>CM076848.1:176827946-176857999 GCA_039519185.1 Astragalus membranaceus | reverse complement strand
TAAAATTAAGAGATAAAAATGACAACAATAATAGTAACTGACCAAAACAAAATCTAAAAAAAAAGCTAAATAAATTCGATTGTTGCATTTTTTTTACGAAATCACGCAAGCGTCACTAAACATAAAAAGCTAAACAAATTTGCACTTGTTTTATAGTATGCTATTGAGAATCAATATAAGGAGTGTTTGGATCCCCTCCTTCCTCTCCACAAATATAAGGGTGGGAGAAGAAAGAAAATGAATAAAAAATTATAAATAATGATGAGAGAGAGTGGATTTAACAGAGAGATAGAGAGGATGGATGAAGATGTAGGGTGACTGGGAAGGGTCTAAGTTCAGATGGTCTCAAGTTCACACAAAGAGTTCAAGAGTTTACTCACACTCTCACAAACTCACATTCAAATTATCATAAAAAAGTTTCGTACATCATGTAAGTAAGGCTTTATAAAGGATTGCTAATGGATTCTATGATTAAATCCCAAGGCTATACTTATTAAACACCCCCATTGGCCCTACCAAATGACCCCCATTTTATTTTAAGAATACAACATCACTTTGATACCTTATACTAGGTACAGTGTCGTGGCTTGTTTTTGTCACACACCTCCATAGCAGATTTTTTTGTTACAAGTACACCACTATGATTCCGAACCGGTCGGTATCATAGTGCCATGCTTAACAGATTTTTTTCTATAATTTTCTAAAGTACTAAACTAGTAAAATGGTTAAATTAAAAGGAATGGATGGAATCCACGTTAACTTTGGGAGGTCTATTCATCAATCAAATTGCAGATATTCTAAGAAATTAATGCGATATTCTAAGAAACTAATGCTGGGAATTAAACTTGGTAGCCATAGCATACCACATTTGATCTTTCCAAAACCTGGGAGGAAGAGGCCCCCTCAACATTGTTGTTTTGTGCCAATTTCACGGTATTTTGGACCAGCTCCTTCTATCCACAAAGGAGAGTAAAGGTACCATCCAGTCCTTGCTGAAAAATACGAGTTCCCCTGCTGTTGTATATTTGTTATTAATAAGTGACATTTGTACTTGTACAAATTAATAAAAACGAAATAAAAACAAAAAGTAGTTTATCAAATCAAAATCAAAGTTGTCCCAGTGATTCCATAATTGAGAACTCTAAACTACTACAAAAGTACCAAGTATATCTTCATCATTAACCGTTAATTTACATTTGTTTTTGATTCCAACTTAAAATTAACTGAGAACATGTAGTAGTATCATTGATGGTCCTGTGTATCTGCTTGTTTCCGATTTATCTTCAGCAAAATCATCATATTTTGCCTCCATAAACTCAGGGAAAACCGATGGCACACGACTTAGCAGTTCTTCTGCTTTCTCTGGTTTTTCAAGCTCTTCTTTCTCTTCTAGCTTTGCAAATTTTGTATATAGCAAAGATGGTCACACGACTTGCAGCCTTTTCTTGAACTTCCCCCTGCCAACTCCAATGGAAATTACAAAGTAGTTAAAAGTTTCTGCTATATATATTAAAGCAAAAATCAATCTGTTAAGAAGATGTGGTTAAGGAAGATATGGTTAAGCAACAATTAATACATATTCGTAGAGAGTGAAAGAGTGAACAGAATGTACTTTATTTAATAATCACATATATGAAGTATATATCCAACTAGATAGATTGTCATAACTGATTGCAGGATATATTAGTTTATCTACAAATCATTTACATTTACCTCTTTGAAGTCTACATCAGAGAGCTCAAAAATCGGCATGGCTTCAGGCGTGGAGGAAACTTGCAAGAGTATTTCATGAGATATCTCATCATTTACAACACCTAAAAGTTACACAGGATAAATGATCAATCATTTAAGGTACATATATAGAGCTACATTTATAAATATAAAGTAACTTAAACAAAACTACTGAATAAACGATTACCTAAAACTCTCACAAGCTGATAAGACTTTCTTTGCTTATGATCATTGGAATCTACTATTTTGGCTCTGACAAAGGTTCCAACAACCTTACTCACAAAACTTTCAGGCCGTTTCTTTGATAACTCTTGCACTAAGCTTTGTTTTAGGTAGATAAGTTTTATATTACTGACATTAATAGACGCAAAACATGTCGGTTTTACAAGCAAATCTCCCTTTTTAATTAGAGGTTTCTCCATTATCCCCGACAGTTTGCTTTCGATGCATGTCTGATCCTCGATATGCTTGTCCGTAGAATCATTCTTGTTTTGATCGTCAATATGCTTGTCCGAAGAATCATGCTTGTCCAAGGTCGAATCATGGATTCCTTTTGCAAACTGGGACTCCAAACGATCATATATCTTATCTTTTGACATTGAATTGTATTTCTTTTGTTTGGTTGGCCTTCGCTTATTATCTCTATAATCTTCATTGCTGTTAGACTTAGAGTCATCTTCACTCTCACTGCAACTTGTATGCAACACATAATTTTTCCCCTTTCTATTGTTAGGCAGTGCAACAGAGATATCATCACTCGTCCGTCCTTCTTTTAACTTAATATCTTGCCAGTATTCCTTAAATAAAGCTTCATATGTTTCATTGTCATCCAAGCTTATTTTGTTCTGCATAAGTTTCAAAGGTCAATATAGAGATCACCTCAGCTTAAATATAGGTAAAATATTAGAAGAACAAGGACAAGCAATAGAGGTCTAATAACTCGTACTAGTACTATCAATAGAAGTAAAATATTTTTACAATCCATATTAACAGACTTACCCCCTTAGAGTCATGCTCCAAATTTTGTTCTATAATCTTTACTATCTCCAAACACTCGACGCACAACACTTTAACACCTCTAACAATAGTAAATTCTGAGGCATAAAAACACTTTTTGCACACAGCTTTTGGACATCCAATACAACAAAATTTCGGGTGCTTTTTGCAGTTGAAGCAAACATGCCTACCTGAAAACACATTTCATGGCATATGACATATTTACGATTCATGGTGGTTGCAAGTGATATGTGGCATGCAGGTAACAAGTAATGTACTGTAAAAAAATCCAAGTGCTTACCACAAAACCAAGATTCAACATTTTCAAAAAAGGACTCATCCTTTTCAACACATTCCGGATGATAAACTTTTCCACAGTTTCTGAAACAAACAATGACACAAACAAGATATCAAGATCATCACAACAACAACAACAACAACAAAAAAGCAGAAAAAAAGAGCCACTCAGCCAGCCACTGACCTATGATCACAAACAACGAGTTGACGACAGTTTTTGCTTTCAAAACACCAGGCTTCCGGTTCAGGTTGCAGCGAAATCTTAATCTTGCCTATTTCTTCTCTGTTTCTTGTCATCGTCGTATTGTGTTGTAAGGTGTGCAAAGGAGGGAGGAGAGTCCCTCTCTCTCTCTCTCTCACCAAAGTCACTGTCCACTCTGCGTTGGGAAGGAAAGAGTAACCAAGTGAGTGTGATGTGAAGGAGTATCAAGTTGAGAGAATTGACTTTTACAATGAACATAACCTTCCCTCTTAAAAAAAACAGCAAAAATTGTTGCAGACCAAATAAAACACACATAGTGTATATATTACTATAAAACAAAATCAATCTTTCTACTACAGAAGGGGCTCGTGGTTGGTGAGACTTGCTTAATGAACTTGCATATTAATTTTGGTTCCTTTGGTGGTTCAAACGGTGGTGCTGAGACTTTCTTTTATAGTGGAGTTTTTTTGGAAATGGAGGAGGGCTGACAGTGTTTCTGTTCCGGGTCAGAGGGATATACCGGTTTCAAATGCTCCTGATGGATTCGTGAGGTTGCTTCTCCTGTTATCTAGCATTTCCCGGAAGGAAAACATCCCAATGTTGTTTTTATTTTTGAGTGTAACAGAAGAAAAATATATTTTCACAATAAAATATAATCTTAAATAAACAATCCCGAATTCAGATTGAGAATAGTGATTGAGAACATAGCCTAGTAGCCTACGCCATCAGAGTGCAGCAACCTATATTGATCCTAATAGACTAATCTAGCCTATTTTATTTTTGGTTTAAGAGTGTTTTTTTATAAGCAAATGTTAGTGGGGGTGGGGGAATGTTAGTTTCCATGGTTTGAACTCTGGACCTCATTCCTTCCTTGATTTTTGGTTTAAGAGTGTGATAGACTAAGAAATTAATAATATAAAATTTATATTAATTATTCTTTCGGTCTATTATAAGAAAAAAAATTGGTATATTTTTTTGTCATAATTATAAGAAAAAGATAATTTTTCAAAGCACATTAATTACTAAAATTTCTTTTATACCCCTATTCAATGAGAGATATAGGTTTACTAGAAAGTCACATAGTCGGTATAAACAATTAATACTAGGGATACATTTGGGATAATGCTTAAATTGTATCACATTTATTAACCTTGTTTGTCTTTGTGATTTTTGTAATATCTTCTTATATAATAGGGACCAGGGAGAGTACCTTTATTTTTTCAAGGGGGCTTCTAGGGTAGGAGCAAATCAAATTTTCATCGGTGAATCATTAAATATTATCGTAGGATATAGTATAAAAACTTATCAAAGGTTGATTCAATCTTAACCACTCATAGCATGTTATACAATATCCTACTGTCAATTTTAATGCTTTAGCAGTGAGAAATTTGATCTGTTCTCTCAATCTAAAAGCACCTTTTTCAATATGCCATTTGTAATTTGATAGTATCTCGTTATATTTAAATATTGAAAAACAGAAAACTACGTTAGTGTTTCAATGATATACTAAGATGACACTATTTTTGTGTGTTTTTTTCTCTTTATGTAACATCCCGCTTTTACAAGCGTTACTTAAGACACAAAGAGGGTATTTGTTTCCTGGTTAGAAATTTCATCCCCTGGAATCATATGTGCCTAGGAATCCTATCACTGGAAATGTCATAGCTATTTTTTAAAACATTTTTGGCTAGCTACTCAAATTTTGGGAATCTTTCTTGATGTTCCTAAGAATAATTTCTAAACTTATTTGGTTCATGAGATATATTCCTAGGAATAAATATTGTAATTGCCAAAATACCCTATTTATATAAAAAGTTATTTAAATATTAATTTAATGTATTTTGTTAAAGGGGAAATAAATATTTAAAATTAAGGTAATTATTATATTTTTTATATAATTTTTCTTGCAATAACATTTTGCTACGATTTACTTTATTAAAAGTAACTTATAATTAAGAATATATATCAATGACATTAATTGGTCAAAAAAAATTCACGAGATTAAATAGCATAATATTAATTTTAATATCAAAATTTTTAACAAAACGGACATGAAAATTTGTTTTTCGTCTTTGAAAATACATATGTTATTTAGTTTTGTCTATTTAATATGTAAAATATTTGTAGGGACGAAAAATAAACTTTTATTTTTACAAGGACTAAACTGGATAAAACATATATTTGCAAGGGCAAAACACAAAATTTTATTTTTAAGGGACTAAACTAGATCAAACGTATATTTAAAGGCACGAAACATATATTTAAGTCTTTATTTTATTAAAAATAACTTATAATTATGAAAACATATATATATATATACATATATATATTTATATATTTATATATATATATATATCAATGACATTAATTGGTCAATTAAAATCAACGACATTAATTAGCATAATATTAATTATAATATTTAATAAAAAGGACAAAATGTTTACGTTATACTATACAGTATAGTACTAATATTAATTAGCATCAAATGTATATTTGCAGCGACGAAACATATATTTAAGCCTTTATTTTATTAAAAAAACTATGAATATATATATATATATATATATATATATATATATATCAATGACATTAATTGGTCAAAATAAATTAATGCCATTAATTAGCATAATTTTAATTTTAAGATTAAAATATCTATTAAAAAGGACAAAATGTTTACGCTATATAGTATAGTACTAATATTAATTACCATATATTAATTAAGTTGAAAGTTTATTATATGCCATAGGTTTTTTTTGGATGGGGATGCTATAGGTGCAGAAGCAACATAAATATTGTAAGAAAAAACAATGCAATAGACAATGTCCTCATAGGGACCAAATCATCAATGATTTATGAAAGCTAATAAGCAATCGGAAAACCAACACTTAACTCATACAACCACACAAGCATATATTAGCAACAAGAAAGAAGCCCTTACAGAAATCATAGTTTTGAAAACACATTGCAATCAACAATTATTTCATCAAACACACATATTAACGAAGTATTAGTCTAGATGTTCTTACCTTGAGCGCTTTCCTTACTTGTCACACAGAGAAATCCACGTAATCACGATCCCGTCACAGAGGACCTTCAACACAAACATACATTTTCTCAAATCAAGTCTTTGTTTTCTTTGAAATCATTTCTCTTCCTAAACTCAAACTTTTTTCTCAATACCCCTTTTTAAAATTACATTAAACTTAAACCCACTTCATTTTTCTTGTAGATCTGAAGTTTGCAAATAATTTTCAAAACATAAAGTAAAGTCCTTTACAAAACTCTTGAAACTTCATCAAAATCACATAAACGTTTGTCAAAATCTTTCCTTTTTACTAGATCTATTTCATGACACAAAAAGATCAAAACTTTAAGCTTGAGTACAACTTCCTAGTTGTAAAGATCCAAATTTTTCTTTAAAAACTACTTCTTTTGCATCACAAAAACTTCCAACTACTTATAATGTTTTAAAGATCCAAACTTTTCATAAAAACCTTAACTTCTAATAAAACCTACGTCCTATCTTTGAATCAAACTCAAACATTTTTTTTTCCAAACTCAAACAAAGTAAAGTTGTTAAAACCTAGGTAGATCTATGGTACGAACATCAAAACTAAACATATGAATCATTTTTGTCAAATATCAATTTCATCCCTTTTGTAAAAATCATTCCTTTAAGCAAAGTACAAGTTTTTCATGTGAAAATAATAGTGAAATCCTATATCTAAACATGTAAACTAATTTAAATCAAAAACCATAAACTTTGATTAAGAAATGAGAAGTTTTTGATATTGTTCTTACCTAAAGAAAGAGGTATGGCCACAATTTTGGGCGAGGAAAAAGGAGGAGAAAGATCGCGAACTTCGTCTTCACAATCCACTGTCAGCTCCTATATATGGTCTCCATGCCCGATCTACCAAATTACGGTTGCGAAACAAAATAAATTCAAATTTGTATGGAGGGGAAGAATGCCAAGACCAAGATGGAGAAAGAGTGAGAGTGTTGAAGAAATCTTAGAATTATAGAGAAAGATGATATAAAATGGTGGAGGGTTTCCAGAGAGAGAGAGAAAAAATGAAATAATGAGAGAATTTTCTAGAGAGAGAAAGTTATAGAAGAAATGAAGTGAGGAAGAGAGTGGGGTGAGGGTCTATTTATAGTGGAGAGAGGATATTTTGATTCGCGTGTCAAATCTCTACATTACTGGTGGATGTGATGTGGCTAAGGTTGTCACATCAACGTGTTGTGTTGGTCATTCAAAACGATTGTAGATCAGATCGAAGTGTCGTGTGGGTCATCCGGAACAGTTATATGTCACATTAAGGATCTTTTCTAATATTCTAGGAATATTTGCAATGATGACAAAATCTTTTGATGTAATGTGACATATGACGTGACATCGCATGTGATGAAGGGGTGTTACATCAGTCATTCGGATTGACTTTATGTCAATTTAAAAAGATTTTGAAATGAAGAAAATCTTTCTAGATTTGTTTAAAAGATTTGGTAATGAAGACAAAATGTTTCAAAAGATTTTTCATAGATATTTACAGATTTGCCACTAGATATTTTTTATCAAAATTTTTCGATTGGTTTCTCCTTTCACCTCTTCTCTAGCGGCCTTTTTGACATATAGTTTGTGTTTTTCAGCTGCTGAATTTTTCCCGGTAGGTCCAATACATGCCCTAATTCTGGTGGAATTTTGGAAAGAAACTTAAACTTCGGCCAAATATAAAATATTAGAACTATGCAGAGAAGTTATGGGTCTAAGTTCACATTTGTTATCGTGAGAAAACACAAAAGTGAAAACACACAAAATGAGGGCGTTACACTCTCTCTATTTATAGTATTCCCTCTCTCCCTCTCACTTCTCTCACGTTTTTCCCTGCTTCTCTCATTCTCTGCCTTCCCTCTAGGCCTTTTCTCAGACAACATTCCCTGGTTTGTTTTGTCCTTATGGTTTTGGCTTGTATTTTCTAAGTTGGCTGTTTGGGTTGCAGCTTGTTGTCTTTAGCCTTGCTTTTATGAATATAATGAATGAAATGTTTTGACAAAAAAAAGACAATTATCGACAAAAGCTCTCATGTTGATCATGCTTTTAGTTTTTAATTAAAACTAAAACTACAATTAGCGATCTATCTGAGTTTTTTAGTCAAGCTCTGCCACCAAGGACAAATGTACACGGTGCAAATTGGGGCCACTTGACCCCACTTCTTCAGTAATTTTCTAACCAAATACAGTCGTATTGTGTTATTTTGACCCCACTTATAATACCACGAAGACCCCATACAATTCGAATTATTCTCATATAAGACAATCTATTACTGTATAAATTTTTATTTTTATTATATATATATATATATATATATATATATATATATATTGAAAGATACTATATTTGGAAAACCGATGGTTATTTCACTTGCTTGGGAACTACAAAGTATACTATTGTTATCAAAAGGGGAACTACAAAGTATACTATTGATATCAAAAGAATGTATTTACAATCTCTACAATGGTGGTAGTATATTAAAGAAACATAGTCTCCAAGTAATAAAAGGTGGAAATAAAAACAAATCATGACATCTATACAATTAAGGTACATGATGGAGGTAATTAAGAGGTTTTGGTCAAAGGCTCTCTTATGATTTGATATGCCTCCTCAAGATGGAAGTCCCATAAGAAACCTGCATCTTGTCTGTAAGCTGTTGGAATGATGTCGTGGCCAAAGGCTTTGTAAGTATATCTGCAGTTTGGTCTTTGGTGGATACATGATAGACGTGCAACTTGTTTGCTTGAACTTGTTCCCTTACAAATAATAGTCTATTAATATGTGTTTCATCCGAGAATGATGGACTGAATTTGAGCATAAGTAAGTGGCACTAATGTTATCTCACATAATTTGTGGTGGTTCAAATATAAGAACATAAAACTCGATGAGCAAGTTCTTGAGTGAAATAATTTCCTGAGTTGCTGCAGCAATAGCACGGTATTCGGCTTTAGTCAAGGACATCTGTGCAACCGTTCTTTGCTTTTTGGACAGCCATGAGATAGGACTTCAACCTAGAAAAATAGTAAATGTCGAAGTTGAAGTCATGTCATCTGCGTTTCTTCCCCAACCAGCATCTGTATATGCTAATAACTTAAGGAAGCTTGGCTTTTGGAGAATGAGACTATGATTGATAGTTCCTTTTAAGTATCTCGGTATAAGTTTTAAATATTGAAGATGAAATGTCGTGGGCTTGTGCATAAACTGAGGTAACTTGTTCACAGAAAAGGAGATATCTGGTCGAGTAAGATTAAGGTACTAGACAGAGCCAATGATCTTACGATACTCCGTTGCATCTGGGAGGGGGCGACATCATTGAGTTTGAGTGTAGCTGTGGAGGACAATGGTGTGGGTGAAGGTTTCACCCCCTCCATGCAAACCTCTCTAGGACATCTCAAATATACTAATGTTATGTAAGAAAAAATCCATTTGATGTGGGAATATTTTGAATGCCTATAAAGTATTCTGGAGGACCCATGTTTTTTAAGGAGAATGTATTGGATAGAGTCTCAATAAAATGATGTAGGAAGTTGTTATCATTGCTAGTAAGAAGCAGATCATCCACGTAGGCTAGGAAATAAGCAGTTATGTCACCTGATGTGTATATGAAGAGAGATGGATCATTTGCACTACTCTTGAAACCGTAAGAGTTGATGAATTACTTGAGTGCATCATGCCACGCCCTTGGTGTTTGTCAAAGTCCATATATGGATTTGTTTAGCTTACTCACATCTGGGTTCTCTTTGTCCTGGAGGCTTAGAGGTTGAGCCATGAAAACGTCTACCTGAAAGGCACCCTGAAAGAAAGCATTATTGACATCCATTTGATTCATTGACCACTTGTTTGTTAGAGCAACTGTGAGGATGATTTTGATTGTTTGATGTCGTACCACCAGTGCAAATGTTTCTTTGAAGTCTATTCCAGGACATTGAGTGAAGCCTTTTGCCACAAGATGTGCTTTGTATCGGGCAATGGTTCCATTAGCATTATGTAACATCCTCAAAATAATTAGGCGAATTATTTGGATGTTAACCCAATGGGAGTAATTTAGTACCTGACTGGTAAATTTATTGAGTGCTAAAATTAATTACTGGATAATATTAAGTCGTTAACCGGATAATACGGATCAAGGAAGTTTTGGATTCGAAATAAAGGATCCAGATCAATATGGTAACTGGACCACGCTACCACTTATTTATTAATTAAATATGTGTTTGTGTGTGTGTGTGTTTAAATAAAAGAAAGAAAAGAAGAAAGGAAAGAAAGAAGAATACGCAGAGAAGAGGAAAGAAGAAAAGAAAGGAGAAGAGAAAGGAGAAGAGAAAGAAGAAAGAAGAAGAAGAAGGATCACTCCCCCAAGCCCCAAAATTCACCATCTTCATCATCTCACTCTCCTCATCATAACCCAAGAGCTAGGTAAGATTTCATCCGGTTTTTCCCCTATTTTATGGCCTACGAATTTGGGTTGGTTTTGGAGGTGATTTGGCGAAATCGTGAATTGTGTGATCAAATTGATGATTGAATCATGCTTAGGAACGAAGCTAGGAGCGGATTGAACGCGATTGGAAGCTCGGAACGGAGTTAGGAGCGGTTCGGTGTTGTTTGGGTTCGATTCGGTGATTTTGACATATCGGTGATTTCGGCTCGGCAACGACTCTCGCTTCAAGGGTGAGTTTTACTCGCGTCTAGGCTTATTCCGTTTTGAAATGAATTGTGTGACTTGTTTTCGAAAGATTTTGAGTCGAAAACGCTATTTTGAAATATATCGCGTTTTAATGAAATTCGTAATCGTTGAGTTTTTGATTGAATTGCTTGATTGTTTGATGTTGATTGGACTGGTATGTTGTCTGGTACTGTCTGTTTTTGAGTTAGGAATCGATCGGGGGAAGTTTCGGATCAATCGGAAAGTAAAATTTCATGAAACAGGGCATTTTTGGCAATGCTGTCAAATGCGCACGACCCGTGCGCCCAGGGCACACGACCCGTGCGCCCAGGGCACACGACCCGTGCGCCTGGTTCGGGTTCAGTGTTCAAAATTTTCTAACAGGGCGCACGACCCGTGCGTCCAGAGGCACGACCCGTGCGCCAAGTTCTGCCCAAAATTTTCAAAGTACCCTAAATGATTCCGTTTCGATTCCAGTCCTCTCCTAATCCTTTCCTGACCCTTATATATTGATCTTAGGCTTATGACGCCATGATTTTGGGTGTGTTACAAAGGGTTTTATAAAACGCTTTTTGAATGTTTAAACCGTTTCGAAAAACCGAATAATAGTACGCGTGTGCGGATACGTTTTATTGATAACAAATGGACTATGAGTCCTGTGTGGTAAAGTAAAATTTAATGAACTAAATGTTCTTATGACTGTAGATATAGATATTATATCGAGTTTGGGTGACGACCCATGTTGACATACTAGGCGGGGCAGTCATGATCCCTTACCCTAGGCTCCGTGCCATTAGGAAAAATGCTATTGGTAAGGGGGTTCACCGGGAGTTAGCGGTTACGCAGTCGGTGTTATGTTAAATTGTTTGTTGTGCGGTTCACCGGGAGTTAGCAGTAATGCAGTCGGTGTCGTACTGAGTCATAGCAGATTCCCCGGGAGTTAGCGGTAACGCAGTCGGTGGAATGCTATGTGTAAAAATAATGCGGTTCATCGGGAGTTAGCGGTAACGCAGTCGGTGCCGTGTTGAGTTAAAAATGTTTTTAAATTGAGCCGAGAGAGTCAGTAGGGGTCTCGGTAGAACTCACTGAGATTGTATCTCACTGTTTAAATGTTGTTGTTTTACAGATAAACAGGGACAGAAGAAAACTCAGAGGCACGAGTAGGTGACCCCGAGAGATGGATGATGACTTATTTTTTTTGTTTAAGTTTATTTTCCTTCTGTTGTCCCTGTATCACAACACTATGACATCAGTGTTATGTTATCCTTCATTCCGCTTTCTTGTATAATACTGAGCAGGATAGTTCGCTGAATTTTATGGTCTTATGTGTATTAAGACTGCTTGGCTGTTGTCCAGTGAAAACTATTTTGCAGTGTTCAGTATTTATGCAGGAATTTTATATCTCTGATGTGTTTCTAATGTGCACTGGGTATTTTAATATATAGAAATACCGGGGTGTTACAGTTGGTATCAGAGCGGTTCGACCTAGTCGGACTTAGCTTATAGGGTCTTTGCTTTTTCCAGTCGTGATTTTCTTAGTATGCTATTAGACATTGAGCTTGATCAACTTAATACTTTGTGCATATTTCGCAGAATCATGGCCAGAAGAGGTAGAGGCGTTCCTCCTCCTGTTGATCCAAATTTTGAGTGGATGCAGAATGTCATTGAGAACCAGCAGAAAATGATGCAAGACATGATGCTTATGCATCAGCAGCAACAAATCCTACAGCAAAATGCTCAGCAGCATCAAGCTCCAGAGCCACAAGTGAACCCAAGGAGAATTTTCACAGAGTTCCTGAAAATGAAGCCCTCCGAGTTTAGAGGTGGGCCGGATGTCATGAGAGCACAACATTGGCTGGATGACATTGAAAAGATCTTTGTAACAATGCAAGTGACCGATGAAGACAAGTTGAGGTTGGCATCCCATATGTTGAAGGGAGAGGCCAATAATTGGTGGACAAATGCTAGGGCCATGATGGAGACAATGGGAACTCCCCCGACTTGGGAAAATTTCCGAACATCATTTCTGGAACAATTCTTCCCCACGGCTATGAGGTTTGATAAGGAAAATGAATTCTTAGCTCTCACACAAGGAGGCTTGACCGTGGGCCAATACACGGCTAAATTTGAAGAGTTGTATCAATTCTTCGGTTTAGCTGGATATGCCCCCAATGACCAATGGAAAACTGACAGGTACAAATATGGGTTGAGAGAGGATATTGCTCAAAGTCTTAGTTCTTTTCCGAGAACCAACTATGCAGCCATGGTACAACAAGCTTATATCGCCGAAAGTGATTTGTCGAGGTTGTATGCAAGCAGAAAGGCATTCCATCAGAGCAAGAGGAACACTGGGTCATCTAGTTCTCAAATGGGTCCCAAGCATGACTCAGGCAGAGGTGGTAACTATAAAGGGAAGCAGGTGCAAACAGCTGACCAAGCGAAGTTTAAAAATTGTTATAAATGCGGAAGGTATCACCGTGGTGAATGTCAACTAAGACCTACTAGGTGTTATCATTGTAATGAGGAGGGCCACTATGCAAATGAGTGCCCAGCAAAGAAGAACATCCAAAGAGCACCAAATGCACCGGGTCAGGGGCGAATCAATACTCTAGATGCTCGGACCATCACACCTACTGATAATCTTCTAAGGGGTACGGGATCTCTTTTTAATAATTCAGTCAATATTTTATATGATTCTGGTGCAACTCACTGTTTTATCTCGCAAGCATGTGTGGATCGGTTGGGATTAGCATTGTCTGAGCTATCCGAACCGATAACTATTTTAACTGCTGCCAAGGGTCGTGTCCAGACCCAATCATTATGTGAAAATTGCCTACTTGTCATAGGCGACAGACAGTTTGTTGTGAAATTTATTTGCTTGCCTATGAGAAGCATGGACATTGTTCTGGGTATGAATTGGATGGCTGAAAATCATGTAACAATCAACTGTGCCGATCGAACTATTAGCTTCGCCTCCGAATCCGTAGGATTGACACAGGCAGATTCTGAAGCGACGATCTCTTATACCGAAGCAAGCCAGTCATTATTCCAAGGTGCGGAAGCTATTCTTATTATGTTGTCTGCATCTACTGAAACGGGTTTAGATTTGTCATCTGTGCAAGTGGTAAATGAATTTCTAGATGTCTTTCCAGAAGAAGTTTCATCCTTACCTCCTGACCGAGAGGTAGAATTCTCAATAGAATTGATTCCTGGTACAGGATCAATCTCTATTGCTCCTTATAGAATGTCTCCTTTGGAGTTGAAGGAACTGAAGTCTCAACTTGAGGAATTAATATCGAAAAGGTTTATCCGACCGAGTGCTTCTCCATGGGGTGCTCCGGTGTTGCTAGTCAAAAAGAAGGATGGTAGCATGAGATTGTGCATAGATTATCGACAACTCAACAAAGTGACGATCAAGAATAAATATCCATTGCCAAGGATAGACGATTTGCTCGACCAACTTCGGGGTGCTGTGGTATTTTCAAAAATTGATCTAAGGTCGGGCTATCATCAAATAAAGGTACGGGCCTTAGATATTCCGAAGACAGCTTTCCGTACGAGGTATGGACATTACGAGTTCGTAGTGATGCCCTTCGGTTTGACTAATGCTCCAGCGGTATTCATGGATTACATGAACCGAGTGTTTCACACGTACCTTGATCAGTTTGTAGTAGTTTTTATTGATGATATTTTGGTGTACTCTAAGACCATTGAGGACCATGTTCAACATCTCCGCATTGTTCTGAACATACTCCGAGAAAAGAAATTGTATGCCAAGCCGTCGAAGTGTGACTTCTGGATGCCGGAAGTGAAGTTTTTGGGACACGTGATTTCCCAATCGGGAGTTGCGGTGGATCCCAGTAAAGTAGAAGCGGTGTTGAACTGGGAACGACCAACATCTGTCACCGAAATAAGAAGTTTCTTGGGTCTAGCTGGTTACTACAGGAGGTTTATCCAAGGTTTTTCACAATTGGTTCTTCCACTTACTCGGTTGACTCGCAAGGCCCAACCGTTTATATGGAATGCCGATTGTGAGGAATGTTTTCAAGAGTTGAAGGTTAGGTTGACTTCTGCTCCAATCCTAATTCTTCCAGATCCGTCTTTGGATTTTCAAATTTACAGCGATGCTTCTGGAAAGGGTTTGGGGTGTGTTCTCATGCAGAACCAACAAGTTGTAGCTTATGCCTCCAGACAGTTGAAGACTCATGAAGAGAATTATCCAACCCATGATTTGGAGTTGGCAGCTATTGTGTATGCACTGAAGATTTGGAGACATTACCTGTACGGGTCTCGTTTCGAAGTCTTTAGTGATCATAAAAGCTTGAAATATTTGTTTGATCAGAAGGAGTTGAATAACAGGCAGAGAAGGTGGGTGGAATTTCTGAAGGATTATGACTTCGAATTGAAGTATCATCCGGGAAAAGCTAATGTTGTAGCTGATGCACTAAGTAGGAAATCCATCCACGTAGCAGAGATTATGATGCATGAAATGAAATTGTTGGAATCCTTTAGGGACTTAAATTTGGATGCAAGATCAAGGAAAAACCGGTTAGTGCTGAGCCACATGAGGATCTCTAGCTCATTAAGGGATTCTATTCGCTTGGCACAGGAAAATGATGTGAAGCTGCAATCGCAGAAATTGTTGCCAGATTTTACCAAAGATATGGATGGAGTGATTTGTTTCAACGGTAGAATCTGTGTGCCCGACGATGAGAGTATTAAAAAGCAAGTGCTAGAGGAAGCACACCGGAGTTTATTTTCTGTACATCCTGGATCCACCAAGATGTATAGAGATTTAAAGCAGATGTATTGGTGGCATGGAATGAAGTTAGAGATTGCTGAATTTGTATCAAAATGCTTAACTTGCCAAAGAGTTAAGATAGAGCACCAGAAGCCTGCTGGTCTGCTACGGTCACTAGACGTGCCAGTGTGGAAATGGGAAGACATTTCTATGGATTTTGTAATGGCGTTGCCAAGGTCTCAAGCCGGTAACGATTCCATTTGGGTAGTTGTGGATCGGTTAACTAAATCAGCTCATTTTATTCCAGTTCGTTCGAGCAGTAAAGTATCCAAGTTAGCTGAGGTGTACTTGAAGAACATAGTAAGGTTACATGGGGTTCCTACCAGTATAGTATCGGATCGAGATCCGAAGTTCACTTCTCGATTTTGGGAAGCTCTGAATGAAGCATTGGGGACCAAAGTACTTCTTAGTACCGCTTATCACCCGCAGACAGATGGGCAGACCGAGAGAACTATCCAGACATTAGAGGATATGCTTAGGGCTTCGGTACTTGATAACGGGAAGAAATGGGAGGATCATCTTCCACTGGTTGAATTCTCATATAACAACAGTTATCATTCCAGTATCGGAATGGCGCCTTTTGAGGCCTTGTATGGAAGGAAATGTAGAACCCCATTGTGTTGGTGGGAAGTCGGTGAGAACCGATTGTTAGGATCCGAGGTGATTCAAGACACTACTGAAAAGATCCGCCAGATCAGGGAAAGAATGAAAGCTGCTCAAAGTAGGCAAAAGAGTTATGCCGACAAAAGGAGAAGGCCGTTAGAGTTTGAGTCAGGTGATCATGTGTTTTTGAGATTATCACCAACAATTGGCACAGGTAGGGCATTACGGGTGAAGAAGCTCAGTCCTCGGTATATTGGACCCTTCCAAATTATCGAGCGAGTTGGGCCTCTTGCATACCGCATCGCCTTGCCTCCTACGTTGTCAAAATTGCATGATGTATTCCATGTGTCTCAATTGCGAAAGTACATTCCCGATCCAAGTCAACCGTTAGATTTTGAAACGATTGACCTCCGACCGGACTTGTCTTTCCAACCTCATCCAAATTATATCTTGGAACGTGGCGAGAGGACGCTACGGACAAAGTCAATTCCCATTGTCAAGGTAGTTTGGGATGGTTTCTCCGCCGAGGAAGCTACTTGGGAGTTGGAGGACGATATGCGGACTCGGTATCCGTATTTGTTTTCTTGAGGTACGTTGTGTTTAATTTTGAGGACAAAATTCTTTTAAGTAGAGGAGAATGTAACATCCTCAAAATAATTAGGCGAATTATTTGGATGTTAACCCAATGGGAGTAATTTAGTACCTGACTGGTAAATTTATTGAGTGCTAAAATTAATTACTGGATAATATTAAGTCGTTAACCGGATAATACGGATCAAGGAAGTTTTGGATTCGAAATAAAGGATCCAGATCAATATGGTAACTGGACCACGCTACCACTTATTTATTAATTAAATATGTGTTTGTGTGTGTGTGTGTTTAAATAAAAGAAAGAAAAGAAGAAAGGAAAGAAAGAAGAATACGCAGAGAAGAGGAAAGAAGAAAAGAAAGGAGAAGAGAAAGGAGAAGAGAAAGAAGAAAGAAGAAGAAGAAGGATCACTCCCCCAAGCCCCAAAATTCACCATCTTCATCATCTCACTCTCCTCATCATAACCCAAGAGCTAGGTAAGATTTCATCCGGTTTTTCCCCTATTTTATGGCCTACGAATTTGGGGAGGTTTTGGAGGTGATTTGGCGAAATCGTGAATTGTGTGATCAAATTGATGATTGAATCATGCTTAGGAACGAAGCTAGGAGCGGATTGAACGCGATTGGAAGCTCGGAACGGAGTTAGGAGCGGTTCGGTGTTGTTTGGGTTCGATTCGGTGATTTTGACATATCGGTGATTTCGGCTCGGCAACGACTCTCGCTTCAAGGGTGAGTTTTACTCACGTCTAGGCTTATTCCGTTTTGAAATGAATTGTGTGACTTGTTTTCGAAAGATTTTGAGTCGAAAACGCTATTTTGAAATATATCGCGTTTTAATGAAATTCGTAATCGTTGAGTTTTTTATTGAATTGCTTGATTGTTTGATGTTGATTGGACTGGTATGTTGTCTGGTACTGTCTGTTTTTGAGTTAGGAATCGATCGGGGGAAGTTTCGGATCAATCGGAAAGTAAAATTTCATGAAACAGGGCATTTTTGGCAATGCTCTCAAATGCGCACGACCCGTGCGCCCAGGGCACACGACCCGTGCGCCTGGTTCGGGTTCAGTGTTCAAAATTTTCTAACAGGGCGCACGACCCGTGCGTCCAGAGGCACGACCCGTGCGCCAAGTTCTGCCCAAAATTTTCAAAGTACCCTAAATGATTCCGTTTCGATTCCAGTCCTCTCCTAATCCTTTCCTGACCCTTATATATTGATCTTAGGCTTATTACGCCATGATTTTGGGTGTGTTACAAAGGGTTTTATAAAACGCTTTTTGAATGTTTAAACCGTTTCGAAAAACCGAATAATAGTACGCGTGTGCGGATACGTTTTATTGATAACAAATGGACTATGAGTCCTGTGTGGTAAAGTAAAATTTAATGAACTAAATGTTCTTATGACTGTAGATATAGATATTATATCGAGTTTGGGTGACGACCCATGTTGACATACTAGGCGGGGCAGTCATGATCCCTTACCCTAGGCTCCGTGCCATTAGGAAAAATGCTATTGGTAAGGGGGTTCACCGGGAGTTAGCGGTTACGCAGTCGGTGTTATGTTAAATTGTTTGTTGTGCGGTTCACCGGGAGTTAGCAGTAATGCAGTCGGTGTCGTACTGAGTCATAGCAGATTCCCCGGGAGTTAGCGGTAACGCAGTCGGTGGAATGCTATGTGTAAAAATAATGCGGTTCATCGGGAGTTAGCGGTAACGCAGTCGGTGCCGTGTTGAGTTAAAAATGTTTTTAAATTGAGCCGAGAGAGTCAGTAGGGGTCTCGGTAGAACTCACTGAGATTGTATCTCACTGTTTAAATGTTGTTGTTTTACAGATAAACAGGGACAGAAGAAAACTCAGAGGCACGAGTAGGTGACCCCGAGAGATGGATGATGACTTATTTTTTTTGTTTAAGTTTATTTTCCTTCTGTTGTCCCTGTATCACAACACTATGACATCAGTGTTATGTTATCCTTCATTCCGCTTTCTTGTATAATACTGAGCAGGATAGTTCGCTGAATTTTATGGTCTTATGTGTATTAAGACTGCTTGGCTGTTGTCCAGTGAAAACTATTTTGCAGTGTTCAGTATTTATGCAGGAATTTTATATCTCTGATGTGTTTCTAATGTGCACTGGGTATTTTAATATATAGAAATACCGGGGTGTTACAGTTGGTAAGGATGGTGTAAGGAAAGACGTGGTCATGAAATTTTACATGTCGGAATGTTAAAAAAGTTGTTGTTTGTTGGGTTAAGGCAAATGTGGGCATGTTGTGAAGTGGCATATCCAAGGATATGCAAGGTTGTGGTCGAGGTTGAAGTCTATTTGATGTATAAGGGTGCAACCATGGAAAACGTAGACCTCCAAAGTAATGTAGGTGAGATGGATTTGGGGTCAGTGTTGTGAAGGGCTTGGAAGGTTGAACTCATGTGCAGAAGTTGTGTGGGGAGTCTATTGATGAGATATGCGGCTGTGCAAAAGGTAAAAGACCAAAACTGAGGTGGTAGGTTTGATTTGTGGAGGAGTGCACGTCTAGTTTCTAATATATAACGATGTCTACGTTCTGCTGTTGAGTTTAGTTTCGCTGGATACAGGGGTGTTGTGAAATGAGAAATACCATCTAAGGACCTAGTTGGACACTACAAGGAAAAGGGAATACGGTGCAACATTTTCTATTATCTCTAAAACTCTCTCTACTGCGCGCTCCCTTTCTCCAAAAAAAAACCTCTTCTCCCAAACCCTCAAAAAGCGCATTTTGATTCATTTGAAACGTGAAGCTTGTGAGATATTGATCTAACCATCATCTTCTTCTTCTTTCTCCCCCATTTTAGATGAAGAATTTGTAAAGTGAACCGTCTTTTTCTTGAAACTCATTCTTTCTTGCAACCAATTCCAAATGAAGCATCGGTAATGTGTTTCTACCTTGCATCTGATATTGTGGTTCCTTCTCAATCATTTGGTGATTGGTTAGTTGTATTGGTTACTGTTATCCCCTTAGGTAATAGGAATATGTATTTAAGATCCCATGTTTTTCAATCTCCATCTTCTTATGTTGATGTTGTAATCTTTTTTTTAATAAAAAATATGTCTGCTGCATCATCATATTTTAGCATAACATTATTGATTTTGAAATCTTGCTAGTCACCAAATTTGATCATAGCATCATGCTAGGACTTGAAGGAGTAAAAATCGAACACTACTATGGTATATTTGTTCAACCTAGTTCCCTTTGAAATTTAATATGGATTCAATGCATCTGTTCTAAATATCCATTTCCTATGTGGTCACCCACCACTTGGCATCATGCTTAACATCATCTAGTCTTCCATTATATGAATCTGCAGCAAAAAATTAGGTCAAATTTTTTAATTTTGGAGGTGGGCTTTTGTGTGGCCATTTTCAAAATTTTCCTGGTCTCTTTTTTGGTCGACACAAGTGTAAGCCAGTCAAAATATACTAAAATATGACCAAAGTATGTCTGCTATGGGAATAAAAGTGCTAACTATGAAATTAGTCTACTTGAATTCAGCTATGTACACACAGTCCGATAACTTTCAACTACAAAGTTAAACTCTTGTATTATGGGATTGAAGTCTCAATGGTGTGGTCATGCGTGGAGAGGATTTCTAGAAGCACCAATTAGAGAGTAGAACAATTGCAGAAGGCTACAATAGTTAGGGATATAATGGCAAATGAAGAAGAACTACTGGTGAATTATTATGAAGGATTTAAAAACAGAAAAAACCATTATGGGATATGTTACCTCATCATTACTCTACTTCCAAAAACTAACATGAAAACAAATTAATGAACTTGATTTTTTATGCTGAAGATTTAGTACATGTTACATGCACTAAATAGTAATTTGAAACTATAATGATTATGCATCATTGAAAATTACAGCTTTTGTTCAATATAAAATCAGTCTCTGTGTGCAAATATTGAAGAACAAATGAAACTCTTAATTTCAAGCAAAAGGGTGTTTGGGTTTCCTTTATATTAGTTGTCTGTATTTAATTTTTCTTGACATTCTATACTCATTTATTTTCAAAATAGCATATTTATCAATCTATCAATTTGTTAGATCCAGATTTAATATTTTTCATTAATGGATAAGTCGTGGATTATGAAGCCATGAAACTCGACTGAATATGACCAAGGGCTTAGGAGATTTCTTGGTTATGCTTTCGAACATCAATCAGTAAATGAAACGACAATATCATGCCCTTGTTGTCAACGAAAAACTTGGGATGTGGTGTATGATCACTTAAAAGACACACCATTTCCACAAGGATACACTAGGTGGATCCATCATAAGGAGTCTAAAATAAGAGTAACTAATACTATTTCACATAGTAGAATTACATATGAAGATCAAGAAGGTATTGTTGTTAAAGATCCTATTCAGAATATGATTAATGATACTTTTGGGGGCTAATAAGCACCATGAAAATAAAGTACCCACTGCATCAAATGCTGAGATAGACCAAGATAAAGACATGGAACCAGATGCGACTAAAGAAAGGCATGAGGCTGAAGAATTCTATGAATTAGCTAGAGATGGAGAACAACCTTTGTATGAAGGGTGCAAAAAACATTCAAGATTGTCTTTTTTTGTAACATCATATCATATCAAATGTCTATGTGGATTGAGCGATAAGGTTATGACAATGATCTTATATTAAAATATGCATTTGAACGTGAAAAAATTCCAAGTTCATTCTACGATGCTAAGAAATCGATTACAAAGCATGGCTTGAACTATGAAAAGATACCCGTGTGTCTGAATAATATTTGTATGCTCTTTTGGGGGGAAGATGGAGAGAGGGAAACATCCAAAACTTGTAACATTTCTAAATGGAAATCAAGGGCAAAAGGTGGTAAGATTGGGGTGTCCAACGATGATGATAGGTGAAGGAAAGTTCCTGCAAAAGTTCTTCGCTATTTTCCACTAAAACCTCGATTACAGAGACTATTTTTGTCATCAAAGACTTCTGAGGATATGAGATGGCATGTAGTTGATTGTAATAATGATGGAATGTTGAGGAATCCTAGAGATGGAATGTGCGTTTTGCATTAGCCACCGATGGTTTTATTCCCTTAGGTGTTATGAGTTCAAATTATAGTGTTTGGAAAGTTATTCTCATTCCACACAACACTCCTCCATGGGTATGAATGAAAAAAACATCTTTTATAATATCAATGATAATTCCTGGTAAAAAAATGCCAGGAAATGATATAGATGTCTACTTACAACCTCTAATCAAAGAGTTGAAGGATTTATGGACAAGTGTGGCTGTATATGATTCTTTCAAGCAAGAGATGTTCAAATTACATGCAACTTTGATGCGGACAATTAGTGATTTTCCTGGGTTAGGAACACTTTCTGGGTGGAGCACATATACAGGACTTGCTTTCCCTTCTCGTAACTTTGACTCGGTCCATGTCGTCTTCCTCATAGCAAAAAATGGTGTTTTATGGGTCATCATCGTTTTCTTGACCGAAGACATAGATTTATATTGAGTTGAGTTCGCTTTAATTGGGAGCAAGACACGCGTAGTCCACCGAAATCTTTATCTGGTCTTGATATTTTTGAACAAATTCAAAATATTAATGTGACAATTGGTAGAAGACTTGAGAAAAAAAGATCAAGAAAGAGAATGCGTGGTGAAAAACTTGTACATGGTGTCACTCAATAATGGAAAAAGAAAAGCATATTCTACGACCTTCCATATTGGAAGGATAACTGTTTACGCCATTGTCTCGACGTGATGCATATTGAGCAGAATGTGTGATAATCTTCTTAAGAATCACATCAAAGTGTAGAAGTTCCTCCGCAACAAAGTCAGGCCATAGCTAATGGTGAACCATCTTCTTTGGATCATGTACAAGTTACCCCACCCCCTTCACCACCTGAACTGAACCTGCTATGGTTGAAGATTTACCTAAAATTCCAAAAAAGAATCCTAAATATTGGAATGTGGAAGTTATAGGTGTGTATCATTTGAGTTTTGTTTCTCTTCAATTTATCTTTTTATTATATATATTTGAGTTATGAATAATTGTTTTGTAGATGAAGAGGGGCACATTGTGAAAACACCTTTACGTGTACAAGATATTATTATTATTATTATTATTATTATTATTATTATTATTATAATTATTATAACCAGAATCTGGGATCGATACGTCGCATCTCCAAAATTTATTTATTGTAAAAAAACAATAGAGTATATTATAGTTGAATAGTAAATTAATAAAAGAACCTATAGCTCTCTGATTAATGTTTTACTGTTGAAGACTGAAACTAAATTGTAACAGATTCTTTGGCTTATTTTTGTCCCATTTATGATTTATATAGTGAATTTTGATTA
This sequence comes from Astragalus membranaceus, assembly GCA_039519185.1. Lineage (NCBI taxonomy): Eukaryota > Viridiplantae > Streptophyta > Magnoliopsida > Fabales > Fabaceae > Astragalus > Astragalus membranaceus. Next base: position 176,834,700 of record CM076848.1, on the reverse strand, counting down.
TTAGTGAAAAACAGTTGCATGGTGCTTTATTATGTGTTAGTGTAAAATACTTAATTTGTGATTTTATTTATGAATGACAAATACTTAGCCCATATTTTTTGTGTATCGATAAAAAACTTTTTTCCCGTCGAGTATTATTCAAAACAAAAATAGTAACATATTCTTTAGCTTATTTTTGTCTCATTTATAATTTATATAGTGAATTTTGATTATTTTTGTCTCATTTATGATAGGAATTCAGATAAAAAATTAGAACATAAAAATGTCTCTAATCAAGCAAGATCCACCTAAGACCCTAGAAGAGGATTTAGGTATCCAAAGTCATGAAAATCAATAAAATAGAAATTAGAGTTATGAATTACAGAGATAAAAATAACCCGGAAATAGAGAAATTCTTATTCTGAGTCTTCAGTCTCCTTTTTCCGCTCTCAAGCTCTCTCACGGTGTCAAGACTTTCTCTCACTCCAGCGCCGTTCGCGTTCTTTCTTTCCTTTCTGTTGTGCGGCTCTTGTGTTGCGTACGGCTTTTTAGAATTTGTGGTGTCAGGTCCCCCCTAGTCAATTGATGCCTTCAACACCTTTTATAGATAGCTTACGTGATTGCCATGTTTTCCAACTCAACTCACCGCACTTTTGTTTTATGGCAAGCTTGCATAACCTAATTCAATCATCAAAGCCCAAACTTTCAATAAATTCTTGGCCCAACTCTTTTATTTTCTTCTTATTTGCCAATCTTATGAACTTCTTCCTTGGCTTCATCCTTCTTTCATCAATCAAGCCCATATATATATATATATATATATATATATATATATATATATATATATATATATATATATATATATATATATATATAAGTTTGATTTTTAATTGGCTTTATATTAGAATTTCATTCTTTTTGTACTTTTCTTCTTTTATGCAAAATAAAGAGTAAACTAAGTCAATGATATATATAATTAGTAATAATTGCTCTAAAATAGACTCAAAATTATCTTTAAAAATACACAAAATTGAAGTTTATCAGATGAACTCGACGAAATCCGTCGTCATGCTTCTAGAAGTCATTTATGACTATTGGAGAATAGTTTTAAGATTTTTAGTTGAAAGAAAATGAAAAAATTCATTTTTCTCTAAACAATTAGTCCAACAGATAGCTAAAACGCCAAAACAAGAAACCGACAGGGAAAATGGAATCACAGAGAATGCTAGGAAATAATATCCTAATATACTCATTATCAATTTAGGATAACTCATTTAATATCAAACGTGATGTTAACAATCGAACATGCTATCTAAAACACAATTGTATTATTATATTATTATTTCTTAAAAATATCTAGATATTTATAGGAAGCTTAATCACTAAGTTAGCTTTTTAATAAAAAAAATAAAAGTTTAATCCCTCCCTTGTGAGTCCATCGGTTAACCCTCCCCACCACACACTTCCCCTTTCATATTTCATTTCCTACTAGATCTCACTCACATCTCATGACTTAACCCTACATTTCATCACAAGTTTTCTAATTCTCTCCCTTGTCTATCCAGTTCTTATCCGTGAGCTTCTATCCCATTTCTCTCCATCCCTTTCATTTATATTTTCTGCTATTTCTCTCTAAGTATAAGGTTAAGGAGTTTTGGGAAAAAAAAAGTGTTGGAAACTTAGATTTTAGTGTCGTGTTGTGCCTTGCAAGTATAGCTTAGGGAGCAACTTGGTTCAACATCTTCTACTCCATTTTTCTTAGAAAATTTGTCCACCCTCTCCTCCTATTTGGGTAAGACTTCTTCAATCTTTTTCTTAGTTTTTCTTAGTTTTTCTTGTTAAAGTAATTAGTTATAAAATAATTAGGTTTCTAAGAAGTTATTTTGATGATTATCTTGCAAGATGAGTTGTTTTTCAAAATCAATATCACCCTAAGCATGTACTTACAGAAAAAACAAATTACAATCCCAAAACAGTGGGTTGTTGATGGTAAAATGAGAAAAAAAAATTAGTTTGAACTTAAAGTTTTGGTATTTGAAGGTTCATAAGGTGGATCTTGTGAAAATAAAAGGTTTTGACAAAGATTAGATGAGTTTGGAGTTTTTGTAAATGACTTTGATTCCTTTTTTAAAAAATTTGTAAAGCTAATGGTCATTCGGGAGGTATTTGGATAATGCAGGTGTTCTGGACCGGACCAGGAGGTCCATTCAGCAATACTAGGAGGTGCATTTAGCAATTGGATATGGATTGGCCCAATCATTTCGGCCCATATCCACAACATGCAAACCCAATTAAGGTCATCACACTTGAATGGTTAAGATCGATTCTACTGATCCGACGATCCACAAACGGACACGATTTCCTATAAATATCGGCTCCCATTGCCTCCATAAGGTACACACTCTCATTCCCAGCTAAATCACTCATCTATTCTCAATACTGACTTGAGCGTCGGAGTGGCTTCGCAGGTACCCCCCGGGCTCACACTAACCTCCTGCCAGGCAGCAAGAGACCTACCAACTGCAGTCAACCCAATACTACAAGGTACTGAACACTGACGACCACAGTGAGAGATATCTATCTTTCACATCATCATTACTCCTTGAACTTTTCTCTTGCTACTCCATGGCTCCCAGAGGCAGACCCTGGATTCAAAGCGTTGCCATACCTGCACCAGACCAGAGGGTACTCCTGAGGGCAACGTCGCCAGCCTGCCTAACGAGGACACCAGTCAGCCTTCCCAACCCTCGAATGTGAGCCAACTTTTGGATCTCTTGGCTAGTCGCACTCAAGCTATGCTGCAGCAGGAAGCTCGCCTAAGGCAAATTGAAAGGTGTGTGGCTTCCCTGCCTGAGCAGCCTCCTCCGACAACAGTGGCTTCAAGGCGCCATCGGTCTCCCCCTCGAAGGCACCACGTCCACCGTTCCCCCCAAGGCGAAGGCATGTGCATCGATCTCCCCCTCGACAACGCAGGCATGAAGGATCGGGCTAGCCTCCAAGGACCCCTCCATCCCCTCTAGAGGATACCAACCAGATTCACGATTCCCACTCCAAGACCTCTTCAGGTGCGTCCCCTGATTCTCGTGAGAGGCCAAGGAACCAGGTCAATACCCACCGGAGGCACCACCGGGGATCACCATTGAGGAGATCCCCCGACCGGCGCAGGTATCAATATTTGGACTATGAAGACACCTCCCCTCGAAACTCAAGAAGGTTTTCTGATGAAGGGCCTTTCACTCGAAGGGTGGATGAATTCCGAATCCCAAGGGCCTTGGAGAAGCTGCCAGCTCTCAAGATGTATGATGGAACCGGAGATCCAGACCGCCAAGAGGTATTTTAGGGTTTGGCTCATTTAGAAAGAACAAAAAACATAGAATTAGAGAGAAGAGAAGAGGGAGAGAGCGACGGCCAAGAGGAAAGAAGAAGGAGGGAGCGACGCCAAGAGGAGAGAGGAGGCTAGGGTTTTCGTGATCTTCTAAGGCTAAGGTAAGGGTGGGGTTCTAGCTCTATAATGGGTCCTATGAATGGCTTTATGTAGGGGTTAGGGTTTGATAAGTTGTCACCATGTATGATCATATGTTTATGTTGCCTTGTTGAACAATTGTTGTGTGATTGGTGTTCTATGTTATTAGCCCTAGAATTATATTTGTGCTTGCCATGTTCATAAGGGAAACGATCTGGATATAGGTTCGGTTATACAGTAACTGGGAACAATCTAGCGGTCCAAAAATTATGTGGTTTACCTTTTCAGAAACTAGACTTAATGCTTGTTAATTTGGCACTAGTTTGGTTGCATTTGGAGTTGTATAGCTCGAGTTATAGGTGTTACAGCCTTCCCGGCCAACATCTGCACCTTCTCCTCAGCTTCATCTTTCATCTTCTTCGTACTGTCTAGTTCAGATTGAACATTCCCGAGCTGGACTTGGAGCTCCTCCACTCTCCTCTTGTACTCATAGGACTCCTCTCGGTCTTTCTGATAGTGGCAAGCAGCCTCTTTGGCCCGGTGAGAAGATTCCAACGCTCCATGTAAATCCACCTGAAGCTGGTTTATATCCAAGATAAGCCGATCCCTCTCTTTGCTCACCCCTACACACAATACGACAAGGTTAAAGATTCCAACCTACAGATATTTAGAATTCTTAGAGAAATAACTCAAAAGGATTACCTGAATGAGATCCACACCCCCTCTCAGCTCCCCACTTCGCTTGTAAACTCTCCCCAGCCTTGACCATGCGCATGGCAAGTTCGAAAGAGTGCTCCCAGTGATGATCACGCTCATCAGCAGTAAAGCTAGTTTCGGCTTCTTCATAATCAGGCACGAGCGGGGGACGGATAACAGGAGAAGGGCAATCAGCAGGAGGAGGACCCCGGACACAACTTTTCTTGCGCTTGGACTTACTTTGGACCCCCGGGGTGGTAGAGTGAACTGGAACCACTGGCGCCCTAGAGAGATCTCTCCCAGCCCGACTTCGCGCTCCTAGGCTTAGGCGAGGTCCCATGGAGGGACGGGCAGGAGCAGATGCTTTGGGAACGGACTGCTTTCACTAAGTTCAGCAGCCAAAGGTTTCCTCCTCCCAGCCCAAGAAGCCACTTCATTAAAGGAAAGTGGAGCAGCCATCTTATCTGCAAGGCAACGATGAACGAGTCAGCAACATAAATGAAGAATAAAACAAAGGAGAAAATAAAGGCACACCAAACCAAACAAACGACCTAAGAGCTCAACAACTTCGGGAATAGTTGAAACCTTTGACAGCTTACACAAAATCTTTTGTGGCTTAGTGGTCAAACGACTGACAATTCTCTTAAGCATATTTAATGTCCTCAGCTCGGCTGCAGATAACTCAGACGGGAGGACACGGTAAGACCGAGAAGTACGATCAACATCAGCCTTACACCATCCAAAATGAAACTTATCCCAAATCAAACACCCTTGCTCATCAAAGAAACCCATACTATCCACAGCCTTCTGGCTGGACGGGACAAGGTAAAAATACTTATACCTCCAATCATGCTGACCATCCGAATGCACTTGGAAGAAAGCACAGCTTGCCGGACATTTTAAGCACATAAACTCGTAACGAGTGGTGCCACCCGAAGAATCCCGACGACGCTGCACCTCAAAAATAGTCAAAAAGACCCTCAATTTGCACTTCCTTTGCAATACTTTCATCACCAATTCAAAACATTTCACAAAGCACCATGAATTTGGGTGGAGTTGGGTCGGAGCTATCTAAAGATGGTTTAAAACTTCCAGTTGAAATGGCGTAAAGAGAGGGGAACCCTTACTTTGTGAATAACACTGTGAAACATCATGAATTTCCTACCATCAGGAATCCTACACACTCTATCATTGGGATCAACCACCTCAACCCGCCAATCATCTCCTAATGGCTCCTGTATATAGCGGGGGGGGGGGGGGGGCTCTTTGCCTGGAAGGTAGAAACTCCTAGTAGAGCGAACAGTGCGAGCAACCCAATCATAATTAAGACCATCAATCTCAACCATTTCGTGCTCAAATGGAAGATCATCGTCATCAGAAGAGGTAACAATAGAGCCAGGTATGCCTGCTTCCTCAAAAGGCACGATATCACCAACCTACTGCAGACGGCCCTCCCCGTACAGAATATCCGGCCTGCCTTATAATAGGAACGGGACCGGGGCACACCCCATTCGTCCGGGTTGTCTCCTTCGTCCTCGCCATCTCTCAACCTGCAGGACAGGGGGAAGAACAAGCAATTACGAGACAAACAAAGAACTTGTAAACAACCCCCTCTCCTAAGGATGGAAACATGCCCGAAACAAGACATGCTCGAAAACAAGAAGGCTAGAAATGTAAACTAAAGGTCAGCCAAAATTACCTTAGTAAATTAGAAGCAGCAAAACTCGTGGAAATGTCAAACATATAATGATGAGAACAGAAGAAGCAATTCCCCTCGGCAACAAGCAAGCCTGAAATTTCATCAAGAAGAAAAACAAACTAAGAGACAGGATAAACAACAACAAAATAAATCCAAGCAGAATGCCAAGGACATGCCCAACCCGGCACCCAGGAGGGCGCCTAGGGGGGCGCCAAATGCATGTCCACACAAACCGGCACCCAGCGCCCTGGAGGGCGCCGAATTACACCTCGGAAGGAGGCACCCAGCGCAACGCAAACCGGAACCCAACGCCCAGGAGGGCGCCAAAATGTTACCAAGTGGCTTCAGTCTCAAGAGGGGGGGTGAATTGAGATTTAAAACTTTTCAGATCTTTCGAAAACGTTTTTCCCCCTTTCAATGACTTAGATCAAATTTCGCGCAGGTTAAGTGGAAGCGAAGGAATTAGAATATAAAGCAGTAAAGCAGTATAATAGTAAAGCAGAAAAGCAGTAATGCACGCAGAGATTTATCCTGGTTCGGTCACCTCCTAGTGACCTACGTCCAGTCCTCACACCCTTGTGAGATTTTCCACTAACCAAACCAACAAGGCTTACAGGTGCCTTGGAAAACCTTTACAGACTCAGGCACTCTCCTCCTAGGATACCCCACCTATGGAGAGCCCTCAAATCTAATATAACAATAACAAGAGATACCCCACCCCTGTTACAATCAACTGCCCTAGAAAGATACCCCACTTCCTAGTACATGCAGCTACCCTAGAGAGATACCCCACTCCCTAGTACAAATCACAACAATTAAATAATAACAAACGTAAAGACAGAAATACCTCTAGAGAAGGCAGATAATACAACTTGAAGAATGCAACCCCAACTAACTCTTAGCGAAAGATCAGCTCT
>CM076848.1:176325047-176827446 GCA_039519185.1 Astragalus membranaceus | reverse complement strand
CAAAGTTAAATCATGTAGCATGTAATACCTCGATATATCACGAGAACAAAGGAAATGGCGGAAACGATCATTAACTAGTAACTAGTACAAGTCATCCAATCGAAGTACAGTAACTAGGGAAAAACAACATGATTATATAAGCTAAGACTTCATGTTCTCCTTAAGGCCTTATCAACCATGCCTCTTTGCTTGGTTCTTTCCCTGAGCATCTGTCAAAACAACAACATATAAACAGTGAGATAAACATTATCTCAGTGAATTCTACCGTAACCCCTTACAACGACTCTCGGTCCATTTCTTTCTTTCATTTAATCGTAGTCCATTTAGGCCCTACATGCATATAATTTTTACGTGACATAGTACATCTCCGGTAATGACCACGCATTTACCATTGAACCTCTCCACTAGCTTACACTAGCTTGAAACACTCATGAGGTCTAGGTTTTAGGGCTCATGACTTCCCTTCCCCTAGTATACTAATTCTTCTCGGGTCGTCACCCAATATTAATAGTCGCTTGAACATTTAGTTCTATAAACAGTCGCTTGAACATTTAGTTCCATGACATTACACAACATAGACAATCGCTTGAACATATAGTTCCATGACCTTAATATAACGTAAACAATCGCTTGAACATATATTTCCATGACCTTAAACAGTTGCTTGAACACTTAGTTCCATGACATTAAACATAACACGTGTTCGCTCACAAGTACTACTTTACGGTTTTTGAAACATTTATAACTTCCAAAAACAATTCACTTTAAACCTTGCAATCATGTTCAAAACCATGGCCTTATTGGTCTAAACTCGCGAGGGATGGTTGGGAAGAAGATTAGAAGAGGTTTGGAATCGAAAGGAGCGACGAAACGAGAATTTTTCACCTTGGGACAGAATCACACACACGGTCCATGCCATAGGGGCGCACGACCCATGCGTGTTGCACCATTTTAACCGTGCCACAGAGGCGCACAGTCCGTGCACTGTGTTCAGAACACCCAATTCATTCTGTTTCTCTCGTTTCGCTTCTCCATTCGTGTCCAATCCGTATTCCGATCAAAGTCCAACCTTAAGACAGTAAATACCAGGCAATATTCCAGTCCACACAACATCATTCAATCGCAATGTATCAACAATTAATTCGTTCCGAGACACACAAAATGAATAGTTTTCAAAAATACGGTTTTTAGACTTCAAAACTCATAAAATGAACGAAGTAATGCGAGACAGTAAATTTTCATAAAACGAACTCAGAATTGAAAGTCCTAAGCGTGAGTAGAAATCATCAATCGTGATGAAAATCACGAACAATCGAGACTCCACGAAATGCGAGCGACAATCGAACTATCCCCGAATGTTCACCTACGCTCCAACGAACACGAAATCAATCTCGAACGAACCCCAAACATGTCCAGCTACTGAAGCTTACCCAAATGCATCTCAATCAACAATGTAATCCCCGTTCTACTCCAATCTAATCCCAACTCCTAGAAACGCAGCAATTAACTCCAAAACCGGTTTGACAGCATCTGTAAGCTGTTTTTCAACAGACATAACTAATTCAATTCTTAACCAAAAGCATTCAAACCAGTGCCTATTGTGTAGGTAATTTTGTCTATTTTCCTATGGTCCAAGTTCCACACTGTTATGACGAGTATTCAGTGAGGTACTTCTAAAATACATAGACTGGTTCGAAAATGTTACTGTGACAAAAGTGAAACTTGTACCTGATTTTTATCCCTCAATACTAAGTAAAATCGAGTGGTTCTTGTTCCTAACTTGAAGGATTTTGTGTCTAGTTTCTAAAGAGTCAAAAATTACATTCAACGGATGACAAGGGAGGGAGTTACGAAGGATTTACCATACGTGGTCAAAACTGTTTTATAGACAAAGTTTGCTGTGAATTTAGGAACTTCAACTCCTATCCCCAAGAGTCGCGAAATGGAGCTTCAAAATGCTAACACTAACTTCAATCCTCAATTATAAACCTCCATTTATCTCATCTTAAGCTCCCAGGTTCAAATCCCATTCCTAGATAGAACATGCAGCTCCTAAGATGATGAAAACCTTTAATTTCCTTGCTGCAAAACTTTTCCAGCAACCTCTATTCCTCTTCAACCCCCTCTAAATTTGAATTTCAGCAACTAAAACCCTCTCCAACAGCTCCTAATTCGAAATGTAGCTTCTCAAAGTTGACATGCATCAACAAACAGCTCCTAAGACCTCCATTGGAACCACATGAAAACTTGAAACTCACTTCTCTCCAAAATTGGAGCTTAGGTGCGAAAATGGTGAGGAGAGAATGGCTGGTTCTTTGGTGATGAAATTAGCATCAATATGGAGAGGAGATGACCAGGATTCTAATGGTGAAAAGAAATCAAACATGCATCAAGTGGTGAAGGAATTCTCTCTTCTTCTTCCCTCTCTCTCTCTCTCTATCGCAAACTCTCTTCTCTCCAGCCCTCAATTTCTGTTTTGTTCTTTCTGAAACTCAGCAAAGCTGAAAGTGTGACTTTGTGTCTTGTGTGAGCTGAGGGTAAGGCACTTAATTGGGTGGGAAAAGACAATTATGCCCTTAACTTATTACATCACCTTAATTTACTTCTAACCAACCACTAACTCAGTAATTCTTTCTCAAATTCTGGTTGTTGTCATATGGAAGTGAGGAATAGGTTTAGTGTTTAATTCCATCTGAAGGTTTAAATGGAGTGTAAATGAGCAAAATACCCTTCTACCTAACTTTCCCCTAATTTCTCACTTAAATTCCACTTAAACTCAACAATTATCAATAACTCAATTACTTATATAAGGTAGCAAACAAGCACACAACAAACCATTTAACACATGACAATCATCATCATATTTATAATTAATTTTGCTAACTTATTTAACTTAGCTAACAAATTATCTCATGACCCCTTGCTAATTTCGATAAATGAAATTAGCTAAATTGGGGATGTTACAGTGTAGCCTATGTTTTATATTTTTTTTTTGGTGAAACAAAAGGGGCACAACCCCAAAAGAGAAACAAAAACCTAGCTAAAGTTAGAACACCTCGCGCTCTCCTCGTCAACTCTGAGCAGCAAACGGAGGTGGGGCGGTGACACGCGGTGGATCTGGAGAGGTGCGGTTGAAGGGAGAAGCCGTCCCTAGCAAGGCAATCGGCTACGCAGTTCGCTTCCCTGGGAACATGATTCCATCAAATTGTTGCGAAGCTAGTGGCGAGATTATGAATAGCTTTACAAATAGTGTTATACTCCTGAGGTTTAGAGAGAGGGTTACGAAGAATCAAAATGGCACTCGTGGAATCGCCTTTATTTTGTATTAACAGTCTAACAATGTGCCTATTCATGTATTAAATAATGCTTTCTGAAGTGGGATGGGTCTATCTCTACGTATTTAACATTTTTCTTAGCTTGAATGGATTTTTTTGTTTGGATCATTGTTGGCTACATATGGAGTGTCCCAATGCTTCCAATGAAACACTAATTTTTGCTCGTGTTTAGGATCAAATTTTGTACTGGCCAACACCGAGTTGCCCATTGTGAGAACCGAACTTGGAAGCACCAAATCGGCTCCCGTTATTAAGGACTCCTCTTCTCTAAGTAATGCAATCTGTATCTATGAATTGCATGCTTGATATGATATCAGTAGTACGCCCACTCTGATTTCATCTTTCATCTTTCATCTGTGTTTCCGCGTCTCTTCCCTCTCGCTCGCGATGACTACAACAGCGGATGATAAGCTCCAATTTAGTGCATTTTTAGAGACACTTTTGAGTCATTTTTAGAGCTATTATTATTATCTAAATGAATAAGTGACTCAAATTGCTATTTATTTTGTAGGAAAGAAGATAAATAAAGAAGTTGTTTCAATGAGTTGTTTGAAGCAAAATGGGGGTGTCATTAGCAAAAATAATCCATTGGTTCAAAAGAAAAAAAAAGGCCCATGTGCATAGAGGAATTCAACTTGGGAAACACGTGACCTACCTAGGCTTGGCAATTAATATAAAAGAATAGAGTGATAGAAAAGAAGGGGTGGCCGCACAATTGAGAGAAGGACGTACATAATATACAGTAGTGCCGGCAAATAGAGGAGAGAGTTTTTGGTACCGTTCTCCACACCGTGAGAGAGCTTTGGAGCAGGAAAAGGAGACTGAAGATTCAGAATAAGAATTTCTCTAATTTACGGGTTATTTTTATCTCTGTAACTCATGACCCTAATTCCTATTTTATTGTTCTTTATGATTTTGGATAGCTAAATCCTCTTCTAGGGTCTTAGGTGGATCTTGCATGATTAGAGACCTTTTTATGTTCTAATTTCTGGTTTGAATTCTTATTTTTATTTTGATTAATTTTGTCCTATTGTTTTTATCACATAATTAGGATCAGCTACCCTATGCAAGCTCATAATCAATTAGTTGGTCAGCGACCATACTGCAATTAGTTGGTGGACCTATAGGATAATTGAGAATATAATTAATGCATGACCAAACGTTAATTTAGTCTTCCAATCATTCAACCTTTTTGCTCTTTATGCTTTTCTTGAATTTAAGTTCTTGCATAACCAAACAATGGTTAATTTAGGAAAAAGAATATTAATCACGAATGACCAAACAGATTAATAGTTTTAGTAAAGGGATTGGTAATTAAATAAACTAAAGGAATTCAAGTAGGAATTAGACATAGGGGAATCGAAGCTTGCAAGTGAAACCGTGACCCTAGACCTCTCTCCATTGAATTAATTCTTGCATTTTATTATTGTTATTTATTTAATTTTTTATTTGTTACATTACAATTCAAATATTTGTTCGTCTAAATAATAAATAATCTCGATTAGTTTGGTACTTGCTAATTAATCCCTGTGGACACGATAATCTTTTATACTAATTCTGCGAAAGAGTACACTTGCTCTAAGTGTGTTTTTAACGCAACAAGTTTTTGGTGCTGTTGCCGGGGATTAATTTAGCAATATTAAACGAAAGAGATTTTAATTGCTTTAGACATTTTTTTTTGCTTTAATTTTAAATTTTGTTTTTCTTTATCTTATCAACAAAATTATATATATAAAAAAAAAGAAGTTACTAATACTTTCCGAAGAGACCACTGCAATTTACCTTGTTTTGCAGAGAAAAGTCAAAATCATGGTTAAAACTCTTGGAGACTACATTAGAGAGGCAGAGGCACAAAGAAATTTAGAGAAGTCATATTGGTATATGTCTCAATGCCAGATTCAAATTTCTCCTCCTCCTTATGAACCTTATTCGGACTATTGGGATGACTATGAGCCACCTCCTTATTCCTCCCACTGGGATAATTATGAGTCACTACAAGTGCAAAGGCAAAAGGAGGAAAAGTCGGATGTCAATGAGGTCTTGGCCAAATTTATGCAGCAGACAAATGAAAAATTTGAAAGCTTGGAGGGTCAAATTGGAGCCATGAACAACGAATTTGGAAGCCTGAAGGGTCAAATCTCAACTCTCATTGCTTTGTTATCTCAAGAGGCCCAAGAAACTCCTTCACAAACTAAGTCTACCCAAAATGAAGAAGCTGAGCAATACAAAGAAAGTATTCCTACGAGAGATGAAGGTGTCTCCATGGAATATAATCTGGAGGAAGAAGCTCTCAAGAAAGATGAGGAGACTCCTACTGAAGGGAGTCAAATCAAAATAGTAGCTCCTACTGAAGGGAGTCATATTGAAACAAAAGATCCTATTAATGAGAGCGGTTGTGAGGAGAATGAGAAAGATCCATTGGTTCTAGATTTGGAGAAAGAGGAGAAAGCGCCCATTTTTGGGCAAATTGTTTTAACCATTGGTGATGCTGTGATTGAGGTTCACCGGGGAAAGGTAACTTTGAGGAGTGGTAAAGAAGATGATATTATTAAAGCTTTAAATTCCAATGAAATTTTCTCTTCTTTAACTTCTCCTTATTTTGATGATGTGGTTGAAACTAACATTTTTTGTGAATTAAAGATGCAGGACCTTTTGGAAAAAAATCTTATTTTGCAGGATCCTAGCATAATGGTGGATGGAGATAAAATAAAAATTTCACAATTCTTTGAAGTTCATCCACCACGTGGAAAAAGAAAGAATAATGTGAACCACATGGTTAGAAAGTTAAGAAGGTGCACAGCATTAGATGTTAAATTTGCTCTCGGAGAGCCCCCTGATTAAGCACCAACTATAGTCAGGCTCATGACGTTAAACAAGCGCTTCGTAGGAGGCAACCTGTGTTTTATTTTCAGTTATTTTTACTTTTAATTTGTTTCATTTTATTTTTAGGAATAAGCTCGGACTACAAGCTCTCTCAGGGAAGTCACTATTACTCTCTCTCTCTCTCTCATTTATTTCTCTTAGTTTCTATTTGATCATTTTGCATTGAGGACCATGCTTCATGCTAGTGTGGGGAAGGAGAGTTATTTTGTCACTTGATCTTTATTAATGTACATATCCACCGTATATGTTGATAGCATTTTTTTCTGGCTTATTTTAGCGACTTTTGCTTCAAGTTGAAAAAAAATAGAGATTTTGCCTTTAGGGGATCCCATAATTAATTTACTTGACACACTTGTGTTTGATTGTAACTGTGAGGATGTCCTTAGGAAGCTGATAATTAGCAATTGTCCTGTTGAGTACTTTTTGTGAATTAGCTTCTAAATGTGACATCTGAGCCTTCATAATGGGATTGATACTAAATCATAAATTTTTTACCCCTTTTCTTTCTATGAGTGTGTTTCCCAATTTGCTACATTCTAGAATTTGTCTTTTGACCATTTCAAGGCGAAAATTGATTTGCATCATGTAAAAAGATTTGGGTAATTTAGGTATTTTTCTGGCCTCAGAGGTGTTTGTTGAATTTATCCCTTAGTTGCCCCCTTTGAGCTTAATTGTTATATTTTTTTTCTTTGGTACCCAGATATAATTTTTCTCTTTTTTTTTGTGGTAACCATTTGGAATTAAATGTGGAGCAACTATTGAAAATTACAATTTCGTCCTATATTTTTAGTTGTCTATATTGTTAGGACTGAAACTTTGTCCTATTCTTTAGTTGTCTATCTTGTCAGGAAAAAAAAAGAGTGAATCATGTACTTACCTTTTCCTCCAAAAAAATGAAAAAAAAAATAGGAAGAAAATTTAAAAAAAAAGGAAAGCAACAAGGAGGAAAAGGCACATCAAAAGAATGAAAGAGCCAAAGGGCAAATCCAAAAAAAAAAATGAAATGGCCTACTCAAGAAAAAAGGCAAATCAAAAAGAGTCTACTCAATAGAAAAAGAGTGAAGAAGGAAATGGAATTAATTTGGAGTTTGGGCAAAAATTGTAAAATAGATAGGAGTTCCATATTTGATTTCAAATGTTACTATTCATTTCTTGTTTTTAGCCCTTTGATTATCTCTTCTTTCTTATTTCCTACCCTACATGAATTCACCATGGCCCCATTACAACCCATAACACCCCATCTTTTGCATGCATGTGAACTATTTAGTGGAGATTTGGTCAAATTACAAGCTTATGGTAATGTGCATTTTGTGGAAACTTGTGTGTATATTTTCCCTAGTCCCTAAACACTTAGAGAGATTGTGAGCGAGTGCCTTTGTTCACATTCTTCAGGGACATGAGTCTCTAATTGGGCAACTTTTTGACACCTCATATGTGCTATATTATCTATTGTCTGTCATTGTGCTTCTAACTTTGGGTTCCTTATTTGGCTATCTCTATTACTTATTTGAAAAATTTATTTAGCCAGAAAATTTGCTTGAGGACAAGCAAAGGTTAAGTGTGGGGGAGTTGATAAGCTCCAATTTAGTGCATTTTTAGAGACACTTTTGAGTAATTTTTAGGGCTATTATTATTATCTAAATGAATAAGTGACTCAAATTGCTATTTATTTTGTAGAAAAGAAGATAAATAAAGAATTTGTTTCAATCAGTTGTTTGAAGCAAAATGGGGGTGTCATTAGCAAAAGTAATCCATTGGTTCAAAAGAAAAAAAAAGGGCCATGTGCATAGAGGAATTCAACTTGGGAAACACGTGACCTACCTAGGCTTGGCAATTAATATAAAAGAATAGAGTGATAGAAAAGAAGGGGTGGCCGCACAATTGAGAGAAGGACGTACATAATATACAGTAGTGCCGGCAAATAGAGGAGAGAGTTTTGGGTACCGTTCTCGACACCGTGAGAGAGCTTTGGAGCAGGAAAAGGAGACTGAAGATTCAGAATAAGAATTTCTCTAATTTTCGGGTTATTTTTATCTCTGTAATTCATGACTCTAATTCCTATTTTATTGTTCTTTATGATTTTGGATAGCTAAATCCTCTTCTAGGGTCTTAGGTGGATCTTGCATGATTAGAGACATTTTTATGTTCTAATTTCTGGTTTGAATTCCTATTTTTATTTTGATTAATATTGTCCTATTGTTTTTATCACATAATTAGGATTAGCTACCCTATGCATGCTCATAATCAATTAGTTGATCAGCGACCGTACTGCAATTAGTTGGTGGACCTATAGGATAATTGAGACTATAATTAATGCATGACCAAACATTAATTTAGTCTTCCAATCATTCAACCTTTTTGCTCTTTATGCTTTTCTTCAATTTAAATTCTTGCATGACCAAACAAGGGTTAATTTAGGAAAAAGAATATTAATCACGAATGACCAAACGGATTAATAGTTTTGGTAAAGGGATTGGTAATTAAATAAACTAAAGGAATTCAAGTAGGAATTAGACATAGGGGAATCGAAGCTTGCAAGTGAAGCCGTGACCCTAGACCTCTCTCCATTGAATTAATTCTTGCATTTTATTATTGTTATTTACTTAGTTTTTTATTTGTTCCATTACAATTCAAATATTTGTTCGTCTAAATAATAAATAATCTCGATTAGTTTGATACTTGCTAATTAATCCCTGTGGACACGATAATCTTTTATACTACTTCTGCGAAAGAGTACACTTGCTCTAAGTGTGTTTTTAACGCGACAGCGGACACCACCGATCCCTTTTACATTCATCACACCGACAATCTGGGGTTGGTGCTTGTTTCTAAACCCCTTGATGGCACCAATTACCTCTCCCGGTGCCACTCCATGATGCTTGCTCTCGATGGCCGCAACAAATTAGAGTTCATCGACGGCACTCTCAAGAAGCCTGACGAGACCGACGCTGCCAAGCTCCGCCTATGGAATCGCAATGATAGCCTCACTGCCTCATGGATCTTGAATTCTCTCACCAAAGAAATCAGCGCCAATGTTATCTACTCTACCTCGGCGACATTGATTTGGAACGCTCTCGAAAAGAGATTCAACATCAAGAATGGCCCTCGTATCTTTCAATTGAGGAAGAATCTTCTCAATTGTGTGCAAGGTGATGACTCTTTCAGTGTCTATTTCATTCGAATCAAAGCAATTTGGGCCAAATTGGGTGAACTCAAAGCGGTTCACAAATGTATTTGCAATGGTGTTGAGCCTCTTCTTCAATTCGTCAAAGAAGAACATGTAATGGACTTTCTAATGGGGTTGAATGAGGCTTTCAATCATGCTTGTGGCCAGATTTTGTTGATGAAACCCATTTCGGACATCGACGAAGTGTTTTCCCTCCTTCTTCAAGATGAAACTCAACGCTCAATTGGAACTCATTCTACTCCAGTTTCTGAAGTGGCTTGTGGCGTGCCTCAGGTTTCTTCCAAGAACAAGAACCCCAGGAAATATCGTCCTCTCTTTTCCCATTGTAATATTCATGGCCACACCAAAGATAAGTGTTTCAAACTTTTCATGGGTTTCCTCCTAATTTCAAGAAGAACAATGCTACTTCTCCTGCACCTGTGAACAACATTGTGGAATCGGGCTCCTCTGATCAATCTTGGTCTCAATAGCAATGCCAATAAGTATTGGCTATGCTCCAAGCTCAAATGGCCAAACTCCCCACTATTGCATCTCCTGACAAACTAGATGCTGCAGGTATTGATTCAATTGGTATATCTTTCTCTTCCTTGTACTCCAGCTTTCAAGCCATAAATGCCTGGATAGTTGATTCAGGGGCCATGATAATTCTTATTTATAAGAGTTATTTATGTTCTTTAAGTTTAAATCAACGTGAGCTCTTAAGTAATATTGTTGTTTAATTAAGTAAATATGTGTTATTTAATGTAAAAGAGGGTTTGGAACTAATTTGTGATCATTTGGCACTTTGGTGCCCCATCTTGTGTTTAAATATGTTTTCTCAGTGCTGTAGCGTTCAGACGCTATAGCGTTGCGTTCTGCAGCTGATGAGAGAGAAAACGAAAACGCAACTTCTGCTGCGTGTCAAATCACTGCAGAGCTGTGCAGAACTTTTCCCACAGCAGCCACCCACCTTTTACTTTATTGAGACACTTGTCTATTTTGTAATGGATGATGAAAAGAGTTGGTGGGATGGCTTGTCACCCTTTTTAGGAGATATTTTCTTTATATAGAAGCCTCAACCTTCTTCTTCTTCATCATGGGGCTGTTGTTCTGAAGAGAGGAGAGTTAGAAATAACTCTTTTACACTCCATTTTCATTCAAGCTTCATTTTCATAATAAAAGTAGAAATTCTGCAGTGCTGTGAGTGATGATGTAGCATCAAGGGGGCTGTCATCATGGTGTTGTAGCGTCACAGGGGCTGTCATCATTTGGAGCATTTTCCTTCTCTTTGTGATTTCGGTTTTATGGCTTTAGGTATCACCTTCATGCTTTATTTCTTGTGTTTGCTGCTCATCATGAGCTGACTCTCTTGTAGTTGGATGCTTATAGTTATGTAATGATATTTTAATAGTTTTAATGTAATGTTTGATGTTAGTATTTTAACCCTTGCATGACACCTCTTCCAATGCTTATTTTAGAACTAGTCAGCTAAATATAAGTACATTTATAAGTTCAGATATGGTCTATAAATCGAACTCAAGGATTAATATGAGTAAGTGGTTGTTTTAAGGACACTTAGAACAACCCTTGCTTAAACCTAGACATAGGAAAGCATAGTTCATAGGGTGAATACTGTGGGAGCTTAATATACAGGGGTGAACCTATTTAGAGCTTAGACATAAGCCCTTGTAATGAAACCCTGACGATAGTGACTGAAAAGCACGCATCAAACGCTACAACACCCAATGCTATAGCATCAGACATAACATTAATCTGTTTTTTTTTATGAATTTACATAGTGAAAGGCATTCCAACTACTCTTATTCGGAATTTCTAATTATCATTTATCTTATTTGCTTTCATACTTTTATTTTGATGACATTAATAGTTCTACAACTTATTATGTTATTATGTATTACTCACTAGCTAAATTACAAATTTAAATATAGAAGTAAACTCAACAATCCTCGTGGGAACGATCTTTACTTACTCTTTATTACTCGTTGCGACAGTGTATACTTGCACATACTCTTTTCCGACAATAGGCCACGGTTCACATCACTTGTTTCCTTGATTTTCTATACAACTACAAGTCATTAACTAATAAATTTGTGCTTTTACCAAACAACACTAGAGTTCAGGTTTTAGGGACCGGCACTGTTAGAATTAATCCTGATCTTGAACTTCATAATGTTTTTTACATACCTTCTTTTCATGTGAATTTAATTTCAGTACCTCAACTTACTCCTAGTTTCCATATTAGTGTTCATTTTGAAGATGACTTTGTTATTTTTCAGGACACACAGTCCCTCAAGAGAATTGGCAGAGGTGATCTCCACAAAAAAATGTTTTTCTGCTATAATCTGATCACACTCTTCCCAAATGTAACACACACAATTTCATTTCCAATGTTCTTGATTACAAATGTTGCCCTCCAAATACTTGTAATATAGTTAGTAATCAATCTTTAGATCATAATTTATGGCACTCTAGGCTAGGTCATGTGTCAGATAAGGACCTCAAGATCTTTAGTAATAAACTCTCTTTGCATTTCAAGTCTCATGATTTGCATAATAGTTTGGTTTGCCCTCTTTCAAAATTTAAATGATTGTCTTTTATTTCTAACAATAATTACTCTGTTGAGGATTTTTACCTTGTCCATGTGGACACCTGGGGACCATATCACAATCCTACTCATGATGGTAAGAACTATTTTCTAACAATTGTTGATGATTGTACTAGACTTACCTGGCTATATCTCATGCAGACAAAATCTAAGGCATCTAAACTCATCAAAGGTTTCTTTGCCATGAGCAAAACTTCTTTTGCAAAAGTCATTAAGAAAAGCAGGTCAGGTAATGCCAAAGAATTCAAGCTCACTGAGTTTCTCCTTGAGCAAGGCACTCTTCACCAGTTCAACTGCCCATATAGGCCTGAACAAAACTCTGGGGTGGAGAGAAAACATCAGCACCTCCTAAATGTGGCTAGATCTCTGCTTTTTCAATCCAAAGTTCCCCTTGGGTTTTGGGGTGAGTGCATCACCACTGCTGCCTTCCTCATAAACAGAGTCCCCACACCTGCCTTGAAAAACAAGTCCCCTTATGAGCTTCGTTATCACAAATTACCTCCCTATGAACATTTTAGAGTCTTTGGGTGCTTAGCCTATGTTGCTGTCCCCCTCCATCAGAGAAATAAACTTTCCCCTAGAGCTATTCCCACCATTTTCATGGGCTACCCCCTTGGTTACGATGGTTACAAATTTATTGACACTTCAAACAAAAAATTATCATTTCTAGAGATGTCCATTTTTTTGAAGACAAATTTCCCTTTCATAGTTCTGCCCTTCAAATACATTCTGATCATTTTGACAATTTAGTCCTTCCCAACCATATACCATTCACAGAATCTGATCTTCACTTACCTTCACCTGAAATTATTGCCCCTCAACAACACCACCTCAAACTAATTCTGCACCTCTCATTATGTTGATTACTCACATCTGTCGCAATCATACAAGTCTTTTATCCTGAATATCAACCTCCATTATGAACCAAAATATTATCACCAAGCTGTGAGATATCCTGTGTGGAGAGCTGCTGATAACTCATATTTATATGAGTTATCTATTCTCTTATTACTTAAATAAATGCAAGTTCTCAAGTAATATTTATGCTTTATTTAGTAAATATTAGTTATTTAGAGAAAAGAAGGGTTAGAAGCTAATTTGTTATCATTTGGCACATATGGTGCCTTTGTGAAGATTTTAATGCCATTGTTCAGTGTTACAGCGTGAAGCGCTATAGCGCTATATGACGGTGGGTCAGCTGGAGATCAAAAAGAAAAGTTACATTTTGGAGCCTCACTGTTTATGTCAAATTAGAGCCTCATTTCATTGCGCCTAGGACTGACGCGGCTGCCAACCATTGGCTAGTGTGGACACTTGTCCACTTGTTGTTGGAAAATCACTTTTAGTTGGTGGGGAATGTCTTGTCTAATTTTTGGAAAGCTACTTTTTGAGGAATAAAAAAATATATCTCACTTCTTCTACCATAACACACACATTTGAGACTTGGAGAGTTTTTAGAGGGAAAAACTTGACACCATTTCCTTCCATTAATCCCCCACTTTAAGCTTTTATTTTTTTAAGTGAAGATCATCATTCCTTACGTTGTGTAGCTATGCTATAGAGTCATCTACCCATCTCATGAGAAGGAGCCCACGTAGTGTATCTTTTGCAACCATATCTCTTCTTTTCAGTTTCGGTATTATGAACATTTTGGTTTGAATTGTGTTGATGATGCTCACCATGAGCTAAAAACTTACTAGTTGGATTGCTTAGAGCTTTGTAATGACTCTTTAGTAATGTTAATATAATATTGTGATGTTTGCGTTTCAATCTTTGTGCATTAATGCTTTCAAACTTATTTTGGGATTGACCAACTAAAATGAGTATATTCGTAGGTACAGACATGGTCTACGATTCTAACTCAAAGGTTGATATGAACGAAAGGTTGTTTAAAGACATTTAAACAACTTTTGCTTAACTTTAGACATAGGGGAGCAATAGTTCATAAGGTGAACATTGTGGGTTCTTCATTATACAGGAGTGGACTTATTTAGAACTTAGAAATAAGAGTCTTGTAACAAAACCATGGCGTCAGTGACTGAAAGGCACAACATCATATGCTACAGCACTTAGCGCTATAGCGTCCAATGTTATAGCGCCTTACTTTTGAGAAATTATTTAGCAAAGAGCAGTCCAACTCATTTTATCAAATACTTGAACTTCTTTACTGATTTCACATAACTTCCTTAATTTTTATGTCCAAACCCATATTGCTTTTATTCTGATCACTTCACTAGTGTGTTAACTAATTAAACTTTAAAATTAACATCAATCCATGTGGGTACGATCTCTACTTTATCATTATCTTACTTGTTGCGATTGTGTATACTTGCACAACTACTTTTCGCACAACAAGTTTTTGGCGCCGTTGCCGGGGATTGCATTTAATTTTTATTGTTTATGTTTTTAGCATTTAGTGAAGATTTTACTCTGGTGCTTGTTCCTTGGTGCTACAGCAACAGGTGCTATAGCGCATGCCCAGGTCACAACCACCAGAATTTGAGTTGGATCCCGAACCAGAAAGGAGATTTAGGAGACTGAGACAACTTCAGAGACTGAAACAACTTAGACCTACAATGTCTGATCAAGGTGTTAGGTCAAACTCTGGCAGAGGTACCACACATGGTGGTAGAACCAATTCAGGTAGAGGTAGATTTGACCCATGTGGTCGAGGTAGAGGGCCACCCACTCCCACATTGCATGATCAAGAAGACTGGTATAGACAGCAATTCATCAACCAAGGTCATGTAGACATGGTAAATGATAGGGATAGACCTATGAGGGACTATGCTGTGTTTGATCCCCAAGCTATGGAGACAAGCATAGCTAGGCATGTTCTTCAAACAGCTCATTTTGAATTTAAACTCATGATTGTAACACCCCAGTATTTCTAACACAGAGAAATACCAAGATATACAGCATGGCATACATCAGAGTTGACTTCCTGTCTAGAATATTGAACAAAACTAAAAATTTCTTGAATAAACATCCAAGTAGCCACTTCAATCTCATTAACTTACCTTAGGTATTTAAGTCTCCTGACTTATAAACTTTTACAACCTGGTGTTCAATATCCGAAACATAAGTAGAGGAAACGATTTACAACTGTTAGCGAGTAATAGTTATACAATCGAAAATACAAAGACAACAAAGGGAAAAAGGCATAATCATAAAACTGAATCTTCAATAACTCCATAAGGCACACCGTCTAGCCGTGCTTCTTCGCCTTTTCCTTTTCCTGTTTCTTTGTAAAAACCACAATTATAAAGGGTGAGATAAACATCTCAGTGAGTTCTACTGAGACTCCCTTACTAAACTCACGGTTCATTATGCTTTATTCTTTTGTAGCCCTATTCTTGATAGCTACGTGTTTTATCCTTT
Source organism: Astragalus membranaceus (assembly GCA_039519185.1). Lineage (NCBI taxonomy): Eukaryota > Viridiplantae > Streptophyta > Magnoliopsida > Fabales > Fabaceae > Astragalus > Astragalus membranaceus. The sequence continues at coordinate 176,812,055 of CM076848.1, read as the reverse complement.
ACTTAGCATACAATTATGCTTCTATTGTCCGTAGCCCAATTCTGGATGACTACGTACAACTCTTTTTCTTTAACTTAGTGTTGCGCCCCGAAAAATCCGGTTAAGGATTCCTCAGTTTGACAACGTGAAAAAAATTTGAAGCCGCCACCAATATTTATTTTTAAAGACTAAAACATTGGAAAAAGTCGTTTGAAAAAGGCGGATGGTCTTTCGAAAACATTGAGATGTAGGTTCGGGGGTCGGTTAGGTACGGGGAAGGTACTAGCACCCCGCACCTCCTTTCTACCGAAAGGGAACCATTAACTTTGATGTGTGGCTTAGGAAAAGTTGACTTGAAATGATTTTTGTTCTACTTCCTTTCTTTTTATTTCATTTGAGAAACGGTTTTACTGAGAAGAAAAATATTTTTGGTATCTTTGAAAAGCGGAACAAAACAAAGATTTTTTTAAAAGGGTGCTTGACGGGTTACGACCCGCTCCTACGTACCCTCTCTGGAAGAGGGATCAAAGCTACGTAGTTCTAGTGGTTTTTTTTTTAAAAGTGTGCTTGACGGGTTACGACCCGCTCCTACGTACCCTCTCTGGAAGAGGGATCAAAGCTACGTAGTTCTCGGGAACAAAACAAAGTTTTTTTTGAAAGTGTGCTTGACGGGTTACGACCCGCTCCTACGTACCCTCTCTGGAAGAGGGATCAAAGCTACGTAGTTCTAGGGGACAAAGGTTTTTTTAAAAGGGTGCTTGACGGGTTACGACCCGCTCCTACGTACCCTCTCTGGAAGAGGGATCAAAGCTACGTAGTTCTAGGCTTTTGCGTTTGGAAAACGGCTTAAGGGTTTTTCGCAATTGGGTGACAAAATGAAGATTTTTTAAAAGCGTGCTTGACGGGTTACGACCCGCTCCTACGTACCCTCTCTGGAAGAGGGATCAAAGCTACGTAGTTCTCGCTTTTTGAAAATGTTTTTGTGTTTTATCTTATTTAATTTTTTGGAGTTTTTGAAATAAGATTCAAGTATTCACGAATACCAAACAAGCAACGGCTTCGAGTGGCATTCATTACTAACTCGAAGGGAAAGAGTCGAAACCGGTAATCAAACAAGCAAAGGCTTCGAGTGACTACAAGTAACAACGTTTTATTATCTTTTTTGAAATCATTTTTGATAAAGGTGAGCATTGGTGATAATTACGTTGTTTTTGAAATTGGAATTTATTTATTTTTTAGTTAAGGTGTGGGAGCTTTCATGATAGTCAAACAAGCAAAGGCTTCGAGTGACTACCACTAATAACTCCTCATTAGCGATCAAACAAGCAAAGGCTTCGAGTGATGACTAATGATTTATTTAAGGAAAAAAATGCCTTAGGGTTTTTGTTTGGGAAACATTTGACTCTTGATTTGAAACAAGTTGAGAAAAAGAATTTGATTTGGAAAAGGGGTTTTGGAAAGATAAGTAGAACATTTCCATCAACATATCAATTTCTAACCAAAATGCAATTCCCTTAATTACACTTCAAACAAGCATTACAAATCAAAGAGATACATCTATACATAAAAGTGGCTCTTGGCCGAATGCTCCTCATGCAAAAATCAACATCAATTTCATGCTAAAGTTCACAAGTTAGCACACAAACACATCACAAGATGCAACCCTATTCCAATCATATGAGACTACAAGACAAAACTCAAGCAAGACATACATTTATTCAAAGCGAAATTGAATCATATAGAGTAATCCTTTCACTTAGATTAAAGTGCCATGGGCACAAGTGAAAATCAACTTACCCCATCATCAACATCTAGCAACGAGCAAAATAGAACACATAAACCAAGAAAATAAAGTTGAATCCTTTCTAGCCATCTTTACCACTTAAATTAAAGTGCACTAGGCACTAGTGGTGATTCACATAGCTAAATCATCAACTTAACATTTACTTGCAAACAAGAGTCCATCAAAACAAACAAGAGGAAATATTTTTAAACACAAATACAAGCAAAATAAACAAGGAAACAACAAAAACCCTAAATGTCTCATGATTTGCGAAACCTCTACATAACCAAACAACAATTTTATTCTCAACCTAAAAATTAATTGTCCACAAAGATTCCATCAACAACTTGAGACCATCATAAGCTAAATGACCAAAGAACAACTAAAGATCCTAAATAAACTCATGATTTGCGAAACCATTACATAGACCAACAACAATTTTATTCATCAACAAATACAAAATCAACACAAAAACAAACATGAATCAATTTATTCTAAGGTGAGAGGCACCTTAAACACCCAAGGCTCCCAATGTCCTTGTCCATAATGTTTAAGGCTCCTCTCACCAACAACAACCAACAAATCACATTTTATAAATGTTTATGATGATATGCGAAATGGAGGAAAGGAAGAATATAAGTTTTGATGCAAAATGTTTTAAATATGATGCAAGGGTGCTAGAGATTTTACCTTCTCCAAGCTAGGAAGTAAGATTGAAGAAAAAAACTAGAGCAAATCAACAAATCTTCAAGGAAACCAAGGAGAACCTCACGCAAATCTTCAAACCACAAGCCTTGGATGATGCAAATATGGACTAGATTAGGAGAGGAGGGAGATGTATGGAGTGGAAATGAATTTGAGATGAAAAAGAGGAAAGAAATCAAAAAAAATATGGAGGAGGAGTGGTGAGGGGCTACGGCCAAGGGGAGAAGGGAGGAGAGGAATTGGTGTGCTAGGGTTTTTTTGCATGGAGAGTGAGGCTAAGAACTTATGTGGGTTGATCATATGAAGATATATATAGTGCTCACTTATCATTAAGGGCTTCTAGGTCATTTTGATTTCCATTGTGCTCTAGGATTGCATTTTAGTTTTGAACCAAAGGTCAAGATGCAATGTCACATGGATTAGGGGCAATTAGAAAGCACAAAGTGAGGAGAGAGAGGGCTGAGGGGTGTAGCTTAAGGAGGTGAGTGAAGGATAAGTTTAATTACAAAAATGTATTTTCTCATGAAGCATATTACAAGAGTGCCATTTTAATTCAAATGAAGGGTGAGGATTGCATTTAACACTTGAATGGAAGGCCATGATTTAAACACAATTTGCAATCAATAAAATAAACCAAAAATGGGGGAAAAGGGGCTGGAATTCGCAGCCAAAGGAAAGAGAGTGAGTGGAATTGCAACTTGTACTATTGTACTACACTTGACCTTTCAAAATTCAAAGGGATATTCCTTATTCCTTTCTAGATAATTCTTCTAAATTCATACCATTTTGGGCCATGTCCCATGATTCAATGATTGGGCTCTGAATTTTATGATCTCACCAATCCCAAAATTGATTCATTGACCCTACTTCAAAGGAAATGACCATTTTGCCCTTTTGTTCAAAAACCGAATTTCATGCCAAAAATACTCCTATGATGCATAAAAAATGCACAACTCCACTCACTTGGACTCACATAAATTCCTCAAGAGATGCATAGTGGTTTTTACTGAGAAAATATTTATTTTAGTGAAATGACCAAAATGCCCTTTTGGTCCCAAAAACCCTAATTTGCTCCAAACTTCATTTCCACTCTAACAATGATCCTGAGACCCTTTGGATGACTCTAAAACTCTATAAATGCATGCATGATGAGAAAATAAGTCTTTTTGGCGAAATTACCAAAATACCCTTTGAACTAGGAAAAATCCTAGAAACCCTAGTAATGCTCTAAAATGCTATGCCATGCTTTTCTAACCCTAAAATGCATTCTGAAACTTCTAAGATGCAAGCATGATGCTCTCCCTAACCTCTAGGACGAATGCCAAGACTTGATTTACTTATTTTTGGTTGAAAATTAGGGTTTTGCCCTAAGCCGGACAAAATTGGGGTATGACAGCTGCCCCCTCTTTATTTGGATTTTGATAAGGAATATGAATTGGTCGAAGCATATTCCGAGGCAAAATAGAAATAAAGAATTCAGAAATTATACCGATTTTGTCTACTTAGGGAAACCCGAATTTTCCTCTTTTCTTTTTCTATTTTTGAAAAGATGGGCTTGAGAACAAACGGGGAACGGTTAACACCCGGCGCATTAACCAAGAGAGAAAATGACGGACCACTCGGGATCTGAAGGAGCACTAAGGCTCTGAAGGACCACTCAGGGTCTGAAGGAGCACTAAGGCTCTGAAGGACCGCTCAGGGTCTGAAGGAGCACTAAGGCTCTGAAGGACCGCTCAGGGTCTGAAGGAGCACTAAGGCTCTGAAGGACCGCTCAGGGTCTGAAGGAGCACTAAGGCTCTGAAGGACCCCTCAGGGTCTGAAGGAGCACTAAGGCTCTGAAGGACCACTCAGGGTCTGAAGGAGCACTAAGGCTCTGAAGGACCACTCAGGGTCTGAAGGAGCACTAAGGCTCTGAAGGACCACTCAGGGTCTGAAGGAGCACTAAGGCTCTGAAGGTCTAATTCGCAGTCGATGCTTGGCGCATTGATTGGAGTTAAACTGAAGGACCGACGAGGTCTGAAGGGCATGCCTAAGCCTGATGGACCAATGGGTCTGATGGAGCGCAAACTAGCAACGGTACTAGTAAAACGGTCTGCTTGGGGGGTGGCCTTTTCCGAGCGGCCATGATGGGTCAAGATCAGATCCGGAACTGATATGTTGACCATGAAGGACGTCCGCTGTGTCTTAGGCTGACACAACTAGTCTGAAGGACCACTTGGGGTCTGAAGGACTTACCCGCAGCTCGAATACGAGGTGAAGTCTGCTTTTGAAGGGACACTTGGGTCCTGAAGGGATTCACGAATCCTGTTGGTTGATGGGCACTTGGGCCTGAAGGGACACTTGGGTCCTGAATGGATTTACGAATCCTGTTGGTTGGTTGAGATGGCCAATGCTGCCGCACTGGATTGAGGTACCTGCATACGTCAGCTGATGCAAGGAATGATGCAAGGAGTATGAGTGCATGTTATGCAAAGGCATGTTATGCAGATGCATGCTATGCGATGAGTTTATTGAGATGATGAAAGTTCATGAAATGCCCTTTATTCTTTTACTTTGGTTTTCGTCATGTGATGAATGCACAAGATGCGGTCATGCAAATGTAATGCAGATGTATGCTACGTAGATGCATGTGACGCTGATGCCTACAATGCTGGATTTATGGGCCGACAAGCCTGGTTTATGGAGCAATATGTGTCTGCATATTGGTCTGACTTATGGACCCCAAAGGTCTGGTTTAAGGACACGAAGGTTTGGTTTATGGATCGCAATGATCTGGTTTAAGGACACAAAGGTCTGGTTTATGGATCGCAATGATCTGGTTTAAGGGCCGACATGCCTGAGTTATGGAGCAATATGTGTCTGCATATTGGTCTGATTTATGGACCCTAAAGGTCTGGTTTAAGGACACAAAGGTCTGGTTTATGGATCACAATGATCTGGTTTAAGGACACAAAGGTCTGGTTTGACCGCATGGAATGCCAGTGTATGCAATGGAAGGCTTCGCTTTTGTTTTTTCTATGAGATGCACGATGCAAATGCAATGCTTTGATGCAAGATTTTTTGTTGTTCTTTTCCTTTTATGAAATGCAAACATTAAGATGATGCAAATGAAATGTTTGAGTCCAACTGCTATGGTACATGTAGCAATAATATGAAATGGTTGATTGGGAAACATTAGGATTTTGGATGGCACGCGATGAATACATGAAATGTGAATGCAAATGAGATATTTGGATGCAAATGTTATGATTGTTATTTTCTTTTTCTTTCTCCTATGATGAATGCAAATGCAAATGTCTGAATTTCTCTTTTCTTATTATTATTTCCTATGTCTGAGGAATGCATGATTTTATGTAATGCATGATTGTGTTTGTTTATTGCTCTTTTGCTTATTTTTTATTTTTGCTGGTTCAGCCAACCCGCGACACTCATGACACGAGACTGAGGAACCTGTTGGACTTGCGGGGCTCATGGGCCGAGTGCATGTTGGTCTTGACTTTGCTGGTTTGAAGCAATCGTGGATGTAGTTGCTCTCTCTTGCATGATTGACTGATTTTGAGGATGTGCTTTCTCTCACGACTCTTAAGAACTTCGTAATCATTGTAATGCTCCATGATTTATGCACATGTTTTACAGTTCAGGACCATCATCATCATAAAACGTTTATTTTGAGCAAAAAAAGCAGAAAATAAAAGGGTGAACAGATACGAGAAATTTGAACTTTATTAATGCGGAAACCGGTCGCACAAGAAGTTACGCCGATTGTTTATTGCATTTGAGAGTTTAAACTATAAAAAGACACGAAAAAGAGAGAAACTGAATTCTGACTGTCCGTCTCTGTGGAACAGTGCCAAACATCTATGTCCTTGACCTTGATCACTCCCTCATCCAAGCTTGTAGGAGAGTTGTATGCCTTTCTTTACTTTTCATGCCTAAGTTTTCAGACCCTAATTTTTGCCTGGATCGCCCTTTGCGGGTTTTCAATCCACCGGGTCGCTCTGATTTTGCCTAGGCCTCCCTTTGTGAGTTTTCAACCTAGCGAGCTAATTCTTACTTGGCTTGTCTTTCTCTTTTTTCTCTATTTCTTTCAGGCATAATACTTCTTCACTTGATCTGAATTGACTGGATTCCTGAGATCTTCGCCGTCTATGTTTATGAGTATCGGCGCTCCTCTGGAAAAAGCTTTCTTGACTTCATATGGACCGTCATAAGTGGGCCTCAACTTCCCACGGAGTCAGTCTGGATAGGTTTCTTTTTGAGTACATGGTCTCCTTCGCCGAATTCTCGAAGACGGACTTTCCTGCCAAAAGCTGCCTTCATCTTTTGTTGGTACAACTGGCCATGGCGCAGGGCAGCAATTTTTCCTTTTAATGAGATTCAGTTGATCTAGACGATCTTGGATCCATTTTGCCTCTTTTAACCTGGCCTCCATGACTACTCGTAGGGAGGGTATTTCAACCTTGATGAGAAGAACTGCTTCTGACCCATACACTAGAGAAGAAAGGGGGTTGCCCCTGTATGATTTCAATGAATGTGAGTGCGACAAGGGATGAGATAGGTGTAGGGTCAATCTCCCCGATTGTAAGAGGGGTGAAGAGCGACAGGATTGCCCCACTTGGCATATTATAAACAAATTTATTTGTCCTAGAGTTAAAACTTTGAGAAAACAACAGCAATCGATCATTGATCAGAATGGACTTTTCGGGACTGTGGTGTTTTGTGGAGAAGGGATGACTGAGTTTGTCGGAGTGTTTGGGGTTGATGAGGTATTAGGAGGTTTTATTTCTGGCTAAGGGTCTGTGGAGGGCGGGTTATCGCGGTCAAAAGGAGAGTGTTTGCGGTTTATGAGAGGTATGGGAATGATACAGTGTTTGAAGGTTTATTGAGACGAGGATCTCTTGGGTTTTGTGGTAACACGTATCAACTCACTACTTACATTTCTGTTGTATTTTTCTTTTGATTTTGGGATTTTCCCTTTTTGAAATTTTTTTTTTTTTTTGAGCTTGGGTGAACTGATAAAGAACGATGCACTGTTTTTTTTTTTTTTTTTTTTGGTGATCCTTGTCTAAGGTGACTTTTGGATTTTTGGCTTTTTTTTTTGGCTTACGGTGGGTAGGAGGGGATTTTGTTTTTCTCTTTGGGATTTTCTTGGCTTAAGGTGGTTAGGAGAGGATTTTGTTTTTGGATATGGAATGATAGTCCGACTTCATTTCAAATCATGATTGCTTATTTCCTCAAAAATTAACTCTGGGACAATAATTCACTTATTTTCATGCACTTGCCCTTCTTCTTTATTTCCTTTTTGCGCTCTAATTTCTCTTTATTGAAGTACCCATCTTGACCTCTTTCTTGTTCTCAGCGGTCTCCAAGTTGATCACTTCAGTGGATTCCCCGTGAGGCTGAATAACTCTTTCTTCTTGTATCATTAACCCTCTGGAGGATCTTCCCGGTCTTCCTCAACATCCCCCTCTGCTTGATTGATAAGGTGATCAAAGTCAAAATATGGACTGTTGGCACTGTTATTTTGAGAGACAATTGCTGTGGATCCGCTTTTTACTGAGGCGAAAAAGCAGAATGAAAGGCGAAACAAACAAACAAGCAATAATAATGCAAGGAAAAGACACACGAAATGAAAAGGAATTGATTTTTATTGATTGGAATTCAAAAACAACGTTTTTATTGATGATGATGACTTTGAAAATAAAAACATGTGTGCCCCTAACAACTGGTCCTGTGGCCTTGGGCAGAGTCACAGGGTTGCATTACAAATGACTACTTTAAATCAAATGTCCCAGGAGGATCAACAGTCTTTCAATTCTTTAATTCTTTCACCAGCACTGCAGCGACAAACCAGGTTTGCACCACCCTCTTCTGACTTAGGACCGTTATTGATGACAGCAATTTGGTCGTGTTGTTCCTCTTCCTCATCCCATCCTGTAGGCTGGATGTCTTCCATTCGGATTTGAGCACTCTCGGGAACGTCATACCTGACCAAGTAATCAAACTTTCCACTGGGCTCCCCTAGGGTATCCCAACATCCCTCTTCTGACTTAGGACCATTATTGATGACAGCAATTTGGTCGTATGGTTCCTCTTCCTCATCCCATCCTGTAGGCTGGATGTCTTCCATTCGGATTTGAGCACTTTCGGGAACGTCATACCTGACCAAGTAATCAAACTTTCCACTGGGCTCCCCTAGGGTATCCCAACATCCCTCTTTCACAGGCACCGCTGTTACTTCCTCATTGATTTCTTCTTCATCATCAATATCAGGGGTTCCTATCTGAGCTTCCATGGTCTCCACCTTAGTTTTCAGAGCCTGGTTCTCCTGAGCCAGCTGCTCAGGGTTAAGGATCTCCACCATCAACTCTTCTTGACCCATGGGGTCCTCATTCTCGGGAATCTGGTTGCTAGCCATCAGTTTTGCTTGAAGACGTGTGTTATAGCGGTGAAAGCGAACCAGCGTACCTTTACTGTTTGTTTAGCCATTTATTACATAAGAATCAGGATAAATGTATGAATGGATGCATGAATGTATGTACAATGTTTGCTTGGTGTCGGGAACCACGGGATGCCTTATCTTGTCATAAGCGCATAAACTTTTCTTTTTTTTTTTTGATTTAAGAAGTGAAGAAAACGAGGAATCGAAATAGCAAATCAACCTTCTTCATAACTGGGAGGCGAGAAGCAAGTGAAGCCTTGCTACTTAATTCCATTTTGATGCACCTATGCCAAGACGGTACACTATTTGGTGATCCCCAGCAAGCAAAATGCAAATGAGATGTAATATGAATGCAAGTAAATGAATGCGGTATGATGCAATTATGATAAGAATGATGCGTGTGTGAAAAAAATAAAGGCGATGCATGTGGACGGAAGTTCAAAAATTGAGGAGCCACGCTACGTGCCGCCTCACGCACTGGTTTATTTAATGAAGGGAAATATATTATTTTTTTTTTTGAAAATGAGGACCGTACGTTATTTCATATGGACCGGTATGAGAAAGGCTACAGCGGTAACTCTTTCTTTCTCTTCTTTTTTTTGAAAATGAAGTGGGCCATATGTCACTTCGTACGGACCGGCAAAATGAAGTGGGCCATAGTAAAGACATGCCTAAACTACAATGCAACATACAATTCGTATGCCCTCGTGTCCTACCAAGGTGGGAATCCTAAGTTCTAGGGCAACTTCAAAGGTTCCTCCCATGTAGTTCTAATTCATGTTAGACTTGAGAGTCTATAAAAGTAACCTTAGAGGGGGGGGTGAATAAGGTTATAGGTGATTAATGGATTCTTTTTCAAATTAAAAACTTTTTCGATATTGGTTTGGATTAAATGCGGAATAATAATATTTGACCAATATAGAAGGAGTAGAATGAGATGATGGACAGATCAATATTGTATACAGAAATAAAATAGATAATAAGAAGTAAGATTACAATATGATATATTTGCACAGTTATATTGAGAATATGATAATATAAGCAGTTATGATAATATCAATATTATAAGCAAATAAAGTGCAAAATATAAAGAGATAGGGAAGAGAGAGACACAGATATTTAGCGAGGTTCGGGATAAAACCCCTACGTCCTCGGCCTTAGGCTTTTCAACCCTTGGACTTATCAACCACTATATTGAAGAGAGTTTGATACAAACAGTCGACCCCAATATAAGTGAATCTCAATTCCCCTGAATTGAGAACCTAAGCACTCTTGCTAAGGATTTCTAAACCAACTCAATAACCCTATTGAGAGACCCAAGTACACAGCCCAGGTTTTCAAAACACCAACTCAATCACCTGATTGAGAGACCCAAGTACAAAGCCCAGGATTTCAAAAAACACCTACTAGAACAAAATAAGAATTACACAATTGAGATCTATGGATCCAATCACTTCTTAGTAATGTGTCAGTTTAGAAACTGAGAGAGATGAGTGATCTTAGGATATTATAGATGCTCTATAAGATGAGGGATGATCTTGCTTTTGCAACCACTTCAAAATTGATATAACAATAGAAGTTGAGGTTGCTTGAAAGCTTTTAAAATTATAGATATGATTTTGAAAAACAAAGCTTTTTGAAAAACAAGATTCAAAACAGTTGGAGCACAGGATCTCAGATCTAGATCTATAAACAGCTTTTGAAAAAAAGATATAACAATTTAAAATCAAAAGCTTATAAAACAATGAAGAGCAATAGATCTATAGAGATTCGAATATGAGAGAGTAGAATAGAGAGAAATTGTGAGCAGTGGTTCGATTTCAAGGTGAAGCTCAACCAGGTATTTATAGGCTTAGGCACCGTTGAAAATTTTTGAAAAGCATTTAATATAGGTGAAGAATCGATTCATTGATCAAGTTAAAATGTTGATGAATCGATTCATTGTTTTTAAAAAATAAAAGAATCGATTGTTTGTTTCTTTAGAAATAGGTGAGAATCGATTTTCAGGATATCCTGAATAAGGTAGGAATCGATTCTTACTTTGTTTAAAATGAGGAGGAATCGATTCATAGCCTATAGGATTGCTTGAAAATCGATTTCATAGTCTTTTGAAATAGAAGGAAATCGATTCTTACCTTTGGCTTGAGAATATGTAGAAATCGATTACATGCTTCAAACATAGGATAAGGAAATCGATTCTTGGCCTATAGGTGAGCCTAAAATCGATTTCATAGCCTATATAAATTATATAAATCGATTTCATAGCCATTGGAACAAAATAGAAAATGATTTTTGATTTCCACAAAATCGTTTTTAGGTTTAGGTGCCACCTTATGCATGCATGCAATTTTGTGAAATATTTTTTCAAAACTATTTTTATGCATCATGCATGTTTTGAAAAGTCATCTCTCTCAATAGCTAAAGTGCCACACACTTTAGGTGATAGGACCTTTACAAAGTGTCCTAAAAGGCTTAGACACAATTTAGGGTTTTGAACTTCATATGTTGCTTCTTCTTCAAGCTTCTTTTCTTTTGTGTCTTCTTCTCTTTAAATTAAGTCCTGCACTTTGCTCATCTTGAAACATTAGTAGATATGATGTAATTTGTTATCATACAAAATAAAGGAGTGTTTACCCTTGGTTCAACAAACTCCCCCTTTTTGATGATAACAAATTACATTATGCATAGGGTTTGATAATAATGAAAATTCTTTTAAAAAAAAAGCTCCCCCTAAGCATAAGCATATATTTTCTCCTATTTTCTCCCCACATATAATAGTAACTTGCATATTTTCTCCCCCTTTGTTTTCATCAAAAAGGAGGGGGGGTGAAAAACAGTTTATAAACTAGCATAATAAATAAGCAGCATTGCATAGCATATGATATATCAAAAACAGCAGACCGACAATGCTGTCTGCAGCATGGCTTTGATACCACTTGTTAGACTTGAGAGTCTATAAAAGTAACCTTAGAGGGGGGGGTGAATAAGGTTATAGGTGATTAATGGATTCTTTTTCAAATTAAAAACTTTTTCGATATTGGTTTGGATTAAATGCGGAATAATAATATTTGACCAATATAGAAGGAGTAGAATGAGATGATGGACAGATCAATATTGTATACAGAAATAAAATAGATAATAAGAAGTAAGATTACAATATGATATATTTGCACAGTTATATTGAGAATATGATAATATAAGCAGTTATGATAATATCAATATTATAAGCAAATAAAGTGCAAAATATAAAGAGATAGGGAAGAGAGAGACACAGATATTTAGCGAGGTTCGGGATAAAACCCCTACGTCCTCGGCCTTAGGCTTTTCAACCCTTGGACTTATCAACCACTATATTGAAGAGAGTTTGATACAAACAGTCGACCCCAATATAAGTGAATCTCAATTCCCCTGAATTGAGAACCTAAGCACTCTTGCTAAGGATTTCTAAACCAACTCAATAACCCTATTGAGAGACCCAAGTACACAGCCCAGGTTTTCAAAACACCAACTCAATCACCTGATTGAGAGACCCAAGTACGAAGCCCAGGATTTCAAAAAACACCTACTAGAACAAAATAAGAATTACACAATTGAGATCTATGGATCCAATCACTTCTTAGTAATGTGTCAGTTTAGAAACTGAGAGAGATGAGTGATCTTAGGATATTATAGATGCTCTATAAGATGAGGGATGATCTTGCTTTTGCAACCACTTCAAAATTGATATAACAATAGAAGTTGAGGTTGCTTGAAAGCTTTTAAAATTATAGATATGATTTTGAAAAACAAAGCTTTTTGAAAAACAAGATTCAAAACAGTTGGAGCACAGGATCTCAGATCTAGATCTATAAACAGCTTTTGAAAAAAAGATATAACAATTTAAAATCAAAAGCTTATAAAACAATGAAGAGCAATAGATCTATAGAGATTCGAATATGAGAGAGTAGAATAGAGAGAAATTGTGAGCAGTGGTTCGATTTCAAGGTGAAGCTCAACCAGGTATTTATAGGCTTAGGCACCGTTGAAAATTTTTGAAAAGCATTTAATATAGGTGAAGAATCGATTCATTGATCAAGTTAAAATGTTGATGAATCGATTCATTGTTTTTAAAAAATAAAAGAATCGATTGTTTGTTTCTTTAGAAATAGGTGAGAATCGATTTTCAGGATATCCTGAATAAGGTAGGAATCGATTCTTACTTTGTTTAAAATGAGGAGGAATCGATTCATAGCCTATAGGATTGCTTGAAAATCGATTTCATAGTCTTTTGAAATAGAAGGAAATCGATTCTTACCTTTGGCTTGAGAATATGTAGAAATCGATTACATGCTTCAAACATAGGATAAGGAAATCGATTCTTGGCCTATAGGTGAGCCTAAAATCGATTTCATAGCCTATATAAATTATATAAATCGATTTCATAGCCATTGGAACAAAATAGAAAATGATTTTTGATTTCCACAAAATCGTTTTTAGGTTTAGGTGCCACCTTATGCATGCATGCAATTTTGTGAAATATTTTTTCAAAACTATTTTTATGCATCATGCATGTTTTGAAAAGTCATCTCTCTCAATAGCTAAAGTGCCACACACTTTAGGTGATAGGACCTTTACAAAGTGTCCTAAAAGGCTTAGACACAATTTAGGGTTTTGAACTTCATATGTTGCTTCTTCTTCAAGCTTCTTTTCTTTTGTGTCTTCTTCTCTTTAAATTAAGTCCTGCACTTTGCTCATCTTGAAACATTAGTAGATATGATGTAATTTGTTATCATACAAAATAAAGGAGTGTTTACCCTTGGTTCAACAATTCACACCCTCGCAATGGCTACCAGAGCTATAGAATCCTCATGCCGACACCACAAATGTAGAATACTACCAAGTGTGGGGCGTCATAAGAAAGCGTACTCTGGTTGAGACTTTCATGAGTATCAGACAGACAAAGGTCTCGAATGACAGTCACTAATCGTCTCCACTCCCCTAAGTGTTTGTTGGATCCGGGTATAGGAGCCCACTCATAGCACACAAATCATAAAGTGTGAAAGTGTGTGATTGAGGACATACTTCCTAAAATCTACCCATCCCCACCTGCAAGGAAAACCAGAACAGCCAGACAGAAACAAGCAATAATAAGTCGTCTACCCTAGGGTTTAACAAAATAAACTACACTAAGGTATCAACAACAAACATATAGCTTACCTCAAGAAAGGGAGCGAAGAAGAAGGGATCATAAGGGCATAAGGGTATGATGCATGAGATTACCTTGTAGAAAGGGAGCAAAGAAAAGGGGATCATGGTAAAGGAAGGGAAATGCATGATAAGAAAAGGAAGGAGAAGAAGTAGAATAAAGTTTTCAAATCAACTTTTTTTAAACCACACATTAAGTTAATTAGGCTTGACCCTCGTTTTTTTTTTAAAATTCCCCAGTAAAGTCGCCAGCTGTTGCGCCCCGAAAAATCCGGTTAAGGATTCCTCAGTTTGACAACGTGAAAAAAATTTGAAGCCGCCACCAATATTTATTTTTAAAGACTAAAACATTGGAAAAAGTCGTTTGAAAAAGGCGGATGGTCTTTCGAAAACATTGAGATGTAGGTTCGGGGGTCGGTTAGGTACGGGGAAGGTACTAGCACCCCGCACCTCCTTTCTACCGAAAGGGAACCATTAACTTTGATGTGTGGCTTAGGAAAAGTTGACTTGAAATGATTTTTGTTCTACTTCCTTTCTTTTTATTTCATTTGAGAAACGGTTTTACTGAGAAGAAAAATATTTTTGGTATCTTTGAAAAGCGGAACAAAACAAAGATTTTTTTAAAAGGGTGCTTGACGGGTTACGACCCGCTCCTACGTACCCTCTCTGGAAGAGGGATCAAAGCTACGTAGTTCTAGTGGTTTTTTTTTTAAAAGTGTGCTTGACGGGTTACGACCCGCTCCTACGTACCCTCTCTGGAAGAGGGATCAAAGCTACGTAGTTCTCGGGAACAAAACAAAGTTTTTTTTTTTAAAAGTGTGCTTGACGGGTTACGACCCGCTCCTACGTACCCTCTCTGGAAGAGGGATCAAAGCTACGTAGTTCTCGGGAACAAAACAAAGTTTTTTTTGAAAGTGTGCTTGACGGGTTACGACCCGCTCCTACGTACCCTCTCTGGAAGAGGGATCAAAGCTACGTAGTTCTAGGGGACAAAGGTTTTTTTAAAAGGGTGCTTGACGGGTTACGACCCGCTCCTACGTACCCTCTCTGGAAGAGGGATCAAAGCTACGTAGTTCTAGGCTTTTGCGTTTGGAAAACGGCTTAAGGGTTTTTCGCAATTGGGTGACAAAATGAAGATTTTTTAAAAGCGTGCTTGACGGGTTACGACCCGCTCCTACGTACCCTCTCTGGAAGAGGGATCAAAGCTACGTAGTTCTCGCTTTTTGAAAATGTTTTTGTGTTTTATCTTATTTAATTTTTTGGAGTTTTTGAAATAAGATTCAAGTATTCACGAATACCAAACAAGCAACGGCTTCGAGTGGCATTCATTACTAACTCGAAGGGAAAGAGTCGAAACCGGTAATCAAACAAGCAAAGGCTTCGAGTGACTAAAAGTAACAACGTTTTATTATCTTTTTTGAAATCATTTTTGAAAAAGGTGAGCATTGGTGATAATTACGTTGTTTTTGAAATTGGAATTTATTTATTTTTTAGTTAAGGTGTGGGAGCTTTCATGATAGTCAAACAAGCAAAGGCTTCGAGTGACTACCACTAATAACTCCTCATTAGCGATCAAACAAGCAAAGGCTTCGAGTGATGACTAATGATTTATTTAAGGAAAAAAATGCCTTAGGGTTTTTGTTTGGGAAACATTTGACTCTTGATTTGAAACAAGTTGAGAAAAAGAATTTGATTTGGAAAAGGGGTTTTGGAAAGATAAGTAGAACATTTCCATCAACATATCAATTTCTAACCAAAATGCAATTCCCTTAATTACACTTCAAACAAGCATTACAAATCAAAGAGATACATCTATACATAAAAGTGGCTCTTGGCCGAATGCTCCTCATGCAAAAATCAACATCAATTTCATGCTAAAGTTCACAAGTTAGCACACAAACACATCACAAGATGCAACCCTATTCCAATCATATGAGACTACAAGACAAAACTCAAGCAAGACATACATTTATTCAAAGCGAAATTGAATCATATAGAGTAATCCTTTCACTTAGATTAAAGTGCCATGGGCACAAGTGAAAATCAACTTACCCCATCATCAACATCTAGCAACGAGCAAAATAGAACACATAAACCAAGAAAATAAAGTTGAATCCTTTCTAGCCATCTTTACCACTTAAATTAAAGTGCACTAGGCACTAGTGGTGATTCACATAGCTAAATCATCAACTTAACAATTACTTGCAAACAAGAGTCCATCAAAACAAACAAGAGGCAATATTTTTAAACACAAATACAAGCAAAATAAACAAGGAAACAACAAAAACCCTAAATGTCTCATGATTTGCGAAACCTCTACATAACCAAACAACAATTTTATTCTCAACCTAAAAATTAATTGTCCACAAAGATTCCATCAACAACTTGAGACCATCATAAGCTAAATGACCAAAGAACAACTAAAGATCCTAAATAAACTCATGATTTGCGAAACCATTACATAGACCAACAACAATTTTATTCATCAACAAATACAAAATCAACACAAAAACAAACATGAATCAATTTATTCTAAGGTGAGAGGCACCTTAAACACCCAAGGCTCCCAATGTCCTTGTCCATAATGTTTAAGGCTCCTCTCACCAACAACAACCAACAAATCACATTGTATAAATGTTTATGATGATATGCGAAATGGAGGAAAGGAAGAATATAAGTTTTGATGCAAAATGTTTTAAATATGATGCAAGGGTGCTAGAGATTTTACCTTCTCCAAGCTAGGAAGTAAGATTGAAGAAAAAAACTAGAGCAAATCAACAAATCTTCAAGGAAACCAAGGAGAACCTCACGCAAATCTTCAAACCACAAGCCTTGGATGATGCAAATATGGACTAGAGTAGGAGAGGAGGGAGATGTATGGAGTGGAAATGAATTTGAGATGAAAAAGAGGAAAGAAATCAAAAAAAATATGGAGGAGGAGTGGTGAGGGGCTACGGCCAAGGGGAGAAGGGAGGAGAGGAATTGGTGTGCTAGGGTTTTTTTGCATGGAGAGTGAGGCTAAGAACTTATGTGGGTTGATCATATGAAGATATATATAGTGCTCACTTATCATTAAGGGCTTCTAGGTCATTTTGATTTCCATTGTGCTCTAGGATTGCATTTTAGTTTTGAACCAAAGGTCAAGATGCAATGTCACATGGATTAGGGGCAATTAGAAAGCACAAAGTGAGGAGAGAGAGGGCTGAGGGGTGTAGCTTAAGGAGGTGAGTGAAGGATAAGTTTAATTACAAAAATGTATTTTCTCATGAAGCATATTACAAGAGTGCCATTTTAATTCAAATGAAGGGTGAGGATTGCATTTAACACTTGAATGGAAGGCCATGATTTAAACACAATTTGCAATCAATAAAATAAACCAAAAATGGGGGGAAAAGGGCTGGAATTCGCAGCCAAAGGAAAGAGAGTGAGTGGAATTGCAACTTGTACTATTGTACTACACTTGACCTTTCAAAATTCAAAGGGATATTCCTTATTCCTTTCTAGATAATTCTTCTAAATTCATACCATTTTGGGCCATGTCCCATGATTCAATGATTGGGCTCTGAATTTTATGATCTCACCAATCCCAAAATTGATTCATTGACCCTACTTCAAAGGAAATGACCATTTTGCCCTTTTGTTCAAAAACCGAATTTCATGCCAAAAATACTCCTATGATGCATAAAAAAATGCACAACTCCACTCACTTGGACTCACATAAATTCCTCAAGAGATGCATAGTGGTTTTTACTGAGAAAATATTTATTTTAGTGAAATGACCAAAATGCCCTTTTGGTCCCAAAAACCCTAGTTTGCTCCAAACTTCATTTCCACTCTAACAATGATCCTGAGACCCTTTGGATGACTCTAAAACTCTAGAAATTCATGCATGATGAGAAAATAAGTCTTTTTGGCGAAATTACCAAAATACCCTTTGAACTAGGAAAAACCCTAGAAACCCTAGTAATGCTCTAAAATGCTATGCCATGCTTTTCTAACCCTAAAATGCATTCTGAAACTTCTAAGATGCAAGCATGATGCTCTCCCTAACCTCTAGGACGAATGCCAAGACTTGATTTACTTATTTTTGGTTGAAAATTAGGGTTTTGCCCTAAGCCGGACAAAATTGGGGTATGACACTTAGCACAACACCGCGAGCCACTTTCTTTATTGTTCTATGGCTCTTGGTGAACCCAATCCACTAACCACTAATTAGCGGGCAAACCTCATGGGGCCTAGGTTTTGGGGCTCATGACTTCCCCTCCCCTAGTATGCGAATCCTTAGGGTCGTCACCCTTGATATACATATATAATTATACATATACCATCTTTCTTTTCCTTAAGAAAATAACTTGACTTTCATGAACATAAAGTTCTATTTCATTAATTTGTAACATCAAACATTAACCTTAAACTTATCTTGGATGAACTTATAATTCATACCATTATCATATCATGAAATTTCCTCACTCGTTATTACTAACAGTACATTGTAATTCGCTTAACTTACAAACTTCATAAATCACATCTCAAACATGAGTGTTTATGACGAATTACGGTTCTTTTAACATTGCATAAGGTTTGGGAAGGAATTAGGATGGGTTTGGAATCTATTAGGAAGGCTTTGGACACATTTTAAAAAGTTTGACAGAGAGGGACGCACGACCCGTGCCTAAAGGCGCACGGTCCGTGCGCGAAATGAGCATTTTGCAAGCCAGAGACAGAAGGCAGGGCACGACCCGTGCGTGGAGAGCGCACGGTGCGTGCCTGTCACACAGACTTGTAAAAATGTCTTTTCGTGCAAAACTTCGATCCCGTTTCGTGTCCAAACTCTGTGCCGGTCGATCCCTAACACATAAACCTTCAATAACAGCACTTTATCCAGTCCGAACAATCAACAATTCATCAATCATTCATCACGCAATCATCACATTCAAACAACAATACGTGTAATTTTGCAAATACGGTTTATAACTCAATTCTTTTCAAAACGAAATGCAAGGCATACTGGTTCAGTAACATGCAAGGGAAGTTTCAAAACAAAAACCCTAAGCGGAGTAAAACTCACCTCTTGCGATAAAAATCGCACACAACAACACAAACGAGCAACAAATGTAGGCTTCAATCAACACGAACTATACGAAACGCTTTCTAACTCGAACTCAATCTACCCGAACGGCTTCAATCGCTATCCTTACCCTTTGATCTTCGCTCTAGAGCTCCCAAAATATAATGTAGGCTCCTATTACATCCACAGAATAAAGTCCCAGCTCCTACCATAACACACCTTAGAGTTGGAATTTAGGTGCTAATGAAATCTTTTCAAAACTCTGTTTTTTTACAGCAACAGTGAGCAGTTTTGCATCATGCATATCTGACTCAATGCTTCACCAAATTCACCAAATCAAGGGTGTATTATGAAGGATATTTTGTCTAGTTTCGGCGGGTTTTGGTTTTGAGCTGATATAATGGGTATTTAGTGAGATATGGTCAGAACAATAGAGCTAGGTAAAATTTCTCACAGATTCACAACACTAACTTGTTGGGTTAATATCTCCCTCAAAACTTAACCAAATTAGGTCATTCTTGTGCTGAAAATGAAGAGATTTCTGTCTAGTTTCCAGATAAATAAAGATGGACAACAAATAAGTTCTGTGGGAAGGGTTATGCGTGAATTACTGGAGGCTGTACCAAACGAATTTAAGCAGGGTTTTGGTGACTTTGAGTTTGAACCAATTTTCAACAACACAACCACTCTCCAAGACCCCAAATTCGAGCTTCTAAGGCACCAACAACCTCTTACACACTAAACCCAAACTTCAGCTCCCAATCCACTCTATGAATGTTGCTAATCACAATGTAGCTCCTAAAACCAACATGCAAAGCTTGAGAGCTCCATTTTTGACATTTCAAGCTTGGAGGTTCATCAATGGTGTTTTGAGGAGGATGAAGGGATAGGTAATAAAATTAGTATCAGTAGGAAGAGGAGGTTGAGCTGAATTCAATGAACGAAAAATAAAGAGCATGCATCAAGGTTTGAGAAATGTCTCTTCTCTTCCTTCACCCTCTCGTATCTCTTCTCTCTCTCAACTCTCTATTTTGCTGTTTTTGTGAATAATGTGAGGTATGGGTGTGTTGTGTCTTTGCTGAAAATGAGGGAAAGGATAATTGACTCAGCTGAGGGTAAATGGGCTGGGAAACAAATGACCAATCTACCCTTAATTCCCATCTCTCACTTAAAACCAATTCTAACAATTATTCAATCGATAATTTCTTATTATCAACATAATAAGACAAACAACACACAATTTATTTATTTAGCTCATGACAATCACCTCATAATTAATCAATTATGCTAACTAATTAATTATGATGTCTTGCTTTAATTAACAAAATTAGTCAAAGTGGGGATGTTACAATGATATTCCAAATGCTCCAAACAGTAACTCAGGTTGGTGGTTCTCCCCAAGAGGACCCATATTTGCACTTAAAACAATTTTTGGAGGTTTGCAGTAACTTTATCATTCCAGAGTTAGTGATGATGCATTTAGACTAAAACTTTTTCCATATTCCTTAAAGGATAGAGCAAAGGGTTGGTTAACTTCTTTAGAGCCTAACTCTATCTGTCACACCCCGGTATTTTTATCGAGTAAAAATACCCAAGTGTACCATTCCTGAAACATCAGAGATATATTTCCTGTTTAAATACTGAACACCACTATAAAATTTTCACTGAATAACAATAGAACAGTCTTAAACATAAATAAGACCATAAACCATCAGTGAAATACAGTGTTCAATATCGCACAAGAAAGCGGAAAAATAAATACATAACTAACAAGGGAAAACATAACTTAATCATAAAAGCTAAGTCTTCAGGAACCACCTACTCGTGCCTACTCGTGCCTCTTGGATCTCCACTTTCCCTGTTTATCTGTAAAACCACAACATATAAACAATGAGATACAATCTCAGTGAGTTCTACCGAGACCCCTACTAGCGCTCTCGGTCCTTTTAAAACATTTTTAAGATTTGACACAACACCGACCGCAATCCGCTTGCTAATCCCGGTGAACCATACAATAAGGCTTCGACCTAGTAAGACACCGGCTGCAATCCACTTGCGTCTCCCGATGAACTAGCATCCTAGGCCTTTCTACGTACCACCAGCCGCAATCCGCTTGCATCTTCTGGTGAACATAGTACAATAACTTTTAACATAACACCGGCCGCAATCCCATTGCATCTTCCGGCGAACCCCATAACCAATAGTGTTTCCTAACGGCACAGAGCCTAGGGTAAGGGTTCATGACTACCCCGCCTAGTATGTCAACATGGGTCGTCACCCAAACTCGATATAATATATATATCTACCATCATATATAACCACCAACATTGGGACAACTCCTAACATCGATATAATTTATATATCGTGAATTATTAACCGGTTTAGACGAATGAATAATAATCATTCAGCATCAGTGTTACAATCCCACATAGAACATCTGTTTTATTATCAATAAAATATATCCGCACACGTGTACTATTGTTCGGCTTTTCGAAAGAATTTCAACTTCAAAAGTGTTTTATAAAACCCTTTTTAAACATACCCAAAACCGTGGCATTATAAGCCTAATATCATTATAGAAGGGTTGGGGAAGGATTAAAAGAGGATTGGAATCGATCGGGATCGTTTCGGGCAAGTTTTGAAATTTGGACAGAACACGGCGCACGGTTCGTGCGCCCATACGCACGGGTCGTGCGCCCTGTAATGCATTTTTTTTAAAACACAAACCGAAAGGGGCGCACGGTCCATGCGCCTGGGACGCACGGGTCGTGCGCTTTTGACAGCACTAAATTTTATCCCGTTTTCGCATTTTTCGTCGTTCCGACCAATTCCGATACCTGTTCCAGTCCAGTCCTAACACCAAAATAGTACAAAAACATATCCAACGTCCTCACTCGATCAACCAATCCAATCAAAGACTCAACACATTCGATTTTCATCAAAATTCGACATATTTAAAAATAATGGTTTTTGACTCAAAATCTTCCGAAATTAAATCACTAAAAATTCCATTTTAACACGACACAACCCGAGACTCGCTCCGATAAATTCCTAACTCGAATCAGACAGTATCAAGAAATATTCCAGTCCAGCGAAAGCGATAAAACATTAAATCAATTAATTCGAAACGTAAAATCCTAAACGTGAGTAGAACTCACCCTTGACGCGTGATCCACGATCGAGCCGAAATCACCGAGTAGCCACACGAACGCTCCCCGCTCCGGCGACACCCAATCCGCTTCCAAAGCTTCCCACTCGATCACGAAACCGCTTTTTGACCGAAATACCCAATTTCCTCGAAATCTTCCATGGACACTATTCATCATCTTCAACCTCTAAAACTACTATTCACACATAACCCCAAAAATGTGATTTCTCCAACCTAACTCACCCAACTAGCTCCCAATCATCCAATCGAACTTTAATACTCGAGCAATCCACCTTGGGTTCATTCCTAATCGAACTTAAACCTTCAAAACCAACCCAAAA
Organism: Astragalus membranaceus; assembly: GCA_039519185.1. Classification (NCBI taxonomy): domain Eukaryota; kingdom Viridiplantae; phylum Streptophyta; class Magnoliopsida; order Fabales; family Fabaceae; genus Astragalus; species Astragalus membranaceus. The sequence goes on along the minus strand of CM076848.1, from coordinate 176,789,405 downwards.
TCGGATCTCCCACAAAACCTCCAAAACTCGAAAATGGCCAAGTGAGAGAGAGTGAGTTGATCGTCATGAAATTGGTACCAAAACGAAGAGGAAGTAACGCTGAGCGTTTTTCGTGTTGGAAGGAAGTCGTTTTGATGAGCCGAAGTCCTCCCTTTTTCCTCTTCTTCCTCCATGCCCCTTTCCTCTTCTTTCTCTTTTCTCTCTTTTCTCCTCTCTGTAACTCTCTTTCGCATTCTTTCTTTCTTTTCTTTCTTAATTCTTTTTCTTTCCTTTCTTTTTAACACACACACACACACACACCTATATTTATTTATTTAATATATAAGCTGTAACGCGGTCAAATTACCATATTGATCGAAATCTCTTATTTCGATTCCAAAACTTCCTTGGCCCGTATTATCCGGTTAACGATCCGATGACAACCAATAAATAATTTTGGCACTCATTAAATTTACCAGTCGAGTACTAAATTAGTTTAATTGGGTTAACATCCAAATAATTCCATTAATTATTTTGGGGATGTTACACTATCCACACTTGGAATGAAATGGCTAATAAATTCTTGGCAAAATATTTTCCACCTAGTAAAAATGCAAGAATGAGAAATGAAGTTACTGCATTCAAACAAAAAGAATCTGAATCACTGTTTGAAGCATGGGAAAGATGGAAGGAGTTGTTGAGAAAGTGTCCACATCATGGTATACCAGTGATCATTCAAAGGGAAACCTTCTATAATGGATTGGACCCACATACCAGACTTATGCTTGATGCTTCTTCTGGGGTGCGTTACTAAAGACCTCTTATAATGAAGCTTGTGACTTGATAGACAACATTGCATCCAACAGTTACCAATGGCCAATAGAAAGGCTAACTCCACAGAAGAAGGTAGTTGGGGACCATGAAATCAATGAAATTTCAGCTCTATCAGCACAAGTGGCCTCTCTCACCAACATGATTAAAAACATGAATACCTCCAATGCTACAGCATCTGCTGCTATAACATCAGCTGAACCAACTGTAGCTGCCATTGAACAAGCCCCTCCAGGTTCAACTAGTTGTGTCTATTGTGGAGGAGAGCACCTGTATGAAGAATGTCCAGGCAATCCTATCTCTGTAAACTATGTAGGATTCAACAAGAATAATAACCCCTATTCAAATACTTATAATCCTGGCTGGAAAAAGTACCCTAACTTCAGATGGGGTGGTAATAATGCCACAGCAACAAACTCAAATACACCTGCTGTGCCACCAAGATTTCCTTCTCGGACCCATCAAAGACAAGCTGCCCCAGCTATGGAGAACTCTATGGAAACTTTGTTGAAAGCCTTCATGAGTGATTGTAAGACAACTTTGCAAACTCATGAAGCTTCTATAAAGAATTGGCTTCATTACAGTTTTGGTCCCCCTATTTTCACCAATTCACGATTTTGGTCCCCCCAAGTTTTAATTTGACGAATTTGATCCCCCTATTTTCCCAATTTGTAAAATTAGGTCCCCCTCTTAATTTGGTCAAAATTGAAAGTCAATTTTGACTCACTTATCCTACGTGGCAGTCCACGTAGACTGCCACGTAGGTGCACTGTTCCTCTCTCACTCTCACAGCCCTCTCCTCATTGTTCCTCTCTCACTCTCACAGTCCTCCCCCCTCACCAATCCTCCTCCCTCTCTCTCACAACCCTCTCCTCTCTCACAGCCCCTCCCCCTTCACCGATCCTCCCCCCCCCCCCCTCTCTGGTTCGCTCTCCCCTCCTCCCTCTCTGGTTCGCTCTCCCCTCTCCCCTCCCTCTCTGGTTCGTTCTCCCCTCACCGATCCTCCTCCCTCTCTCTCTCTTCGCATCTCGTTGTTCCCTCTCTCGTCGTTCTCTCTCTCATCGCTCTCCCTCCTCTCTTCTTCTCCTCTCTTCTATCCCTTTCGTTCTTACGGTGAGGGTTTGGTAAGTGATGGCTTACAGTGGTGAGAGGGGAGAGCGAGATCTGCGAGAGGCGGTGGTTGTGCGATCTGCGAGAGTGCGATCTGCAAGAGGCGGAGTGCGATCTGCGAGAGTGAGAAGGAGAAGGAGAGGAAGATCGGAGGACGGAGATCGGAGGAGGGAGATCGCGAATGGTGGGGGAAAGGGAGATCAGAGGAGGGAGATCACAAACGGTGGGGGAAAGGGAGAGGAGGAATGCGACAGAGGGGGGGCTGAAGGAAGAGGGAGATCGGAGGAGGGAGGGGGGCGAACAGTGGGGGTGGGGTCGTGGCTGTGGGGGTGGGGTTGTGGCTGTGGGAGATCGCAAGGGAGAAGGAGAGCAGAAGAAGAAAGAAAAATCGATTTTTTTTTTAATTTAATCCACTTTGGCATGCCAGCGTGGCTGCCACGTAGATTTTGACCAGAATAGTGGGGGACTGTGATTTTACAAATTGGGAAACTAGGGGGATCAAATTCGTGAAATTAAAACTTGGGGAACCAAAATCGTGAGTTGGTGAAACTAGGGGGACCAAAACTGTAATTAAGCCTAAAGAGTTTAGAGAACCAAGTTGGACAGATAGCCTCTGCTCTTACCCAAAAGCCTAGTGGATCATTACCTTCCACTACAGAAGCTTCAACTTCTCATGCAGCAGGGAAGGAGCATGTCAAGGCTATATCTCTGAGAAGTGGGAAAGATTTGCAAGGGCCATCAACTGCTACGGGTGATGGAGAAAAAGAAAATGAAAAAAATAAAAAAATAAAAATTCTTCACACGTTATAGCATCTGACGCTATAACATCTGATGTTGCACCTGCTCCATCATCTAAGCTTGTTCCAGAATACTGTTCGCGCTCGTGTGTGCTATAGACGCAATGTCAGTGCAAGTATACACGTCGTACAAGTAATAAAGTGGATAAAAGTAAGAGATCGTTCCCACAAGGATTGATTAACTTTCAGAGTTCAAGTCTTTAAAACACAAGTGAAACAAGTAGCAAATCGACACTAAAAGTTGATATTAAGACTAGTAACATAAATAAAGCAAGTAAACAAGAAGTGGGTGTGAATATGGAAAAGTATGAGTTGGATTGCTGCATGCAAGTAAATCTCCTCTAGTCAGACGTTATAACGTTTACACGCTAACACGTACAACTGCTATGTTGTATAGACGTTATAACGTTTGAACGCTGTTGCAAAAGAGCTGTGCTTTTCAGTCACAAAACGTCAGAGCTTCAAGTACTAGAATTCCTATGTCTAGGTTCTAAGTAGGCCTACTCCTGTATTTTAAGTACCCACAGCAATGTCCTATGAACTATTATCTGTTCTATGTCTAGACTTAGATAAAAATGCCTAAATGTCTTTAGTGCACCTTTTCATTCACATAAATCTTTGAGTTCTTTTCATAGACCATGTCTGTACCTATGAATCTACTTATTTTAAGTGATCAGTTCAAAACAAGTTAGGAAATATTAACATGCAAAGATTTAAAACGCATAAACATCAATACTTCATAGCATTAAACTAGAGGTTCATTACATGCAAAACAACAACCCAACTACAAATTGTTTAGCTCATGCTGAGCATCCTTACAGAAATAAGAGGAGTTAAAATCCAAATACCGTACATAGAGAAAAGGAGACTAAACGCAAAAGATACGCCTAAGTGGCCTTCCTTCATGCACGCTGTAAAGACGTTACAACGTCTGAGCCTTCCAGTAATGGCTGCGAATGGATATGGAAATTGGGGCCTTGAGAGAATTAAAAATGAAGAAGTCTGTGTCCAGAACTTCTCTCAGAAAAACTATCTCTGAAAAATGGGGGAAGGTGGATGATGAATGGAGTCGTGTGTTTTCCGCATGGTGCACCCTTGCCTTTTTATAGAGAGAGAATAGCCATGGTCAAAAGAGGTCACATGCTGCTGATGTCATTCCCCCACCTTCCAAGCTTGCTTGCGAGTTGACTCTGCCCTGAAGTGACACCGCACTGCTACAGTGCGTCAGCCGCGTCAGTGCTGAAGAAAGAGAAGATCTTCTTCATTTCCAGATCTCTGGTCATCATTACATGCGCGCTAAAATGATATATATTATTTTCTTGCTCTGCTGTCCTTCTTCAGACGTGATGAGAGACGCTGCCACGTTCAGATTACTGCACAAACACAAGAAGCATCAAAACGCTCACAAAGGCGCCAATTGGCACCAAAATGCCTAGAACTTGTAATTTAGCCCCTTTCTAACTAAAAGCAATAAACTAACAGAAACTTTACTAGAAACAACCTGCTATTGCCAGAGAACTTGCATGATTTAACTTTGAATACGTATAAATAACTCATATAAATATGAGTTATCACACCCCCAAACTTAAACCATTGCTTGTCCTCAAGCAATTGAAATACAACATATGAAAAGATGCAGGAAATTAAATACACCAGCAGTTTACACCCTGCTCATCCATTTGATCAAAAATTTTCCTCAAGGGGCTAATTCCTTCAGACTCATACTACACACTCACGCACCAATGCACAATTACATTCTAGATTCATTACTGCCCAAAGTGAGTGTGTGATCTCTGTATCAATTCTATTCCTAGCTAGGTTCAGAACTACCCTAGCCTATGAAAGAGTGGTTTCCATATGGTGAGAGTACAACATCTTTCAAAACAAAGAGTAGGCTAACATTTTCACACAAGACTTGAGGGTTATTTTAAGCACGACAAAGGGTCTTTATTTGGGTGCTAGGACTAGATTAGTGCAAACTACTTTTCTGACTCACACAACGCAAAACACACACAGGACTGCAACCCCTCATTACTGAGCAACTTTCATTTGATTCACTTCACTTTTGGTTTGGAGTTTTTGTGATTTTCTCCTTTTTGATCCTTTGGATTTGACAATTTTGGATTGAGATATTTGGGGTACCCAGTATTTGTTTCGGGAAATTGCAGCCAACACAGAGGACATGTGGATTTTTCCACTTATTTGAAACAACACACACTTTTTGGTCTTTTTGGAGTAGACGTTATAACGTTTGATAACACAGAACTCAACACACAAACACACACGGCATACGTTATAACGTTACGGGTAGACGTTACAACGCTGCACTCACACAACACAAGCACTAATCATCCTACAGTCTTTGCACCCAGCCTTAGTACAACCTGATATACCCCCAAACTTAGCTTCTACTGCTACTCTGAGTTTTTAATCAAGTTCTACCATCACCATAGTCAACCAGCACTAGCTTTGCATCAATTAGTCCTTAGCTAACTAGGTTTTCCTCAAAACAGAGTTTGTGTGGAAGCAATAATCAATTCTATTCATTTAAGCATGCATCAGCTACTCACACAAATTCACACATAGTCATTACTAGATTTAGCCCAAAGAGAAACATTTTTTTTTTTTTTTTGATGATTAATAGAGTAGGAAAGTAAACTGATTTTGCATTTGATTTCATGCAGACAGGAAACATAAAAATGATCCTCCCCCCCCGAACAAAAAGATGAGCAGTGTCCCCACTGCTCACTGATTTTGAAAAATGAGAGAGGAACATTTACACAAAACAGAAACAAAACAACTACTACTCTCAAGACGTTGTAACGTCTAGACAGCTATTTATTTGTACTGAAATTGGAAACTAAAACTATTCTACTGCTAAAAGAGGGCTACTTACTTGTTCAGAGCACCGGCCCTGAGCCTTCCACTTTGTCTGGCTGGGATGCTTGCTTGCACAGCCTTCTTTTTCTTTTCCTTCTTCTTCTTTTCTCCTTCACCGTCACCAACATCAACTGAGACTTCAGTTTCCTGGGGCCTCTTTACACTGCTCTCAGCAACTCTTTTCTTTGCTTCCTCCCATGCTTTCTGCTTTTCCAGCTCTGCAGGATGAATCTGCTGCTGCTCTTTGGGTTCCCCCTGGGCTTTTTCAACCTCTGGCTCATGAGACGTTGTAACGTCTGCAGCTTCCTCATCAGCAGCAACAGCAGGAGCATTCTCTGAACCACTTGCAGCAACAAATGCTGCGCTGGTGGCTGTTGCTGGCTTGTCTTTAGCAGCTTCAGATCTCTTTTTTACCTGCAACTTTTGCCTTTTGGGTGCAGGAGGATCAACTGGTTGCTCTTCTTCATCACCATGTCTTGCTTTTTCACTTGCAGCGGCTACTTCACGCCTTTTCTTCTTCCCAAATGGACTCTGGGTGGGTACAGTCTTGAATCTTTGCCTTTTGGGTGGGGGAATGAGTTATGGGTCTGGGTTGGTTTCAACAACAGTTGGTTCAGACGTAGCCACATCTGCACTGGTTACTTCTGGAATGGATGGTTGTGATGGCTCTTTAGTTGGTTCAGGTTGAGTGGGGGTTGGCTTTGAAATGGGCTGGTCTTTAGGTTTAGATTGTGGTGTTTGGGGGATGTTTTGGTCATGGGTGGGTTGGGTTTTATCTGAGGGTTGGGGTTGTTTGTCTTTTGGTGATGATGGTGTGGGTTGGGCTGGTTCTTTGAGTGTTTGGGTTGGTGGGGAGTCAGCCTCAATATCAGTCTTATCACTGGAACTTCCTTTCTCTTCTGAATGTGTTTCTTCCTCATCATCACTTAGGATTTCCCTACTCACCTTCTTTGATTCCTCTGCATCACTTTCACTGATGCTATCCATATCAGCCGATTTAAGCTCTTCTTCCTCACTACTTACCTTCTTCTGCTCCTTCTTTGCTGGGCTCTTTCTTTTTGTTGCTGGTTTTCTTGTTTTCTTGACTTTTTCCTTCTTCACTTTCTTGGGGTTCATTGCTGATAGGAGTATGTTGTCTTCATCTTCCTCTTGCATCCAATCTGGAAGTACTGGTTCTTCAATCACCATCTTGCCTTTTGTTGTATGTGCAATCACCTTCTTTTGCCACTCAAATTGCTCCTTGACAAACTTGGCTAGGCTGTTTTGCTGGTCTACCAGACGTTGTAACGTCTGTGCATCAACTGACGTGGTAGCATTTGCAGCTCTCTGCCTAGCTTTGAACTTTGTAGAGAATGCCCCCTGAGGTTCCTCTCTTAGCTCAGATGCTTCAATCTCCACTCCAGCCTCCATGCAGAGATCGGTGATTAAACAAGGGAAGTATAGGTATCCATCCTTCCTGTTCTGCCATTTGTTAATCTCTCTGTTGATGAGCTTACCCACTTCAATCTTATCTCTTGACATAATGGCATCAATAGCAATCAGCCTCTCTTTATCAACCCAGAGAGTGTGGGAAGTGGGTATCAAGCAATGTCTGATGAAATGAAACCAAGCACTGGCCTCATCACAAAGGTATCTCTTCAAAATTTTGAATTCATTCCCATGGTCGCCTCTTCGCTCCCAAACAGCTCCTTCAACACATATCCTTTCTTTGATTTCAGTCATCTCTGCTACTCCGTACGTCTTTTGCTTCACCTCAACTGCCTTGCCATAGTAACCTAGCCCAAAGTAGTCATTTATGACTCTTACACCAAATTTGACTTCCTCACCTCGTACGATGGAGGTGCTTGAAAGTTCTCCATCGGTTCTTTCAACGATTCCTTTATAAAAGTCATGCACCAGAGTTGCAATGTATTCCTTTCTGTGAACTACAAATTTCTGCCATCCCAATGCTGCCACTGTTGCGATAAAGTCAGGATTTGGGTTTTCCAAGCTAAAACCCCTTTCTGGCAGCAAGGCTTTCTTCTTTGAAGGAATGGGGATTTCTGGGTTTGGAACAGAAGAAGAACTTGGGTTGACGTTCTTTCCTTTACCAGATGATTTTACTGCAGCTTGCTTTGTTTTAGCCATGGTGATTGTATGAGTTTTCTGGAGAGTGGGGGATTTGAGATTGAGATTTGCGATTTGGGGTTGGGAGAAGGTATAAGATTGCGGTTTCTGAAAGTGTATGAAGGTGGTTTTTATGATTGTAACTGGTGTGTGCCTATTGGGGAGGTTTTATGGGAAGTTGGGAAGTAGGTGGTGGCGTGGGTTTGGGAAAAAGGGGTAACCGTTGGAAGTGACGTCATGGTCACTTTGGCAGTCACGTCTCAAAAAATTCATTAAAAATTGTTTTATTTGAAAACTACTTGACTCATTTTCTTTTCTTTTTCATTTAAAACTTTACCCAGGCAGCGAACGTGACAACATCCTAGACACGCAGAGACGTTATAACGTTTTTACTACTTCAGCTCCCAATCCTGCACAAAAATTTAAAGACACAAAATTGCTGGTTAGTAAAAACCATTGGGTTGCCTCCCAAGAGCGCTTGCTTTAAGAGTCTTCAGCCAGACTATCCCCTTTTTTTTGAATTCAGAGGTTGTTGAGAGTCACTGTGGTCTTGTCCCTAACCACATGTTCTCCATGGTAATGCTTCACTCTTTGGCCATTGACCTTGAAAATGGAATTAGTTTTCTCATCAAACAGATCTACAGCACCATGACTGTAGACTTTTACTATCTTGAAAGGTCCTGACCATCTTGATTTTAACTTCCCAGGGAACAACTTTAATCTTGAATTAAACAACAAAACTGATTGTCCCTCTACTAGCTCCCTTCTTTGAATTCTCTGATCGTGCCACTTCTTGGTTTTCTCTTTATACATTTTTGAATTCTCATAGGCAGTGTGCCTGAATTCATCTAGCTCATTTAGTTGAAGGAGCCTTGCTTCTCCAGCCTTTGAATGATCTAGGTTCAGTTGCTTCAGTGCCCAGTGAGCTTTGTGTTGGAGCTCAATGGGCAGGTGACAAGCTTTTCCGAAGACTAACTTGTATGGTGACATGCCCAGTGGTGTCTTAAATGCTGTTCTGTACGCCCACAATGCATCATCAAGGTGCAGGGACCAATCCTTCCTGTTTGGACCAACCATCTTCTCAAGTATCCTTTTAATTTCTCTGTTGGAAATTTCTGCTTGACCACTTGTTTGTGGGTGATAAGCTGTAGCAATCTTGTGCTTCACTCCGTACTTAGCCAACAGGTTCTCAATCAGCTTGTTACAAAAGTGAGAGCCTTCATCACTGATTATAGCTCTTGGAGTACCAAATCTTGTGAAGATGTTTTGCTTCAGGAATTTGCTGACTGATTTGGCGTCATTATTGGGTAATGCAATGGCTTCCACCCATTTTGACACATAATCCACAGCTACCAAAATGTATAAATTTCCATGAGACATAGGAAATGGCCCCATGAAGTCCATTCCCCAAACATCAAACAGTTCCACTTCAAGAATATTTGTCAATGGCATTTCTTGCTTGTTGGAGATGTTTCCAGCTCTTTGGCATTTATCACATCTTTTTACTAATTCATGAGCATCTTTGAAGAGTGTTGGCCAATAGTATCCTGACTGTAACACCTTTGCTGCAGTTCTGGTTCCTCCAAAATGTCCTCCATAAGGTGATGCATGACATTGTTGTAATACATGGAGTTGTTCCTCTTCAGCCAGGCATCTCCTAAGCAACTGATCTTGACACATCTTATATAGATAGGGCTCATCCCAAAAATAGTGCTTCACGGTGTGGAAGAATTTTTTTCTTTGCTGATGGTTGAAATCCACAGGCACCATCTTGCTGACTAGGAAGTTAACTATATCAGCATACCAGGGAGCAGTAGTATCAGACGTTATAACGTTTGAAGAAATAGTCATAGACGTGGTAACGTCTTCAGCTACTGTGGCTACTGTCAGCAGTTTTTCATCAGGGAAATTTTCTTTTATTTCTTCTGCACCTGTACCTGCATCAACATTCTCAAGCCTAGAAAGATGATCAGCAACTTGGTTCTCCACCCCCTTTTTATCATGAATTTCCAAGTCAAATTCTTGGAGGAGGAGAACCCATCTAATGAGTCGTGGCTTTGCATCTTTTTTAGAAATCAAATACTTGATGGCTGAGTGATCAGTAAAAACAATAACTTTTGCACCCACCAAGTATGATCTAAATTTGTCAAAAGCAAATACAACAGCCAGTAACTCTTTCTCAGTTACAGTATAATTTAATTGGTCATCATCTAAGGTTTTACTAGCATAGTATATAGAGTGAAAAATTTTGCCATACGTTTGACCCAATACGGCCCCCACAGCGTAGTCACTCGCATCACACATTAATTCAAATGGTTTGGACCAGTCAGGAGTGACTATCACAGGAGCTGTTACAAGGGCATTCTTCAATTTCTGGAAGGCTTCATGACAATGCTCATCAAAGTTGAAGACGTTATCACGTTGCAGCAGCAGACACAAAGGTTTGGAAATTTTTGAGAAATCCTTGATAAACCTTCTGTAAAAACCAGCATGCCCTAAGAAACTTCTAATACCTTTGACAGTTGTAGGTGGAGGTAATTTGTCAATAACATCAATTTTCGCTTTATCCACCTCCAATCCTTTCTTTGAAATTTTATGCCCCAAAACAATTCCCTCTTGAACCATGAAGTGGCATTTCTCCCAGTTGAGTACTAAGTTGGTTTCTTCACACCTTATTAAGACTCCTTCTAAGTTATCCAAGCATGCCTTGTATGAGTCTCCATAGACTGAAAAGTCATCCATGAAAACTTCCATGGATTTTTCAATAAAATCTGAGAATAAAGCCATCATACACCTCTGAAATGTTGCAGGCGCATTACACAATCCAAATGGCATCCTTCTGAAGGCAAAGGTACCATAAGGACAAGTGAATGTGGTCTTCTCTTGGTCCTCAGGCACAATAGCTATCTGGTTATATCCTGAGTAACCATCAAGGAAGCAATAGAATTCTTTGCCTGCAAGTCTATCCAACATCTGGTCAATAAATGGCAGAGGAAAATGGTCCTTCTTGGTTGCTTTGTTCAGCTTCCTGTAGTCCATACATATCCTCCATCCAGTCACTGTTCTTGTTGGAATTAATTCATTTTTTTCATTGGTTACCACAGTAACTCCACCCTTCTTTGGCACACATTGAACTGGGCTCACCCATGAGCTATCACTAATTGGATAAATGATTCCTGCATCTAACCATTTGATGATTTCTTTCTTGACCACCTCCTTCATTATCGGGTTCAATCGCCTTTGTCCTTCAATGCTGTTCTTTGCATTCTCTTCCAAGACAATTCTGTGCATACAGATTGTGGGACTGATGCCTTTGATATCTGCCATTTGCCAACCAATGGCTTTCTTGTGCCTTTTCAAGGTGCTAATGAGATCACTTTCCTGCTCTTGTGAGAGGTTAGAAGAAATGATCACTGGTAAAGATTCATTTTCCCCTAAAAAGGCATACTTCAGGTGATCAGGCAACACTTTCAATTCCAGAGTGGGTGGTTCTTCAATGGATGGTACTATCTTCTTGAGATTGGAGTCTTCTTTCCCCAAGGATTCATACTTCTTTGTCCACGCCCTGGGTACATGGGAATCAGACGTGACAACGTCTGTGGTTGACGTTGTAACGTTTGACTGATCAGCTTCTTCTGATAACAATTCTTGAATCTCATCATTGCCCAGAATATTTTCCAAGTGGTCATTATCTTTATTGAATTGCTTTTGAACCACATGGTCAAGGGCAACCACAAAGGAACATTCCTCTGTGTTAGGTTCTGGATACTTGAGTGCGTTGAGGACGTTGAATTTGACTTCTTGGTCATTGACCCTCATGATTAATTCTCCTTTCTGCACATCAATGAGTGTCCTTCCAGTGGCTAGAAATGGTCGCCCCAAGATGATAGGAACTTCCTTATCTGCATCAAAATCCAAAATAACAAAGTCTACTGGAAAAACGAATTTGTCAACTTTAATCAAAACATCTTCTAATATGCCCTCAGGATAAACTCTACTTTTATCAGCTAATGTAAGACTTAAAGAAGTAGGTCTGGCAGTTCCTATACCAAGTTTTTCATAAATGGACTTGGGCATCAAGTTAATACTTGCCCCCAAGTCACATAAAGCTTTGCCAAGGTAAAAATCTCCAATGGAGCATGGTATAGTAAAACTGCCAGGATCTTTCAGTTTTCTAGGGAGTTTATTCTGCATGATTAAGCTACATTCTTCCGTTAAAGCAATAGTTTCAAACTCCCCTAGCCTTCTTCTTTTGGTGATGATATCCTTTAGGAACTTGGCATAGTTTGGCATCTGTTGTAGAGCTTCAACCAAGGGAAGGTTTATGTGCAGCTGTTTTAGCATCTCCATGAACCTGCTGAATTGCTTGTCTTCATGAGCTTTCTTGAGTCTTTGAGGGTAGGGTGGAGGAGGATATTCAGGTACAAGCTTAGGAACAGTCTTGATTCCTGGTTCAGAACTAGACGTTGTAACGTCTGGCTTAGACATCACAATGTCTGGAATATTCTTCTCTTTTTCTCCACCTTTGTTTTTCTCTTTTTCCTTGTCTGGCACCTCAGATTCCTTAGGCATAGATGGTTCTGGATACTCAGTGCCACTTCTTAATGAGATAGCATTTACCTGTGCATTCACCACATCTTTATCATTTGACTTGGATGAAGATGGTGTTTCAGTTGTGGATGGAAGAGATCCATTCTGTCTTTGAGTAAGAGCTGAGGCTATCTGTCCAATTTGGTTCTCCAAAGTTTTGATTGAAGACTCATGGGTCTGTAAGGTTGCCCTACAATCACTTATGAACGTTTTCATCAAGGCTTCCAAATTGCTGTTGTTGTTATTCTGCGTATACTGCTTTTGTTGTTGAGGGGGAAATCCTGGGGGTATTGCAGGAGCAGCATTGCTAGCATTCAAAGAATTGTTGTTCTTCCAACTAAAATTTGGATGATTTCTCCAATTTGAATTGTACAAGTTGGAGAAGGGACTGTTACCTTTGTTATGTGATACAAAGTTTACAGACTGGGGGTTATGGGGACACTCTTCGTAGACATGCCCTCCTTCACAATATACACACACTACTCCCCCAGATGGTGTTGGCTCAATAGCTGCAGCAGTCTGTGGTTCAGACGTGGCCACGTTTGGAGTGCTCAAGTTCTTAATCATGTTGGTCAGAGAAGCAACCTGAGCAGAAAGGGCAGTTACTTCACTTATCTCATGGACACCAGCCTTCTTTCCAGGAGTGAATCTATCAGAAGGCCAATGGGCATTGTGAGTGGCTATGTCTTCAATAAGTCTGCATGCCTCAGAGAAAGACATGTTTAATATGACACCGCCTGATGAAGCATCAAGTATAAGCCTGGTAGGTTGATCTAGACCATTATAAAAAGTCTCCATTTGAATAACTACGGGAATGCCATGGTGTGGGCACATTCTTAGTAATTCCTTCCATCTTTCCCAAGCCTCAAATAATGATTCCCCTTCTCTTTGTTTGAAGGAAGTGATGTCATTTCTTAACTTGGCATTTTTGTTGGGAGGGAAGTATTTTCCAAGAAATTTCTCAGCTAGCTCATCCCAAGTATGAATTGAATTTGGCTCTAAGGAGTTCAACCAATTCTTGGCCTTGTCCTTAAGAGAATATGGAAATAGCTTCAGTTGGAAGGCATCTTCTGAGACTCCAGGGATGACAAAGTTGCTACACACATCCAAAAATTGCCTTAGATGTGCATAAGGATCTTCTTGAGGGAAACCCCCAAATTGCCCTGCAGTCTGCAACATTTGGAACATCATTGGCTTGAATTCAAAGTGACCAGTATGAATAGGTGGTCTTGCAATGCCTGTTTGTAAATGTGCAGGATTGAGCACGGCATAATCACGCATAGGCCTGTCCCTGTCATTGACCATGTCTTGTGGCCCAGCATTGATGAGTTGCTGTCTCTGCCAGTGTTCATCATCAACATAGGTTTCTGTATGAGTTTGTGGTCCACGACCACGTCCTCCAGCATCAGAGTGCCTTCCTCCTCTTGGAGTACGTCCACCTCTAGAGCTTCTACCACCAGTACCATGTTCAGACATGATTGGTGGCTGAACTTGCTGTTGTTGTTGCTGCCTTCTTAGCCTTTGTTGTCTCCTTAGTCGCCTGAAGGTTCTTTCAGGCTCTGGGTAGAATTCAGGTTCAGATCCACTCCCTGGTTCTGTTGAACTAGAGCTTGAACTGGAACTAAGCATACGCTGTAACGTTTACCTGTTCACTCACAAAAACAACAAACAACACAGCAGAATTCTTTCACCTAGTGTTTTAATTCTTGTTGAGCAATAAAAGTTAAATACAATCCCCGGCAACGGCGCCAAAAACTTGTTCGCGCTCGTGTGTGCTATAGACGCAATGTCAGTGCAAGTATACACGTCGTACAAGTAATAAAGTGGATAAAAGTAAGAGATCGTTCCCACAAGGATTGATTAACTTTCAGAGTTCAAGTCTTTAAAACACAAGTGAAACAAGTAGCAAATCGACACTAAAAGTTGATATTAAGACTAGTAACATAAATAAAGCAAGTAAACAAGAAGTGGGTGTGAATATGGAAAAGTATGAGTTGGATTGCTGCATGCAAGTAAATCTCCTCTAGTCAGACGTTATAACGTTTACACGCTAACACGTACAACTGCTATGTTGTATAGACGTTATAACGTTTGAACGCTGTTGCAAAAGAGCTGTGCTTTTCAGTCACAAAACGTCAGAGCTTCAAGTACTAGAATTCCTATGTCTAGGTTCTAAGTAGGCCTACTTGTAACGCCCTAAAATTATTTAATTAATTTATTTAATTAAATAATTGGGGATTTAAATTTAATTATTTGATGTAATTCGATTAATTAGAATTTTATTTATTTTTGGTGGTATTAGGAAGGAGTGGAGGCGTCACTTGCATGACTTGGGCTTAAGTGAAAAAGCCCAAGCCCATGATCTCCAAAGTGTGCGAAGGGGGTTTTGTCGTAGGGGGCTAGGTTTTGTGGCCATTCGCAAAAATCAAGAGAGAAAACGCAAGAAAGAAAGAAAATAGCGTGAGATAGAGAGAGGGAGCAAGGAAGGGCGCCGTAGGAGAGAAGAGGAAGAGGAGGGAAGTTGCGACCAAGAAAGAGCAAGAACGTGATCTTGTTGCTGTGATCCTGTACGTGACTACCTCCGGAGCCTCCGTTCTTCAATTTCGAGGTTAGGGGAGCTCTATCACTCTATTTAATAGTTCATATGATGAGTCCTAGATCTAGGATTAGAATAGAGTTCTTGATGCATTGTTGATGTTGGATTTCATATTTAGATGTATGCGAATTGATGTGTGCATGATTCTTGATGCTTTCTTGATGCTTTGTTGGTATTGGCTATCATATGTATGTGTGTATGCGAAGTGAGATTGATCATGAGACTGAAATTTTGACATGTATGCGTTGTGTTGGTAAATTGTGACATTCGAATTATGGGCTTGAAACTGAAATTGTTGTGTTGGAATTACTTGTGTTGTTTGCGAAATTGGATGATGGTGTATAGGCGCCTAGGGCGCCAAGGGGATAGGTAAGACATTGATCAATTGAATTTTTGGAGAAACTAATTAAATTAAGTGTATTTTTGGTGGCTGTAAAATGTTGAGTTTTCATGATTTGGAATTGCGGAGAAAACAATTTTTGGTGTTGAAAGGTGTTTTAGAAAAATTCTGGGCGCTGTTGCTGGTTTCTGGGCGCTGGGCGCCTATGCTGGGTGCTGGCGCCTGTGCTGTGTTGTTGTTGCGCGTGGGGGCGCGCCTGGGCGCTATGCGCCCGTGTCTGTGTGTGTTGCGCGCTGTGCGCGCCTGGGCGCTGGCGCCCGTGTTGTGTTGTGCGTGCGTTGTTGCCCTGGGCGCTAGGCGCCCGTGTCTGTGTTGCTTGGCGCGCGCCTGGGCGCTGGGCGCCTGTGGCGCTGTGTTGCCTTGTGTTGTGCGCGCCTGGGCGCTGGGTGCCTGTGTTGCCTGGGCGCCTAAGGCGCCAATTTTCAGAACGTTGTCTAATTTTTCCCAAACTTATTTTTATCATAACTTTTGACTCCGACGTCCGTTTCGAACGATTCAAAAAGTGTCGTGAAGCTTTTTCCACTGTCCATCTATGTGTTCAATTTTTAAAATGGAAAATTATTATTTTCTGACTGATTGTGGGCGCCCAAGTGGCTGTCCCCGGTAGTCGTCCCAGTGACATTGAGAAATGACGTGGAACTCTTTAAAAATCTCTTTTGGTGTATAAGCAACAGTTTTAAACACGGTAGTGTCAAAATGACTGTTTTGCCCCTAGTGGCCAAAGTTAATGATAATGATGTGTAAATGACGAGGATGCCCTTGGTGGCTAGTCAAATGACTGTTTTGCCCTCAGTGGCTAATGTTTGAGTTAAACGATGTTTATGTGTAAGTGACGTTTAGGGCCTGAGTGGCTAAGTGATGTTAAGGTCTAAGTGGCCTAGTGATGCTGTGTGATGTTTACGAATTTGACAGGTGCTGTGCTCCGTGCGAGCAAACAGGTAAGTGACGGGTCACATAGTTGACTATGAATTGAGTGATTGTGTATTTGTGTATTGTGAGTGGTGCATGTTATAGTGTCTCATGCCCATATGCATAAACCCAGTGATGTTTTGAGGCCTGAGTGGCTAAGTGATGATGCGGCCTGAGTGGCCAAGCGACGTTTTGTGAAAAGGTACCTTCATGCATATACCCGCGAGTGGGTTGCATTTCATAAAATCTACATGACATGAGATGAGTTCGTACATGATGTGAATGATGACTATGATGTGGACGTTTTGTGTATTGGATGCTGTTTATTTTAGTGCGTAGCCTATGATTAGCGCTTATCATGTTTTCTATTATATAGACTGAAATGATGCTCACCCTTTCCTGTTTGAATGTTGCCCTCGTGTTGGTAACGTGCAGGTGATTCCCAGTGAAGGTATTAGCTTCACTTTTCGAGTCGAGTCGTCATGCTCTGATACGTAGCACTCAGGGGGGATAATGAACTCGGCCTTTATTAATGATTTTTGATTATTTTGTCCATGTGGACTATTTGGTTATGTTTTACAAATTTCCGCTGCGTAGTTGATTGTGTTATGAGGAGTGTTATAAGTGACGTTAACCATGAGGCTTGAGTTTTTGATATTGTGATGTGCTACGTGGACGTATGAATTTGAGTTAGACTGTTTTTTTGTTAAAGTTTGATAAGCGACGTTTGATTTGAGTATGTGTAACATTTCCTATGAACGAGGTTTTTCAAACTCTGATTTTATAAACAAGTGACGGGTAGAAAGGGGTGTTACATTAGTGGTATCAGAGCAGTTCGGTCTGTCCGGCCGGTAGTTGAGTCGTCGTGTTGAGTAACATTGAGTTTGTTACTCGTTTCTGAATTCTGTTTTCTGTTGCAGTGCTAGAATGGCCAGACGAGACGACGCTGCTCTTGCTGCTGCATTGCAAGCTATGGCTCAGGCGATGCAGGGTCAGCAGAATGCTGGGGATAATGCTGGTTTTCGAAGTCTGACAACTTTCCAGAGGGAGAATCCGCCCACCTTTAAGGGCAAATATGATCCAGATGGTGCTATGGCTTGGCTGAAGGAGATCGAGAGGATTTTCAGGGTGATGAACTGTACTGTTGAGCAGAAGGTCCGCTTTGGTACCCATATGTTAGCCGAGGAGGCCGACGACTGGTGGTTGGCTACTAGGCAGAGGTTAGAGGCTGTACAGGAAGAGATTACTTGGGAGGTTTTCAGCAGGGAATTTCTGAGAAAGTATTTTCCTGAAGACGTCCGCGGGAAGAAAGAGATAGAGTTTTTGGAGCTGAAGCAGGGTGGTATGTCTGTGACTGCCTATGCGGCAAAATTTGTGGAGCTAGCCAAATTTTATCCACATTACAGTGAGGCTACAGCTGAATTTTCTAAATGCATCAAATTTGAGAATGGGTTGAGGCCTGATATTAAACAAGCCATTGGATATCAGAAGATTCGTGTGTTCGCAGATTTGGTTGACAGTTGCAGGATCTTCGAGGAGGACAGTACTGCTCGCTACAAAGCTACTTCTGAGAAAAGGGGCAAGTTCCAAAGTCGAAGCAAGCCGTATGAGGTTCCTGCGGGTAAGAGTTATCAGAGAGCTGCTGGAGGTAAGAGTTCCGGTGGGGGAGATGCCCCTGCTGGCATCGTCTGTTATAAGTGTGGCAAGCCTGGCCACAAGAGTACTACATGCAGGTCGGATGACAGAAATTGCTACCGTTGTGGTAAAAAGGGTCATATGGCAGCTGAGTGTAAAGTCAAGGATGTGGTGTGTTTCAACTGTGGTGAGTCTGGGCATATCAGTACAAAGTGTACAAAGCCGAAAAAGGAAAGGTCTACTGGGAAGGTATTTGCATTGGCGGGAGAGGAGCCTGAGGATGATGATGGTCTGATTAGAGGTACGTGTTTTATTAATGGTACTTCTCTGAAATCTCTTATTGATACTGGTGCTACCCATTGTTTTATTTCTGTTGATTGCTGTAAAAGATTGGGTCTTGTTTTATCTGCTATGTGTGGGGATATGGTTGTCGATACTCCTGCGAAGGGGTCGGTGATCACGTCCCAGGTGTGTTCTCAGTGTCCCGTGTCGATCTTCGGCAGGGACTTTATTGTGAACTTTGTCTGTTTGCCGTTGAGAGGTCTGGATGTAATCCTAGGCATGGACTGGTTAGAGAATAATCACGTTCATATCAACTGTCGTAGCAAGTCGGTTAGTTTCGGTGAAGAAAGTTCGGTTTTGGTGTCTGCTGACCAGTTGAAGAAATTGAAGAAGGAAGGAGTTCAGTTATTTGCGTTGATGGCTTCGTTGTCTGCTGAGAGTCAGGCTGTTATTGAAGAGCTGAAGGTAGTACGTGAATTTCCTGAGGTTTTTCCTGATGAGATTCCGGGTGTGCCACCGGAGAGAGAAGTTGAATTTTCGATTGATCTTGTACCTGGTACGAGGCCTGTGTCTATGGCTCCGTACAGAATGTCGGCGTCGGAACTGTCTGAGTTGAAGACGCAACTTGAAGAATTGCTTGAGAAGAAGTTTGTAAGACCGAGTGTATCACCGTGGGGAGCTCCGGTATTATTAGTGAAAAAGAAAGATGGGAGCATGAGGTTATGTGTGGACTATCGTCAGTTGAATAAGGTAACTATCAAGAATAAGTATCCGCTTCCGAGAATCGACGATCTGATGGATCAGTTAGTGGGTGCTCGTGTTTTCAGCAAAATCGATTTGAGGTCCGGATATCATCAGATTAAAGTAAAGGATGAGGATGTTCAGAAAACGGCGTTCAGAACAAGGTATGGGCATTATGAGTATTCAGTGATGCCGTTCGGTGTGACCAATGCCCCTGGTGTATTTATGGAATATATGAACCGTATTTTCCATGATTACCTAGATCGGTTTGTGGTAATCTTCATAGATGATATTCTAGTTTATTCTAAGTCAGATGAAGAGCATGCTGAGCACCTGAAGTCAGTGTTGGAAGTTTTAAAGGAGAAAAAGTTGTACGCTAAGTTATCGAAGTGTGAGTTCTGGCTGAAAGAGGTGAGTTTCCTTGGGCACGTGATTTCTGGTAATGGTATTGCGGTTGATCCGGCAAAAGTAGAAGCAGTGTTGGAGTGGGAGTCTCCGAAGTCCGTAACAGAGATTAGAAGCTTTTTGGGTTTGGCTGGGTACTACAGGAGGTTCATCGAGGGTTTTTCCAAGTTGGCCCTTCCATTGACTCAGTTGACTTGCAAGGGTAAAGTTTTTGTTTGGGATGCTCGGTGCGAGGAAAGTTTTATAGAACTGAAAAAGAAATTGACGACGTCGCCTGTTTTGACGTTGCCTAATCCAGAGGAACCGTTCGTTGTGTATTGTGACGCATCGAAGATGGGTCTCGGTGGTGTGTTGATGCAGGATGGGAAGGTCGTTGCGTATGCGTCGAGGCAATTGCGGATTCATGAGAAAAATTACCCTACGCACGA
Organism: Astragalus membranaceus; assembly: GCA_039519185.1. NCBI lineage: Eukaryota > Viridiplantae > Streptophyta > Magnoliopsida > Fabales > Fabaceae > Astragalus > Astragalus membranaceus. The sequence continues at coordinate 176,769,716 of CM076848.1, read as the reverse complement.
TTTAGAGTTGGCTGCTGTGGTTTTTGTGCTCAAGATTTGGAGGCACTACCTTTATGGTTCGAGGTTCGAAGTGTTCAGTGATCATAAGAGTCTAAAGTATCTGTTCGATCAGAAAGAGTTGAATATGAGACAGCGTCGGTGGTTGGAACTCTTGAAGGATTATGACTTTGGTTTGAATTATCATCCCGGCAAAGCTAATGTCGTGGCTGATGCTTTAAGCAGAAAGTCCTTGCATATGTCGGCAATGATGGTGAAAGAATTGGAGTTAATTGAGGAATTCAGAGATTTGAGTTTGGTTTGTAAGATGACACCTCGCAGTGTCAAGCTGGGAATGCTAAAGATCGACAATGAATTCCTGGGCAGCATCAGAGAGGCTCAGAAGTCAGATGTTAAGTTAGTGGATTTAATTAATGGGGTTGGTCAATCTGAAGATGAAGATTTCAAATTAGATTCCAGTGGTGTGTTGAGGTTCCGGGGGAGGATCTGTGTTCCTGACGATGAAGAGATGAAAAAGGCAATTTTAGAGGAAGGTCATCGTAGCAAGTTGAGTATCCATCCTGGAGCAACGAAGATGTATCAAGATCTGAAAAAGATGTTTTGGTGGTATGGTATGAAGAGAGATGTGGCGCAATTTGTGTATGCCTGTTTGACCTGTCAGAAATCTAAGGTAGAGCATCAGAAGCCTGCAGGGCTAATGCAACCGTTGGAAATACCAGAGTGGAAATGGGATAGCATAGCAATGGATTTTGTGACGGGGTTACCGAATACAGCTAAGGGTCATGACGCTATTTGGGTGATCATTGATAGGTTAACGAAGTCTGCTCATTTTATTCCTATTAATATCACTTATCCAGTATCGAGGTTGGCAGAGGTATATGTCAAGGAGATTGTGAGGCTGCACGGTGTTCCGAAGAGTATTGTGTCAGACAGGGATCCGAGGTTCACTTCCGAGTTTTGGAAGAGTTTGCAGAAAGAATTGGGTTCTAAGTTGAAAATGAGTTCGGCGTATCATCCCCAGACCGATGGTCAGTCCGAGAGAACAATTCAGTCGTTGGAGGATTTGTTGAGGGCTTGTGTATTGGAACAGCGGGGTTCATGGGATTCCTATCTTGCGTTGATTGAGTTTACCTATAACAACAGTCACCATTCCAGTATCGGGATGGCACCGTTTGAAGCATTGTATGGTCGAAAGTGTAGGACGCCATTATGTTGGTATGATTCGGGAGAGAGTGTAGTTTTGGGACCGGAGATTGTCCGGGAGACTACGGAGAAGATCAAGATGATCCGTGAGAAGATGAAGGCTTCGCAGAGTCGTCAGAAGAGTTATCATGACAAGCGGAGGAAGGATTTAGAGTTTCAGGAGGGTGAGCATGTGTTCTTGAGGGTTTCTCCTATTACCGGTGTTGGTCGGGCGTTGAAATCGAAGAAGCTCACTCCTCGATTTGTTGGTCCTTATCAGATATCCGAGAGAATTGGAAATGTGGCTTATAGAGTGGCTTTACCGCCAAATCTTTCGAACTTGCACGACGTGTTTCACGTGTCGCAACTTCGGAAGTATGTTTCGGATCCATCTCATGTGATCCAAGTGGACGATGTAGAGGTGCGGGATAATCTCACTGTGGAGACGATGCCCGTAAGGATTGAGGATCGTGAAGTGAAGGCGCTTAGAGGCAAAGAGATTGCATTAGTGAAAGTGGTCTGGCTAGGAGCTGCCGGCGAGAGTATGACTTGGGAGCTAGAGAGCAAGATGCGAGAGTCCTACCCAGAGTTGTTTGACCAGGTAAATTTCGAGGACGAAATATTCTAAGTGGGGGAGAGTTGTAACGCCCTAAAATTATTTAATTAATTTATTTAATTAAATAATTGGGGATTTAAATTTAATTATTTGATGTAATTCGATTAATTAGAATTTTATTTATTTTTGGTGGTATTAGGAAGGAGTGGAGGCGTCACTTGCATGACTTGGGCTTAAGTGAAAAAGCCCAAGCCCATGATCTCCAAAGTGTGCGAAGGGGGTTTTGTCGTAGGGGGCTAGGTTTTGTGGCCATTCGCAAAAATCAAGAGAGAAAACGCAAGAAAGAAAGAAAATAGCGTGAGATAGAGAGAGGGAGCAAGGAAGGGCGCCGTAGGAGAGAAGAGGAAGAGGAGGGAAGTTGCGACCAAGAAAGAGCAAGAACGTGATCTTGTTGCTGTGATCCTGTACGTGACTACCTCCGGAGCCTCCGTTCTTCAATTTCGAGGTTAGGGGAGCTCTATCACTCTATTTAATAGTTCATATGATGAGTCCTAGATCTAGGATTAGAATAGAGTTCTTGATGCATTGTTGATGTTGGATTTCATATTTAGATGTATGCGAATTGATGTGTGCATGATTCTTGATGCTTTCTTGATGCTTTGTTGGTATTGGCTATCATATGTATGTGTGTATGCGAAGTGAGATTGATCATGAGACTGAAATTTTGACATGTATGCGTTGTGTTGGTAAATTGTGACATTCGAATTATGGGCTTGAAACTGAAATTGTTGTGTTGGAATTACTTGTGTTGTTTGCGAAATTGGATGATGGTGTATAGGCGCCTAGGGCGCCAAGGGGATAGGTAAGACATTGATCAATTGAATTTTTGGAGAAACTAATTAAATTAAGTGTATTTTTGGTGGCTGTAAAATGTTGAGTTTTCATGATTTGGAATTGCGGAGAAAACAATTTTTGGTGTTGAAAGGTGTTTTAGAAAAATTCTGGGCGCTGTTGCTGGTTTCTGGGCGCTGGGCGCCTATGCTGGGCGCTGGCGCCTGTGCTGTGTTGTTGTTGCGCGTGGGGGCGCGCCTGGGCGCTATGCGCCCGTGTCTGTGTGTGTTGCGCGCTGTGCGCGCCTGGGCGCTGGCGCCCGTGTTGTGTTGTGCGTGCGTTGTTGCCCTGGGCGCTAGGCGCCCGTGTCTGTGTTGCTTGGCGCGCGCCTGGGCGCTGGGCGCCTGTGGCGCTGTGTTGCCTTGTGTTGTGCGCGCCTGGGCGCTGGGTGCCTGTGTTGCCTGGGCGCCTAAGGCGCCAATTTTCAGAACGTTGTCTAATTTTTCCCAAACTTATTTTTATCATAACTTTTGACTCCGACGTCCGTTTCGAACGATTCAAAAAGTGTCGTGAAGCTTTTTCCACTGTCCATCTATGTGTTCAATTTTTAAAATGGAAAATTATTATTTTCTGACTGATTGTGGGCGCCCAAGTGGCTGTCCCCGGTAGTCGTCCCAGTGACATTGAGAAATGACGTGGAACTCTTTAAAAATCTCTTTTGGTGTATAAGCAACAGTTTTAAACACGGTAGTGTCAAAATGACTGTTTTGCCCCTAGTGGCCAAAGTTAATGATAATGATGTGTAAATGACGAGGATGCCCTTGGTGGCTAGTCAAATGACTGTTTTGCCCTCAGTGGCTAATGTTTGAGTTAAACGATGTTTATGTGTAAGTGACGTTTAGGGCCTGAGTGGCTAAGTGATGTTAAGGTCTAAGTGGCCTAGTGATGCTGTGTGATGTTTACGAATTTGACAGGTGCTGTGCTCCGTGCGAGCAAACAGGTAAGTGACGGGTCACATAGTTGACTATGAATTGAGTGATTGTGTATTTGTGTATTGTGAGTGGTGCATGTTATAGTGTCTCATGCCCATATGCATAAACCCAGTGATGTTTTGAGGCCTGAGTGGCTAAGTGATGATGCGGCCTGAGTGGCCAAGCGACGTTTTGTGAAAAGGTACCTTCATGCATATACCCGCGAGTGGGTTGCATTTCATAAAATCTACATGACATGAGATGAGTTCGTACATGATGTGAATGATGACTATGATGTGGACGTTTTGTGTATTGGATGCTGTTTATTTTAGTGCGTAGCCTATGATTAGCGCTTATCATGTTTTCTATTATATAGACTGAAATGATGCTCACCCTTTCCTGTTTGAATGTTGCCCTCGTGTTGGTAACGTGCAGGTGATTCCCAGTGAAGGTATTAGCTTCACTTTTCGAGTCGAGTCGTCATGCTCTGATACGTAGCACTCAGGGGGGATAATGAACTCGGCCTTTATTAATGATTTTTGATTATTTTGTCCATGTGGACTATTTGGTTATGTTTTACAAATTTCCGCTGCGTAGTTGATTGTGTTATGAGGAGTGTTATAAGTGACGTTAACCATGAGGCTTGAGTTTTTGATATTGTGATGTGCTACGTGGACGTATGAATTTGAGTTAGACTGTTTTTTTGTTAAAGTTTGATAAGCGACGTTTGATTTGAGTATGTGTAACATTTCCTATGAACGAGGTTTTTCAAACTCTGATTTTATAAACAAGTGACGGGTAGAAAGGGGTGTTACACTACTCCTGTATTTTAAGTACCCACAGCAATGTCCTATGAACTATTATCTGTTCTATGTCTAGACTTAGATAAAAATGCCTAAATGTCTTTAGTGCACCTTTTCATTCACATAAATCTTTGAGTTCTTTTCATAGACCATGTCTGTACCTATGAATCTACTTATTTTAAGTGATCAGTTCAAAACAAGTTAGGAAATATTAACATGCAAAGATTTAAAACGCATAAACATCAATACTTCATAGCATTAAACTAGAGGTTCATTACATGCAAAACAACAACCCAACTACAAATTGTTTAGCTCATGCTGAGCATCCTTACAGAAATAAGAGGAGTTAAAATCCAAATACCGTACATAGAGAAAAGGAGACTAAACGCAAAAGATACGCCTAAGTGGCCTTCCTTCATGCACGCTGTAAAGACGTTACAACGTCTGAGCCTTCCAGTAATGGCTGCGAATGGATATGGAAATTGGGGCCTTGAGAGAATTAAAAATGAAGAAGTCTGTGTCCAGAACTTCTCTCAGAAAAACTATCTCTGAAAAATGGGGGAAGGTGGATGATGAATGGAGTCGTGTGTTTTCCGCATGGTGCACCCTTGCCTTTTTATAGAGAGAGAATAGCCATGGTCAAAAGAGGTCACATGCTGCTGATGTCATTCCCCCACCTTCCAAGCTTGCTTGCGAGTTGACTCTGCCCTGAAGTGACATCGCACTGCTACAGTGCGTCAGCCGCGTCAGTGCTGAAGAAAGAGAAGATCTTCTTCATTTCCAGATCTCTGGTCATCATTACATGCGCGCTAAAATGATATATATTATTTTCTTGCTCTGCTGTCCTTCTTCAGACGTGATGAGAGACGCTGCCACGTTCAGATTACTGCACAAACACAAGAAGCATCAAAACGCTCACAAAGGCGCCAATTGGCACCAAAATGCCTAGAACTTGTAATTTAGCCCCTTTCTAACTAAAAGCAATAAACTAACAGAAACTTTACTAGAAACAACCTGCTATTGCCAGAGAACTTGCATGATTTAACTTTGAATACGTATAAATAACTCATATAAATATGAGTTATCAAATACCCTGATCCTCCTTACCTTCAAAGGTTAAAGAAGGCACGGAAGGACAAGCAATTCAACAAATTTCTAGAGGTGCTGAAACAACTACATATCAATGTTCCTTTGGTTAAGGCTCTTCAACAAATGCCCAACTATGCCAAGTTTATGAAAGGTGTCCTCACCAAAAGAAGGAGACTAGGGGAATTTGAAACAGTAGCAATGACTGGGGAATGTAGCATGATCATGCAAAACAGACTCCCATGGAAACTAAAGGATCCTGGCAGTTTCACAATACCTTGCTCCATTGGAGATTTCAACTCTGGTCGTGCTTTATGTGACCTAGGAGCAAGTATTAACTTGATGCCTAAGTCCATATATACACAGCTGGGTATAGGAACTGTCAGACCTACCTTTGTTACTCTTCAATTTTGGGTTTGGAAGCTTCAGGTCCATCCATTTGTTCTTCCTCTAACTCTTCATCAACCAACTCTTCTTCCAAAACCCAATCAGGAAATTGTGGAAGCTCAAACATCTACTGACCCTTTGGATTTGTTCCAAGAAGTTTCTGTTGCCACTCAAATTGATCCTTCTGAAACTGCCACACAGCCTTTTGCTGATGAATGAATTGCTGTAGCCTATCCTCAGAACCTGATGCTGCAGCACTTCTCTTTTTTAGATGTACCACTGTTGGCAATGCTCCCTTTGGATGGTGCTTTTCTTCACCAGGAAACAACTCAACTTCAGCTTTAACACAGAGCTCATTTATCAAACAAGGATAAAACAAGTAGCCTCTGTCTCTGTCTTTGCATTCTAAAATCTCCCTAGAAATCAATCTTCCAATATCAACTGGTTTCCTCTCCACAATTTGATCAAGCAAGAGCAACCTCTCCTTGTAGGTATTGGAATATGGGGAGGTGCGTTGAAATTTGTACCCCACATAGTTGACTGAAATAGGGTTGAACGGGCATTCTTCATACAAATGACCTCCTCCACAATATACACAACTAGTTGTCCCTGGAGGGGCTTGCTCAATGGCTGATGCTGTAGCATCTGGTGCAGCAGAAGGTGCTTCAGCACTGGCTGTGCTGAGATTCTTGATCATGTTGGTGAGGGATGCCACTTAAGCAGATAGAGCTGTAACTTCACTTACTTCATGCATTCCAGCTACTTTCTTTTGAGCACTGACCCTAGCTGTGGGCCATTGGTAGCTGTTTGCAGCAATAGTCTCTATTAGATCGTAGGCATCATTGTAAGAACCGTTGAGCAACACTCCTCCAGATGAGGCATCAAGCATGAGTCTAGTTTGAGGTTCCAGCCCATTGTAGAAAGTTTCCATTTGAAAAATAACAGGTAGTCCATGGTGAAGGCATTTCCTAAGCAACTCTTTAAATCTTTCCCATGCTTCAAACAATGATTCAAACTCAGTTTGTCTAAAAGATGTAATTTCAGTCCTCATTCTGGCATTTTTGATTGGTGGAAAGTATTTTGTCATAAACTTTTCTGCCATTTCATTCCATGTAGTGATAGAGTTAATTTCTAAGGAATTTAACCAAACCTTATCTCTATCCTTCAGGGAATAAGGGAAAAGCTTAAGTTTAAAAGCATCATCAGAAACACCAGGGAGTATGAAATTACTGCAAGCTTCTACAAATTGTTTTAAGTGCAAGTGTGGGTCCTCAGTAGGTCCTCCACCAAATTGCCCAATAGTTTGAAGCATTTGAAACATCATATGCTTGAATTCAAAATGAGTTGTGGCAAGTTCAGGCCTTACTATGCTAGTTTGCATAGTTTGAGGGTCAAATATAGCATAATCCCTCATAGGCCTGTCCCTGTCATTAGCCATGCCTATGACTGTTTGGTTAATGAGTTGTTGCCTATGAAATGGCTCACCGGGGTTACCATGTTCAGTTCCTGTAAACTCAGATCTAGACCAATCAGTACGCGGTCCCTGGCCTTGTAAATATCCATGTTGAGAACCATGTTGAGAAGCCATGGCAGTAGCTCTGCCCAATTCAATGAACCCTTGAGTGCCTTGAATCCTGCGCAACCTTCTAAACAGCCTTTCTATTTCAGGATGCAACTCAAACTCCGGTGAATAGCTATGGCACCAGAATGCAGTAGCAGCAGAATGTTGTAGCACAGAAACAGAACACCCAAGTAAAATAACAAAAAATCACTAACTTCCTAACTAATTAAACAATCAATTAAACTATTCAATCCCCGGCAACGGCGCCAAAAACTTGTTGTGAAAATTAATGTGCAAGCATACACAGTCCAACAAGTAGTAAAATGATAAGTGAAGTTCGTTCCCACGAGGATTGGCGTTTAATATATGCTTAATTTGGTTAACAAATTAGTGATGAAAAATAAAACAAAAAAGTTTTGTAACCATCATTGTAATCAACAGTAAATAAGTAAATGGTTGTTGGAATTTCGAAATAGGAACAAGTTGGAGTGTCTTTCACTATGCAACTTCTAAATAATGTTTCAATGTTAACTTTGATGCTGTAGCATCTGGGTGAAGTAGCATAAGTACGTGCTTTTCAGTCACTTTTCAAATGGGTTTTATTAAAAGCACTTATGTCTAAGCTCTAATTAAGTTCACCCTTTACTAATAAAACACCCAAAGTTCACTCTATGGATTTTGTTCTCCTATGTCTAGGTTTTAACAAGAATTATTAAAGTGTCCTTTAATAATTACTATCCATATTAATCCTTGAAGTAAGTTTATAAACTCTTTCAATATTCATAAACAAGTATTTATTTTAGTTGGCCATTCCTAAAACAAATTTGGAAATATTAACACACAAGGATTAAAGATACTAAAACATCAAATTCACATTAAATCATCAAACATCCATTACATAGTTAATAGCATTCAAACTATAAGGGTTTAGCTCATAATGAGCAACAAATCCATGAAGGAAAGATTAGATGATAAATCTAGTGCCTTAAATCTGAAATTACAAGAGAGTAGAGTAGCAAAAAGAGATATACTATTCAGCATCCAGAGTGTGACAGCACTGATCAGCTTCAGAATGCAACAGCACCTGGTCAGCTCCTGAGTGTGACAGCACTGAGAAGAAAACAGACTCCTTATTGCTGGCTCGCAGAATCACAGCATCAGTAGTGCTGCAGCACTGCTCGCAGCACAGAGGTGCAGAATTTCTGTTCTTTTGTGAATAACAATGGAGGAGCACGAAATTTGGAGAGATTATGTCTAATCTTGCCTCCTCAACTGCGCACACCCCAAGGATAGGGATAGGGTGCCTTTTTTATATTCCTAGGATTGTGGGATCCAAGAAAAACCCTAAAAGTCCAATTCCTTTTCTTCTTTTGGGCCCAAAGGACATGGGTCATTAATAAAAGGACAGCACACCCCCCAAAATTGGTGGTCCAACATCAGCATGCCCTGGCACACACTATTTTCGCAGAAATGGCTTCAGTAGTTTCTCTTTCAACTAATGCAGGACCCACACCAATGCTATAGGACCTAAGTGCTGCAGCACACTAGAACACATATTAAAACACAAAAATAGAGCACCAAAGTGCCCATTGGGGAATAAACCAGAATTTCTTTCTAACTACCCACAAACCATTAATTCTAATAATTAAATAAAACAAATTGCTTTTGGACAATTAATTATTTAAGCTACTAAGGTACAAATAACTCTTTTAAATAAGAGTTATCAACAGCTGCAAAGGTGCTACAATCAGGGTATTACTGGCCTACATTGTTCAAGGATGCCCAGGAGCTGGTTAAGAGATGTGATAGATGCCAAAGGATAGGAAACATTTCTAACAAACATGAGATGCCTTTAACCAACATCTTAGAGACTGAACTCTTTGATGTTTGGGGAATGGATTTCATGGGATCTTTCCCTCCTTCTCATGGCAATCTATATATCCTTGTAGCTGTGGACTATGTGTCAAAGTGGATGGAATCTGTTGCTTTACCTAACAATGATGCCAAGGCAGTGACCAAATTTCTTCAAAGGAACATTTTCACCAGATTTGGAACTCCAAGAGCTATCATCAGTGACGAAGGTTCTCATTTTTGCAACAAGCTAATTGAGACTCTCTTAGCTAAGTATGGAGTCAAGCATAAAATTGCCACCGCTTATCACCCTCAAACAAGTGGTCAAGCAGAGTTGTCTAATAGAGAAATCAAGAGAATGCTTGAGAAGATGGTGGGACCTACAAGGAAGGAGTGGTCACTATAGTTGGATGATGCTTTATGGGCTTATAGGACAGCCTTCAAAACACCATTGGGAATGTCACCTTATAGACTTGTATATGGCAAAGCTTGCCACCTGCCTATTGAACTGCAACACAAAACTCTGAACTTAGGGAGAAACTTAGTTAGTTAAGGACTATCTGATGCTGAAGTTAGTCCTGGTTGACCAAGGCTAAGTTAAGTTTCTACTAAAAATTGAGAATAGCTTTTGAAGCTAAGTTTGGGGGTGCATCGGTTATATTAAGGCTAGGAATGAAGATCATAGGTTGGTTAGTGCATTAGGATCTCAAATGTGTAAATGTAGTGATAAATGACTATGTATATTGTAAAAAGCTGCAATTGCCTGAAACAAAAGCTGAACTGCGTTTCAAAAAAAAGAGAGTAAACGCAAATAAGGAGTTCAGTAAAGAGGGCATTGCAGCTGAATATGTTCATCAAATTACCAGTGCTGAGAAATCACCATTTCAATAGTTAGTGCACTGACCAAAGATCTTCAGTACCTAATCAAGCCCTTTGTTGTGCTTTGAAGCCCATTAATTCTTATGTGAAGTTGTTAGTCTACTCTCTATTTTGAAACATTCGTTGATTTGGCCAAAAGAAAGCCACTCTTCCCAAGGCTAAGAGAAATTCTAAACCTAGCTAGGAATTAAGCTAAGTTTAGAGATCACACACTCACAATTGAGCAGTAATAATTCCAGATGTTGTTAAAAGCAATGGTGTGTGTGTGTGTGTGTGTGTGTGTGTGTGTGTGTGTGTGTGTGTGTGTGTGTGTGTGTGTGTGTGTGTGTGTGTGTGTGTGTGTGTGTGTGTGTGTGTGTGTGTGTGTGTGTGTGTGTGTGTGTGTGTGTGTGTGTGTGTGTGTGTGTGAGTGTGAGTGTGAATCTTAAAGGTTAGCCCCTTAAGAGTAATCTTGACAGATTGCTTGAGCTAGAGAAGAAACTGATTGTGTGTTGAATTCTGTAAATATGTGTTTTTGTTTTCTTGTCTTAGTCAAGTGTCATTGCTTGAGGACAAGCAATGGTTTAAGTTTGGGGGTGTGATAACTCATATTTATATGAGTTATTTATGCTCTTATTACTTAAATAAATGCAAGTTCTCAAGTAATATTCCTGCTTTATTTAGTAAATATTAGTTATTTAGAGAAAAGAAGGGTTAGGAGCTAATTTGTTATCATTTGGCACATATGGTGCCTTTGTGAAAATTTTAATGCCTTTGTTCAGTGTTACAGTGTGAAGCGCTATATCACTATATGACGGTGGGCCAGCTGGAGATCCAAAAGAAAAGTTACATTTTGGAGCCTCACTCTTTATGTCAAATCAGAGCCTCATTTCTCTGTGCCTAGGACTGACGCGGCTGCCAACCATTGGCTAGTGTGGACACTTTTCCACTTGTTGGAAGGTGACTTTTGGTTGGTGGGGAATGTCTTGTCTACTTTTTGAAAACTTACTTTTTGACGAATAAAGAAATATATCTTACTTCTTCTTCCATAACACACACATTCGAGACTTGGAGAGTTTTTAGAGGGAAAAACTTGACACCATTTCCTTCCATTAATCCCCCACTTTAAGCTTTTATTTTTTTAAGTGAAGATCATCATTTCTTACGTTGTGTAGCTGTGCTATAGTGTCATCTACCCGTCTCATGAGAAGGAGTCCACGTAGTGTATCTTTTGCAACTGTATCTCTTCTTTTCAGTTTCGGTATTATGAATATTTTGTTTTGTATTATGTTGATGATGCTCACCATGAGCTAAACACTTAGTAGTTGGATTTCTTAGAGCTTTGTAATGACTCTTTAGTATTGTTAATAGAATATTGTGATATTTGCGTATCAATCTTTGTGCGTTAATGCTTTCAAACTTATTTTGGGATTGACCAACTGAAATGAGTATATTCGTAGGTACAGACATGGTCTACGATTCTAACTCAAAGGTTGATATGAACGAAAGGTTGTTTAAAGACATTTAAAGAACTTTTGCTTAACTTTAGACATAGGGGAGCAATAGTTCATAAGGTGAACATTGTGGGTTCTTCATTATACAGGGGTGGACTTATTTAAAACTTAGAAATATGAGTCTTGTAACAAAACCATGGCGTCAGTGACTAAAAGGCACAACATCATATGCTACAGCACTTAGCGCTATAGCGTCCGATGTTATAGCTCCTTACTTTTGAGAAATTACTTAGCAAAGAGCTGTCCAACTCATTTTATCAAATACTTGAACTTCTTTACTGATTTCACATAACTTCCTTAATTTTTATGTCCAAAACCATATTGCTTTTATTCTGCTCACTTCACTAGTGTGTTAACTAATTAAACTTTAAAATTAACATCAATCCCTGTGGGTACGATCTCTACTTTATCATTATATTATTTGTTGCGATTGTGTATACTTGCACAACTACTTTTCGCCAACAGCTGCTTTGAATGATGAGTTAAAAGCTCTTGAGAAAAATAATACCTGGTCCATTGTTCCTCTCCCTCATGGTAAACATACCATTGGTTGTAGGTGGCTTTATAAGACCAAATTTAATTCTGATGGGACCATTGGCACGCACAAGGCTCACTTGGTTGCAAAAGGCTATTCCGAACAATTGGGCATAGACTTCACTGATACTTTTTCTCCAGTGGCTAAGTTAACTACTATCTGTGTGTTACTTGCCCTTGCAGCTCAAAATAGTTGGCATTTGTCCCAACTCAACATCAACAACGCTTTCTTGAATGGAGACTTATTTGAAGAAGTGTACATGGATCTTCCTTTGGGGTATCCTAGCAAGGGGGAGAATCATGTGTGTTGTAACGCCCCAAAATTAATTAGACTATTTATTCAATTGGATTAATTAAAGTTACAATAATTAATTAAGTTAGTTTAAGTAATTTGGAGATATTTAATTAAGTGGGATAATTAAGTTAGAGTTAATTAGTTAAATTGATGTTATTTTATTGGGGAAGTGCATAAATAAATATTGGAGGTGTAAATGGTAGACCCATAGTTCATTAATAAGCCCATAGTCATTAGTGGCCCATTAGTTGTTTTAAGAGGGATAAGGTGCTAGTGTGTGGTCTCATTTTCCAGCACAACTCAAAAAAAATAGAATAGTGAGGAGAGGAATAGTACCCGCGGTACTGTTCATCAAGGGAGAGGCTTGCATTTTCGATTTTCTTGCTTGGTTGGAAGGATTGGGGCTTGTTTCTTGGTTCTAGCTTGCTAATTGTTGCTTGGGTTCTTCAATTAAAAGGTTAGGGGGCTCTCTTTCATCTATAATAGAGTAAATGATATGTTTTATATATGGTTAGGTTCTAGGGATACTTGTTGATATGTTTGTGTTGTTAATCGTGTATTTGTTGTTGTATTTGAAGTTGAATTGATGAATTGATGATGTTTTAATGTTGAAATGAATTATGAGTATATTGTGCCTACAAGGTGTTTGTTGAAATCATTCTATGAACTTGAAGAGAATTTATGGTGAATATGTGATGTTTGATGAAAGGTGTGAATATGTGTTGTTGTATTAAGTTGCAATTGACGATTTATGATGTCTTTGATGTTGAAAAGAATATGATAAAGAATATGTGTACAAGGTGTTTGATGTATTGTCTCAATGAGAATGAGCATGCAAATATGTGCTATAAAGTGTTTGAAGAATTGCCTATGTGAAATGGCACTTGAGATTGACGATTATTTGTTGGTGATTGTTGTTAAATTGTGGTATTGGAAATGTTGGGTGTTATGCCACTATGTGGTTGTTGTTGTTGTTCTTGAGGTTATTGTTGTTTGTTGGTGCCATGGCCTAGGCTCCTAGCCTTTGGCCCATGTGCTTTGGTTGTTTGGGTAGCGTGGCATGACGAGGCATTTATGCCCGCTTTGGGGCGCGCTTGATATTTGAATTAATTGTTGTTGTAGCACGGGCATGACGTGGCCTTAATCCCAATATTGTGGGCGTGCTAGGCGTGTGTGTGTGTTGTTCATGTTATGGCACGGGCCAAGTGCCCATGTGCCTCGTTGAATGTTGCTTGGTTGTGTCTCGGTGCCTTGGTGGTTGTGGCACAAGTGTGCCTCGGTGTTGTGTCATGGGGCGCCAACTTGGGTGTGGCGTGCCCCCTTGTTGTTGTGCGCGTTTTCTGGACACTGTTTCGTATTTTCAAAAGTGGTACTGTTTGGTTGGTCTGAAAATTAGGCGGCTGATTGTTTTGGAAAATAGACTTAATACCGGTCGTTTTGGCACTGGTTTTGTTTAAATCAGAGTTGTGTAGCTCGAGTTATGAGTCTCCAAAGTCGGGTCAAATTCTGGAACCAATCTGTGTATAGGTTCGGTCTTGGCAAGTTTTGTGTCCTCATTCGAACCCCGTTTTTAATGATTCTTGCTTAGTTGGAAAGTAGACTCAATTCCCTTCAAAATGAGCACTGGTTTCATCAAATCTCATTAAGAAAAGAGAAAAAAAAGTTGGTTGTAAGTTGGTCATGCAAACCTGTCCGAATTGGTACCTCAGTGTAGTATTTTGAAAAACGGTACCAACTGGATACTTATTTTGAAAAAATGAAAATCATAGGCTGAAACTACACTCAAAGAGCTTTCCAATGAGTGGTCTTTTGTTGAAACCCGAGGTCGTTTGCTATTTTAATCAATTCGCCGAAGTAGGCGCACTGTTGTAGGAATTCTGCAGTGTTGCTGCCCGGGCGTATGCCTTGGTGCAGTGTGCTGCCAATGTTGCTGTCTGCTGCGCCAGTGTTGCCTGTGTGCCTGGCGCAGTGCTGCCATGTTGCTGCTGTCTTGGCGAATGTCTCGGTGCTGTCTTGCCAATGTCTAAGTGCTGTCTCGGCGAATGTCTAGGGGCTGTCTGGGCGCTGTCTAGGCGTTGTTTGGTCAAGTGTTTGGGGGCTGTTTGGTGGGTGTCTAGGCACTGTTTGGTGGATGTCTAGGTGCTGTTTGGGCGCAGTTTTTGGCGCAGGGTTACCCGGTGTTGCCAAAAACTGTCTAAGTGATATTTTGTCTGTTTTTGCCTGTTGGCGTGTCGGTGTGGCCTGTTTAGGCTGTAGGACTCTGTCTAGGGTGCCTGTCTTGTATCGTGGACTTGTGATAGTCTATTTAATTGACGATGGTATTATTGATGAATTAACTGCTAGCCTTAGAGCTATTTATTGACGATGTACTTGGTGTATTCAATTGATATGAGTTGGTGCTAGCCTTAGAGCTATTGTTTGACGATGCAATTAATGATGATGGTGGATTTAATGATTGACGATTATAGGCATTGGCCTTATGGTGAGTTTAATGATTGACGAATTTGGTGAATGATGATTGATGCATTGTTCATGGTGTCGCATGCTTCATGTGCATTGTTTATTGACGATTATAGGTTTCGGCCTTGTGGTTGATTATTGACGATTATAGGTGTTGGCCTTATATTGACGATTATGCCCAAATGGCTAACTAATGACGGTGATACCACATGCATTATGCCCTTGGTGTTGGGTTGCATCTCATGCATTATTCCATGATTATTGACGATGATGCCTTAGTGCTTATGTTTATTGACGATGATGTCTCTTGGTGATTATTATTGACGATGTTGCCTTGGTGATTATAATATATATGTTGTAAGATGATGATGTATGCTTATGAAGTTGTGTATTGGTGCTTCTAGTTGCCTTGTCCTAATATATTGCTTATCATCCATTCTATTATATGTGTTTAGAGACTCACCCTACTGTTCTCGTGTTGTTTCTCATGTCGGCAACCTGCAGGTATTAGCGAGTGAAGGTTATTTCTGTACCTTCTCCTTGTCGATTGGTCTCTGCTCTGATACGTAGCACCGGGGGGGCGTTCTAGTTTTATGTAGTTGTCTTATCTGTTAATGATTAACTGTTTATTTGGCGATGTATAAGTATTTGATACACTTGTTGCTTTTCCGCTGCGTTGTCGATTATGTTTATGGTGGTGTAAACTAAACAGGTGCTTATGGGTTCGTCCCTTATGTTTTTGGGTGCTATGTATCATACTCTTTTATTGTTGATCTGTGCTTTTGAAGTTGATGGTTTTTATGAAGTAAATGTAACGCTTTCCTTTTTAACGTCTCAAACGGTTTTCGAAAACTCTGATTTTTATTAATTAAATATTAAGTATTAGAAGGGGGTGTTACATGTGTAAGCTCCATAAGTCCATATATGGATTAAGACAAGCTTCAAGACAATGGTTTCACAAATTTTCCATTGTCCTTACTACCATGGGTTTTTCATAAAGTTCAGCTGACTATTCCCTCTTCTTCAAAGGAAACAATGATTCCTTAGTCATCCTCCTTGTATATGTGGATGATATCATCATTGCTAGTCCCAGTCACTCACTCATCAACAACACCATAGTTCGGCACCAAGACAAGTTCAAACTCAAAGTTTTAGGAGATCTTAAATGTAACACCCCAATATTTCTAACATGTAGATACACTGAGATGCACATCTGTGTCAACAATCAGAGGACACAATCCCTGTTTAGATATTGAACCTACTAAATTTTTCTGATAATAAAACACAATGTCTCGGATCAACCTGTCTGCAAGTCCATAAAATTCACTTGATCCTCAACTCAAACGAAATACAAAGTCTTATTGTTCAATATCATAATCTGAGAAGCGGAATAGGTTCATACAACTCATATGAATACAAGTTACATAACCATAACGGAAAATAACAAGAGAAACATAATCGGAAACTCAAGACTACAAGTCTTCGGCATCTCCATAAGCACGTCACCTACTCGTGCTGCCTTGTCTTCCTCTTACCCTGTTTCTGTGTAAAAACCACAATAATGATAGGGTGAGATAACATATCTCAGTGAGTTCTACCGTAACCCCTCACCATCACTCGGTTCAATTATATAACCGTTGCAACATAGTTAAATTTATAAACTATTTGCTCATATAAATACTTAGCCCGTTAGCGACCGTGCAACAGCCACAATCTCGGCATCTAACGTGCTATTCATTTATTTTTAAGCCTTGTAAGTTACTTTACCATTACAAGCTTGCCAGTCGAAACACCAACCGTTCACACAACCACAATCTCGATGAACCCCATTAGTAACTATTCCATAACTTTTCCAGGGCCTAGGGTGAGGGCTCATGACCTTCCCTTCCTAGTATGCTATTCGTTGGGTCGTCACCCAACTTGATATAATCTATATATCACACCTGCATTTGGCCGACTTCTATATTTGATATAATCTATATCTATCGTTGTTCTATAACCCGTTTTGATGAATACGATACTAAACATCCGGTGTTATAATACAGTACCAAGTTGTACATGTAATCTGTTTTATTATTCAAAAACATGTACTCACACGCGGTCTACTTTTCGGTTTTTCAAAGGATTATAGTTTTCCAAAACCTTTTCTCAAAATTATGTTGATCACCTTCAAAACAATGATTTTATCAAGGTAATATCATCACAATTGGTTGGAAGAAAGATTAGAAGAGGTTTGGAATCGAAAGGAGCGACGAAACGAAAAATTTGCACCCCGAAACAGAACCACGCGCACAGTCCGTACCCTAGGGGCGCACGACCCATGCCTGATGCACTAAATTTGATTTACCATCTGCGAAGCAGGTGCATGGTTCGTGCCACAGGGGCGCACGATCCGTGTGCCCTGTTCTGTCTCTCAATTCCATTTCATTTCTCTCGTTCCGCTTCTCCGTTCGCGTCCAATCCAAATTTCGATCAAATCCCAACCTTAAAAGAGATATTGTATACTGCATTCCAGACCATAATTCCAGTCCACAATCAACACCACATATATATATATATATATATATATATGTAAAAACCATAACACGTAGTATTTTCGAAAAACGGTTTTCGACTCGATAAATGGTTCGAATTCAGAATTTTGCCACAGGGCTGAAAATGCAATAGTTCCAGAACAATAGTTAAATCCCTAATCGTGAGTAAAACTCACATATTTGACGAATCCCCGAGAAGTCACGTCCTCACTCGAAGCGATCGAACCGTAATCACTCGAACAATCCCCGTAATCGTTCCAAACCGTTCCAAAACCGACACCAAGAGCCCCTATTTTGAACCCAAGCTCCTTTGCTAATGAGATTGCTTCCAAAATGATCCTAACCAGAATGTAGCTTCAAGTAGTTGCTAAGAATTACTCCCAAGGTTCCAAAGAGCACATGCAATACTTCATCAAGTTGAAAACTCAACTTTGAGCTTCAAAATTCAACAATGGCAAGTGGTGATTTAGAGAGTGTTAGGTTCTGAAATTGGTACCAAAAGAAAGAGGATTGAAAATGGAGTTGAATGGCACAAGGAGAATTTACATGCAAGAAGGTTTGATGGCGGTGGTGCTCCTCTCCTCTTCTTCCTCCTTCGCCCATTCTTCTCTCTTTCTCCTATTCTTCTATTTCTGAATTTTTGTTCCAGCTGAACAATGAGAGTGAAGGTTGAAATGTTTTAATGGGCTGAGGGTTTAAATGGTTGTGAAAAGACCAAAATTCCCTTGGCTCATTAATTCTTTCTAAATCCTCATTTTCGCCTAAGTTTTCTCCTACTTAGCCATAGCTTAACGTTTTCTCAACTAACCCATATCCGATTCACGAATTATTATTTCACTCGTCTAAGAAATTATTTACAATCCCCGTGAATCACATTTTAAAAATTAGGGTTGTTACATTAAATACTTCCTTGGGTTGGAAATTGCAAAACCATCAGAAGGCATACATCTCAGTCAGAGGAAATACACCCTTGAATAACTTGAAGACACCGGTTTCTCTTCCTCTAAACCAGCAAAAGTCCCTATGAACCTAGGAACACAACTTGATGATGTCTCTGGAGAGTTACTACCTGATCCCACAGTTTTTAGAAGGCTCCTTGGCAGGTTAATGTATTTGCCTATCTCTAGGCCTGAAATCACTTTTGCCATCAACAAATTTAGTCAATTCACGGCTTCTCCAAAAACCCCTCAGTTACAAGATCTCCATCATATTCTGCAATACTTGAAATATGCTCCTGGTCAAGGCATTTTGTTCTCTGCAACCAGTTACACTACTATCACTACCTATGTAGATTCTGACTGGGGCAATTGCACGGTTAGCGGAAAATCCACCATAGGCTACTGTGTGTATATTGGTTCTTCATTAGTCAGCTGGAAATCTAAGAAACAGCCCATTGTTGCTCGTTCTTCAGCTGAAGCTAAATACAGGGCCATTGCTAGCCTCACCAGTTAACTACTTTGGCTTCAACAGCTTCTCAGACCCTTTCATATTACTATTGACTCCATTTTGGTTATGTGTGACAACAAATCAGCAATTCAACTTGCTGAGAATCCAACATCTAATGAGAGATCCAAGCACATTGACATAGATTGCCACTTCATTAGGCAATTTGTCAATTCTGGTTTGCTCAAGCTGATACACCTGCCATCTACTCAACAACTCGCTGATATTTTCACCAAAGCCCTACCTCATGGAAAGTTCTCTGAATTCATGGTCAAGTTAGGTGCATTGGATATTTATTCCCCTAACTTGAGGGGGAGCATTAAGGATTCCTCTTCTCTGTGTAATGCAATTTGTATCTGTGAATTGCATGCTTGATACCTGTGTCCCAGAGTACATTAAGAAACCGACGGACAATGTTAGTTTGAGGTGGAATGCATCAATTATGGTGTTAGATCAATGTTACACTGAAAAGAATAACGTGGTTGAAGTCATAAGATCAAAATGACAACAATAATAATTGGTAAAAACCAAAACGAACACACAAAAAATTATAGTACTAAAAGTGCAACTGAACCAATTTAGTTTAAGAGAAGATTTAGTTGCAATTCTATTGAATTTACTAGTGTTTCTTTCTGATCAGATAAGTTGTGCTACTTTATTGTGCAAATCGATGGTGAATTTGTGATCCTTTTTAAATTTCGTTAAAATTAGACCTTTTGAATCTTCAATCTTGGTTCCAAAATCACTTTTTGTTATAAGTGCTTTTTTGGTCATTAATCTTGCAAAATCAGATTTCTTATGAATTTTGAGCGAAATGGACACCAGTATTTTGTAATTTGGTTCAGTATAACATAATATAAACTTGTTACAAGAAATCATTGTGTTCTTGGTGTTCTTGTTGCCGTTCTTCAATCTTTGCATCTTGATCCAATATTGTTTGTTAAACACTTCAATTGTTTTAGTGAATTCGTTATAGATCTTTTTTCAGTGATTCAAAAGCCAGGTTGTGTGTCTAAAATTTAGTATTATTTGGTCCTCTATGTTTTTTTTAGATGCAATTTGGTCTCTTATGTTTTCTTTTAGTTTCAATTTGGTCCATGGCAATCACCAAAATTAGTATGACAAAATTAGAAATTTTGAAGAGCAAAATCAAAAGAAAAAAAATATTTACTAACCGTATGAAGTTTTCTGGAATTTTTGGAACTTTTTTATGCTCACATGATTAGTATTTTGCCTTTTTCTTTTGACTATTTTACTATTTCTTTGCTTTTTTCTTTTGCAGTATTTTCTTTTTTTAGAATATTTTTTCAATGTCTCAAATAATACTAGATTTTGAGACAAGAAACATGGTTTTTGAATCTCTGAAAAAAGATCTATAACGAATTCACTAACACAATTTGAAGTTTTTAACAAACAATATTAGATCTAGATGCAGCAACTTAAAACTTGGGGGATTCATCTTTTGAAAACGGAAGTAGTCTCTATTCAGATCATCTGGAGGAGGTTGTTGAACATTAGGCTGCTGTTGATTCATCTGTTGCTGATGCATCTGCATCATGTCCTGCATCATCTTTTGCTGATTCTCAATTACATTCTGCATCCACTCGGAATGTGAATCAATGGGTGGGTTTCTCCTACCTCTTCCAGCCATGATTCTGCGAAATATGCACAAAGTATTAAGTTGATCAGGCCCAATATCTAATAGCATACTAAGAAGAATCAGACTTAGAAGACGTAAAAGAATCTTAACATCTAAGTCCGACTAGGTCGAACTGCTCTGATACCAAAATGTAACACCCTAATATTTCTAACAAGTAGAAATGCTAGGATGCACGAAATGGCATACATCAGAGTAGGATTTCCTGTTTCAAATATTGAACAAAACTAAAACTCTTAACTTAACCCAAAATCAAGAGTTATACATAGCTCAAGACATCCAAATTATAATCAAGTACTATGTTCTTCTTGCTAACAACTCCTATTGTTCAATATCCAACAACAAGAAAATAGCGGAAATGATCATTAACTAGTAGCTAGTACAAGTCATCAAATCGAAGTACAATCACTAGGGAAAAACAACATGAACATAAGTTTAAAACTTCATGCTCTCCTTAAGGTCTCATCAACCATGCTTCCTTGCCTTGTTCTTTCCCTGAGTATCTGTAAAACAACAACATATAAACAGTGAGATAAACATTATCTCAGTGAGTTCTACCGTAACCCCTCGCAATGACTCTTGGTCCATTTATTCTGTTCATTCAATCGTAGTCTATTTAGGTCCTACGTGCATATACATCTTTACATGACATAGTACATCTCCGGTAATGACCACGTCATTACCATCGAACCTCTCCACTAGCTTACACTAGCTTCAAACACTCGTGAGGTCTAGGTTCTAGGGCTCATGACTTCCCCTCCCCTAGTATACTAATTAACTGGGTCGTCACCCGCACTTGATATAATTTATATATCATTACCTTGCTTGAACATTTAGTTCCATGACCTTAAACAGTTGCTTGAACATTTAGTTCCATGACATTAAACATAACACATGTTCGCTCACGAGTACTACTTTACGGTTTTTGAAACATTTATAACTTCCAAAAAAAATTCACTTTAAACCTTACAATCATGATCAAAAACAGAGTATCATTGGTCCAATTACATGAGGGGTGGTTGGGAAGAAGATTAGAAGAGGTTTGGAATCGAAAGGAGCGACGAAACGAGAATTCGGTGTGCGGTAACAGAAGCTCACGCACGGTCTGTGTGCCCTAGGCGCACGACCTGTGCGCACTGAATATCCCTTTTAAAGCCATTACCGAAACTAGCGCACGGTCCGTGTGCCATAGGCGCAAGACCCGTGCGCTTCTTTCAGCACACCAATTCGTTCCGCTTTTCTTGTTTTCGCAATTCCGTTCGAGTCCAATCCGTAACCCGATCAAAATCCAACATAAACACAGTCATTCAACACACAATATCAGACAATGCAATATAAATATCAATTCACAAACTCGAGTGACATTCGTTCCGAGACCCAAAATACATATTTTCGAAAATACGGTTTTCGACCCTTAAAAACTTTTTGAAACGAAAGTACACCTCGTGACCAGCTTTTCAAAACCATCACAGTCAAAATATAAAAGCCTAAACGTGAGTAAAACTCACCGATTTGACGAATTCGTTAGAAATCAAGTCTTCACACGAAATAACCGAACGGTGACCACTCGAACAATCCCCGTATTCGTCCCACCGCTTCAAAACCGACACGAACAGCTCCTATTTCGAAACCTAATCTCCTTTGCTACCGGGATTGCTTCCAGAATCTAACCAGAAGCTCCACAAGCTCTCTTAGCTATTCCATTGCACAATGTAGCTACACTAAGTTGCTAAAATCACTCCCAATGTCCCAAAAAGCGCATGCAATGCTTCAAAAAGTGGAAAACTCGGCTTTGAGCTTCAAAATCCAAAATGGCAAGATGAGAAGGAAAATGATTCAGCTTGTATAATTGGTGTCATTGGAAAGGAAATGAAAAATGGTGAAGAAGGAAGTAGAAAAAGCTTACATGCAATGGGAATGTGGAGAGCTTCCCTTCCTTCTTTCTCCCTTCTCTCTTCGTCTCCCTCTTCTCCCTCTCTCTATGTTTCTGGATTTTTGATGAATGAGGGTTTGAGGCTTGGTCAGCTGAGTGTTAGTGGGCTGAGGGTGTTAATGAGTAGGAAATGACGGAAATACCCTTGGCTCACTAATACTCACTTAATCTATGTTTCTAATTGTTCAGAAAATGAGTTTTATGGGAGTGAGGGTGTCTGATTTGGTGTTTTAAGTGACTAACTCAGCTGATGGTTTAAGTGGTGGTAAAATACCAATTTACCCCTCGTGCTCTAATTCTCATTTAAACTCTATTTTTACCCCAACAATCACATACTTCAAACAATAACGAAATCGAATCAAGTAATCACACAATTAAGTAACGATTTCATTCCTCGCATATGACCGTGACTCGATTTATTATTTTATCGAATAATAATTCGCTAGTTAATTTCATAAAACGAGATTAACCGAAATTCAGGGATGTTGCAAAATTACTACAGTAAGTGAATGCAACCAAGAGATTTCAATGAAATTGATGCAAAATCAAACATGAAATTGAAATCAGAAATGCAACATGAAGGGGTTTTATGTTTTTGATTTAAGACGCCACGTCAGCAGTTAAATGTCAGTGTGGCGTCTGTTAACTTCAATTGACGGAAGGGACCAAAATGAAACAGAAATGGAAGATGAGGGACCAACACAGGACAAAAAACGATAAAGGACCAAAATGAAACCAGAAGCAAAGCTAAAAGACTAAGAGTGCTATTTAGCCTATAATCAAAATTAAATACTTGCAGATTTATTAAGATAGTTAGATATTTGTGCGTATTTTCTTAAATTTTATTTAGTCTTTAGTTCATTACGTAAATCACATCTCATCTCATTTAATTTCCTAAAAAATCGTCTCTAACTTTTCATGTTCAACACTAAATATTTAGCAATACATGAAGATATTTTTGATATAATATCATTAAATATGTATAAATGAGTCAATTCTTACTAATATTTTGTTACAATTTAGAAGGCCCAAATTTACTTATAATTTGTAACAAAGGGAGCAGTAGTGCATTACGATAGAGTTTTGCGAGGAATGTAGGAATATATAAATTGTCAAGTATTAACATATTTAGTTTATAAAAAAAAGTATTAACATATTTAAGGTAAATGAAATTCCAAGTACAATGACAAACTAATTAACAACATCCAATGAAAGTATGAAACGACTTTTTTTTGTCACGATTGTATTATTCGATGCAAAGTGGGCATGGCCGAAACCAATACAATCCAAGATTGGCCCAAGGTCCAAGTGGACAACCAGCCCCACACAATAAGCAACATGGGCTTGGTCATAAGAAAGAGGCGAGCCCATTAACTAAACAAAGTCAGAAGAGAACTCGATACCGGGTGGGCTACACAACCCGCACCACCCAGACAAGGCAAGTATAAATAGTGGAAACCATAAATACATAAAATAAATTCAGTCACCAGAAAAGGAAGACAGAGGGAATACAGAGCACATGCAGATAACCCCAAATTTGGGAAGAAAAACCCTAGAGACACGTTGTATACACCGATTCACTTCCAAATCACAACAAATTAAGCACTTCCAGATCTTGATCAAGGTGGATCGCTAAAGCGTAGAGAGATGAATGATCGGATAACGCGAGAAAGCATTCAGTCGTGAACAACCATGGTAGATCTGTCCTTGGCTAATGCAGCACGGAGCTCGGCAGGATTAATAGATCAGTTGCCACGGAGGCGATCCCATTGAGCCAAATCAACTATGCAGTGAGTAGCCTTGTTACCATCTCTATTAGTCCAGGTAAACAACATCTAAGTTTTCTCATTGATTTTAATCTTTTCCTTCAATAAAGTCATGATCGGTATTTTATGTACTATCAACTCAATTCGTTTAGCTTATGTTTGGTTCACAAAAGAAAGTGAGAGGAAAGAAAGGTAAAGGAAAGGAAAGAAAGAAAGTAGAAAATGAAATGTTTCTCTTCTCTTGTTTGATAGGAGAAAATTAGAGGAAAGAAAAGTGTATATATATAAAATGACAAAGCTAACCTTTAATAAAAAAGTAATTTTTTTTATTGCACTTGATTTTAGTGCAAGGTTAAATATGTCATTTACATAAAAAATCTCACTTCTGATTGTATTTTCTTTTATTTAATTAACATTAGATTTTTATTTATTGTGAAAGGATATTATTCTTCGGAGACACGCAACAAATAAATACAACATTCATATATTTTCCTTCCCAACACAGTAGTAGTATTAATAGTAGTGACACCAGTGACTGCGATGACAAGAGACAAAGGAAAGGCCAAGAGGAAAATTTCACTACAACCAGAACCGGAAGACTGGTGTTTCTATTGCAAAGACGGTGGACAACTCGTTGTTTGTGATCACATGTCAGTGAGCGGCTCTTTTTCCTTTTCTGCTTTCTTCTTCTTGTTGTGATTATCTTGATATCTTGTTTGTGTCATTGTTTGTTTCAGAAACTGCGGAAAAGTTTATCATCCATATTGTGTTGAAAAGGATGAATCCTTTTTTGATAATGTCAAATCTTGGTCTTGTGGTAAGCACTTGAATTTATTGATACTTACTAATAGTAAGTTAGTAACACATCACCTGCAACCACCAACAATCATAAATATGTCATATTATTAATTTCTCTCTCTATAATCTCTATTTCATGGGGGCGTTTATGGTTCTTTATATGTATTTTCAGGTTGGCATGTTTGCTTCAACTGCAATAAGCACCCAAAGTTTTCTTGTATTGGTTGTCCACAAGCTTTGTGCAAAAAGTGCTTTTCTGCTTCAAAATTTACTCTTGTTAGAGGTGTTAAAGGGTTGTGCGTCGATTGTGTAGAGATAGTACATATTATAGAACATAATTTAGAGCATGACTCAAAGGGGGTAAGTCTGTTAATGTGGATCGTAAAAATATTTTCCATATTTATTCTACATAATGTTTAATCGACAATTACTTTATAACTTATATTGCTTATAAATAGGGGTGAGAGTAGGCGCGACCGACCGACAGGGGTCTTTGGCCTAGCCTACATCAGGCTTAGACGAGACTTTTTTTAAATAGATAAAGTTAAAAGTTTTTTTAAAACCTATTTAGCTAAAATGTTCAAGCTACACATCATTGAAAAAACCTTTTAGGCCTATCAGACTGATCTATTTAAACAAATATTAATATTACTTTTATTGTTGTTATTATTTTATTAAATCTTATTTTTTGTGTTAAATCATAAATTTGCTATATTTTCTGACATATAAAATTTAAATTGGATGTCATATAAAATAGTTTTAATCTCACGAACCTATTAGCTTCATAGTCCATTTACAAAAACATACATCACTCAAAGATTGTTGGTTTTCGTAAAAAGAATAGTGAAATAGTTTTTTAAACAGGTTATTTGGCCTTGTCGGGATTTCAAAAAGGCCAAGCTATGCAAAAAATGGGCCTATGATAGGCCATAGGCTAAACTCAAGCCTAACACTTTCAATGCAGGTCAGGCTCAATTTTTGCAAAGCCTGGCTCGGCCCATCCTATTCCCTCCCCTACCTTTACTTGTCCTTGTTCTTTTAATATTTTACTTATATTAAGCTGAGGTGATCTCTATATTGACCTTTGAAACTTATTTTTATTTGCAGAACAAAATAAGCTTGGATGACAATGAAACATATGAAGCTTTATTCAAGGCATACTGGGAAAATGTTAAGGTAAAAGAAGGGCTGACGAGTGATGATATCTCTGCTGCATTGCCTAAGCCTAACCATAGAAAGGGGGGGAATTCTGTGCTGCATACAAGTTGCAGTGAAAGTGAAGATGACTCTAAGTCTAACAGCAATGAAGATTATGGAGATAATAAGCAAAGGCCAACCAAACAGAAGAAATACAATTCAATGTCAAAAGATAAGATATATGATCGTTTGGAGTCCAAGTTTGCAAAAGGAATCCATGATTCGGCCGAGGACAAGCATGATTTTTCGGACAAGCATATCGATGATCAGACATGCATGGAAAGCAAATTGTCGGGGTTAATGGAGAAACCTCTAATGAAAAGGGGTGATTTGCTTGTAAAATCGACCTGTTTTGCGTCTATTAATGCCAGTAATATAAAACTTATCTACCTAAAACAAAGCTTAGTGCAAGAGTTATCAAAGAAACAGCCTGAAAGTTTTGTGAGTAAGGTTGTTGGAACCTTTGTCAGAGCCAAAGTAGTAGATTCCAATGATCATAAGCAAAGGAAGTCTTATCAGCTCGTGAGAGTTTTAGGTAATCGATTATTCAGTAGTTTTGTTTAGGTTACTTTACATTTCTTAATGTAGCTCTATATATGTACATTAAATGATTGATCATTTATCCTGTGTAACTTTTAGGTGTTGTAAATGATGAGATATCTCATGAAATACTCTTGCAAGTTTCCTCCACGCCTGAAGCCATACCGATTTCTGAGCTCTCTGATGTAGACTTCAAAGAGGTAAATGTGAATGATTTGGAGATAAACTAATATATCCTGGAATCAGTTATGAACATCTATCTGGTTGGAAATATACTTCATATATGTGATTATTAAGTAAAGTACATTATGTTCACTCTTTCATTCTCAAGGAATATGTATTAATTGTGTTACTTTTACTTACAGCAAGAATGTGAGGATTTGCGGCAAAAAGTGAAAACCAGCTTGCTCCCAAAATTAACTGTCGTAAGTTGTTTGATACATGTAGAAAAATTGTTTTATCTTTTGAAGGACACCATCTGAAATAAGTAGGAATTATAAATAGTGTAATCAAAAATCATATTTCTACTACTTGTTATTGTAGTACTTCGACTGTTAAACTTAAAACCGTGTAGGTATAGTTTACAACTACAGTCATTCCTTAACTAAATATTTCTTGACATGGCATAGAAAATCTAAATTGCATTTTTCTTCAACATATATAGAAGACACTTTAACTATGTTTTCCCATTGGAGTTGGCAGGAGGAGGTTCAAGAAAAGGCTGCAATTCTTCATGAGGATGTAACAAAACATGTAATCATCCTTGACTCTGATAAAATTCATTACTTAGCTTTATTTCAGTTGAACATTGGCTCTATCAAACCAATATTTGTACATTAAGCATTCGTAAATCTATCTATCTTATCTTATCTTATTTTCTAACATTCTTTGCTTTTTGAATATGTTTCTGCTAGTGGATTGCATCACGCATAGCCTATTTGGAATTTATGATCGAGCATGCAAATCTCGCAGGACGAATGAAATTATATCCTTCTTGTATCATATAGAAATTAATTAAATGATTTTATGAATTCTTAGTATGGCATGACTATAGAATACTGATTGTTATTGGTATAGTATTGTAGATATTTCCCACGACACATTTTGCTTGTGTGTACATGTGCATAATCAGCATGTTTGCATAGATATTGGCTTGTGTTACCTTGACCATCTTTGTTATATACAAAATTTGCAAAGCTAGAGGAGAAGGAAGAGCTTGAAAAACCAGAGAAAGTAGAAGAACTGCTAAGTCGTGTGCCGTCGATTGTCCCTGAGTTTATGGAGGCAAAATCTGATGAAGACAAATCGGAAACAAGCAGTTAGAGTTTTAAATGCTTCTTGCTGTAGTCAGTTATTTTTTTAAGTTGGAATCAAAAACTAATGTCGAGGAACGGTTAATGATGAAGCTGAAGCTGTAGTTTGTAGTCGTTTAGAGTTTTAAATTATGGAATCATCGGGACAACTTCGATTTGATAAACTAGTTTTCTTTTTTGTTTCTGTTTCGTTTAATAGTAACAAAATATATACAGCAGGGCAATGGAGTGGTCTTAAACATATTATATCCGGTTTAAATGAAGAGATTTGTGCTGTTGTTCGAAGGACTCGTTGGTAAAGCTGGGAATTCATTCCCTGTTCTTACTTCTTATTGGTTATTTGGTTTAGTTGGTTTCTTTGGGACTTACTGTCAGGTTGGTAAAGCCACACACGGTGCACTAAAATAAATGTGATGCTGATACTCAAGCAACCTATCAGTGTTTATGACTATGGCCATAGTCATGCCAGATTTTGTAATAGCATATTAGAACCTTTGAATTCTGATCTCTGTTTTTATGGGGCTTGAAAGGGATTGTAGTGGGGATTAATTGGGACTAAATTAAGCTACGAAGGGGGCTCTTCCTCTCAGCATTAATTTCTTAGAATATCTGCGTCTTGGAGAACCTCATTCATGCTTGCTGTCTTTGGTGTTTCA
The DNA here is from genome assembly GCA_039519185.1 of Astragalus membranaceus. NCBI lineage: Eukaryota > Viridiplantae > Streptophyta > Magnoliopsida > Fabales > Fabaceae > Astragalus > Astragalus membranaceus. The sequence goes on along the minus strand of CM076848.1, from coordinate 176,740,993 downwards.
TCATTTGCTTTTAAGAATTCAGCATCAGCTGCAATAAGAAAAACCAAATCATTAGTTCAAAGTATTTGATTTATAAATCGGATGAGGTAGCCATCAATCATATAATCCTGCCCTCATGAACTCCTCTGCCTCAACTATCCTTCCTTCATCTGCCAAAGATAGTGACCAAAGCCCTAGTCAATGTACAATCATGAATAACTGCAAAAACTGTCTAAACATGGTAATTGAAAAACTTGCTAGGGGATGAATGTGACGAAAAGTACCTGTTAGTATTGGCTATTGGATGGCAACAAAGTGTATTCGGGTAACACGTTGCTCTCCACCATAATTAACATAATGGCAACAAGTGGGCACTTCCCCCTCAATAAAGGAAATACCTTCAGCCGTTTTGGTTAGAGTTTTCATGTGCACAAGTCCAATTCATGCATTTCAAACCTCGACTAAACTTTGAGCAGGTACTTTCCTTAATCCCACCTCATTTACCATATCTCTAACTTTCTCTGCATCTCTCCACCTTCCTACAGCAGCATAAAGATTTGCTAACTCAACGTAATTTCCAGGGTTTTCAGGTTCAAGCTCAAAAGTCCGTTTAGCAGCTAACTCTCCCAGTTCAACATTCCATGAATAACACAGGCGCCTAGTAGTGCACCCCAAACAACATGGTTAGGTGTTATAGGCATTGTTCTAATAAGATTATAACCATCATCCAGTCGACCGGCACGGCCAAGAAGATCAATGATGCTTGTATAATGATCAACAAGAGGAATATCTGATGTTGTTTAAGCGTAAATTTGAACAAAGACAAACCCTCATCAATCAAACCCGCATGACTGCAAGCATGCAGAACAGAGGTGAAAGTCACTTCATTTGGTTTTATTCCAGATTGAACGAACCATCTGATTGAAAAGTGACACAGCCATCTCACATCTCCATGCTTTGCATAAGCAACAATTATTGAACTCCAAATAATAACATCCTTATCCTTCAGAGGAATTATATTAAAAATCTGGTGAGAATATCCTAAACTTCCACACTTCGAGTATATATCAACAAGAATACCAGCTACTTCAAGTGTGCAAAGAAACCCCGATCTCAGAAGGTAACAATGTATGTTTGTTGCCTGTTTGAGATCAGCAAGAACAGCATATGCAGGAAGTAGGCTATTAGATGTCGCACTATCAGGGTGTACATTTTCCAGTAACATTTGTTTGAAGAGTTGTATTGCTTTTCTTGCAAGCCTACTTTGTACAAACCCAGATATAGCTGCATTCCAAGGGGCGGTTTTCTTCTTAGAGGTTTTCATAAACACTTTATAACTTAGGTTGCCACTATTGCATTTGGCATACATATCAATCAACGCAGTTTCCACAATGACTTCAGACTCAAGGTTTTGCCTTATTGCCCACGCATGGAGGCACATACCATGGTTCAAAGAAACCAAAGTACCACAGGCCGATAGCAGAGAAGCTATACTAACAAAATTCGGTTTCACTCCTTCCGATTGCATCATTCGACACAGCATCAGAGCACTACTTGCATCACCATTCATAACATATCCATTAATCAAAGTTGTCCAAGTCACCACATCCTTCTCATTCATCCCATCCAACAACAGCCATGCTCCACATTCTTCTCATACATGTCCAGCAATGCATTCCAAACTGCTACATTCCCCCACAACCCATTCTCTCGAGCCAAGGCATGAACCTCTTTCCCAAGCTCCACATTCTTCAAAACCCCACAAGCAGGCAACACTGAAACAACCGTTGCACAATCAGGTTCCACACCCTCATCCATCATTCTAGTATAAACCATCAACGCCTCTTCGGCGCAGTTATTCAGAAAGTACCCATTAATTAATGTATTCCAAGACACCACAATGCGTTCCTGCATAAAGTCATACATCGCCAACAAAGAGTTCTGAATAAATGTATCAAACTCAAAGCCAGTCTTAAATGTCTTCCCATGAATTCCAACGCCCATAACAAAGAAGGACAAGTCACTACAAGCCTTGATGACAATCGGGTATGTGAATTTGTCAGGCAGAGTCAAACCCGAATGGAGCATTTCAACAAACAGGTTCAAGGCATCATGGGGCCGGCCCATTTCAAGATACATCCTCGTCATGGTGTTCCAAGAGAACAAACTTCGTTTGGGTAATTTATCAAACAGGTGGGAGGCGTAGGAAGCATGATGGCATTGGGCGTATGTTGTGGCAAGCTTGGAGGAGATTTGGGTGATGATTAAGGCATGCAGATTTTTGGTTTCAGAAATGGAATTTGAGGCTGAATATCTTGGCAAGAGGGATTCACATTGTGCTGCTGCAATGCTTGCAAACGTCTTCCCTGTGTTCATGATATAGATTTCTTTATGGATTACTTCCAAGTTAGTTTTAGTATTTTTTTTTCATTTAAAATATTTGAAGTAAGATTAAATGTTGTTATGTTGTGTTACTTTCACATGCTTTTTAACATTCCCCAACCCCAACTAACATTGCCTATAAAAAAATATGCTTTTTTACATTGAATTTATAGGCTTTTCATACTCAGCTTTGGCTAGAGAGTAATTTTCATTAAATTTGCATTTAATTGATCATATTGTTTTTTAATAGGTTTAAATATATATTCAGTCTCTGCAAATATGACCATAATTCATTTAGGCTCCAAGGGTTGGGGGTTCGATCCCCACATTGGGTACGGAGCAGCGTTAAAACTCTGGGCCAACTGTCCTGCCCCTCGAGGCACCTACAATTCAACGAGGGGATTAGTCACTGCGGTCGGCGGTGAATACACCGGGTAAAACCAAAAAAAAAATCCATTTAGGCTCCTGTAAAAAAAAATTTAAAATGACCCTTGCAAATATTAAACGTTTACAGTTAAGTCCCTCTGTTAACTTTCCATCTAAAAAAGATGAGGTGGCTAACGGAGATGACGTCAGAAATGACGTCACTGCCACGTGTCAACATCCTATTGGACCTTTGTGCCATGTGGCACTGACATGCCACGTCAACACCCATGTCACCACTACCACGTGGCACTGACATGTGCCACGTCAGCAACCAGTAGCAAGCTGCCACGTGGCACACACATGATAATGTTGGTATATTGCTCATTTCCAGTGGAAGTATGGGTTGAATTAGGATAGAAAATCTTTGTTTTTAGAGTGTAGGAGAGGTGTTTGATGAAATGCCCCAATGAAAAAAATCTGTGTAGCCAAGGTGTTTATGAAATGCCCGAGTGAGTTTTGGCTAAGCAACCCAACCGTTTGTGAAAATGCCTAAGTGAATTCTGGTTTTGGTTACTAGCCTTGTTTTAATACTGCGAATATTTCTAAACCTTAGGGTAGATGACTTGGTGCTCAGAAACTATGGTTTGGCTGTTTTGTTATTTTCTCTGCTGGAGTGGGGCCCACACCAAGGACCCACCGAGAACTAACAATTTGTTGGATTCTGGTTTTTATTTCATTGCAGGACATTTACAGGTAAACAAAAATGGTAAAGCCAAACAGGACAGGCACCACCAAGAGAAGGCGGGGGGAAGCTTCTTTTGATTCTGACAGGTTTTGCTCCCCTAAGCATGAGGAGCGGTACCATCTGATTGTCAAAGGCAAAAAGATTAATCCTGAGAGAGTCTTTGACCTCAGCTCCGGTGAATTCCCAGTCATTAGCTCCACACTGCGAGAATTGAGGCTGGCCACTCTCAATGCCATAATTAAGCAAGCGAATCAGAGCCTGGTCAGGGAGTTCTACTCCAATGCGTACTGGGAGGAAGAGCAGGACAAGTCCACTACAGTTTATGTCCGAGGGAAGAGTGTGTCTTACTCCCCTGAGAGCATCAACTGTCTGCTAGGCCTACCTGAGTCCCCACCTTGTGAGATGAGTTATGCATTGGCCTCAGCCCGTGAAATTGACTATGAGGGGTTGTTGAGAGAGTTGTGCTGCCAGGGTGCCCAGTGGGACAAATATGCACCAGGATTGCAAAGCTTTCCCAAGCGCTTCAACAACATGGCACTCAAGCCTATTCCCAAGGCTTGGAACTCCTTTTTCAATCAATCTATAGTGTCATGTTCCAATTCTTCTGATGTCAAGGTTTAAGCAGCTGTTGGGATTCGGACTATCATGAGAGTGCAGCAGGTGAATGTAGGGAGACTCATTTCCATGAGTATTGCTGATATTGTTAAGTGCTCTAGGGCTGGGTTGGGGCACGCCTCACTGATCCATGCTCTCTGCAAGCAGCAGGGCTGCCCCGAGTATCCTGATGATTTGCTGATCGACCCCAGGGAGCCCATCACAGCAGCCTGGATCATGAAGCAACCTGAGGGACCATTGGACGAGGCAGTACCGCCACCACAGCCATCATCTCCATCACAGCAGCAGCCAGCAGGCCCATCATACCGTCAGCTGTATGGCAGCGACCCTTCCTTCCAGTATGACCTCCATATGGCCAACTGGTGCTGGACGTCGATGCTACTACAGCAGCAGGGCATAGACACCTCTTACCTTGCATCAGCTAGAGTCCATCTGGATGCCCAGGAGTACATGGCCGAGAACAGAGCGGCAGGCCCATCTTCATCAGCACCATAGGCAACGCAGCAGCCAGACTCCCAGGACCCACTCCTGTCCGGGGACGAGTACATTGAGGAGCACATTTCCTTTCCATGAGCAGGAGGCTCATTTATCTTTTGCTGTTATTTTCAGACATTTTTATCTTGCACTTTTAGTCTTACTTTCCCCTTTTTGACTATAATTTACATTTTGGTCTGTACTCTATTGACAGCTTATTCTGTGATATTGAGGCACCCCTTCCCTGAATTTTTTTTAGAAGCAGCTTCAATTATGATGAGTTGTGGTATTTAGCTTAACATGTTTTACATTTTACCTTGTGATTACTAGTGTGTCAAATTTTATCATCAGGTATTGCCAGTGGTCAAGACAAAAGTTGAGGAAAATCGAAATCATTTGTGGGCAAGTCCTCTCGAGTTCCATCTCTTAAAATCCCAACCGTGAGGTGAGCCCAAACACTTATATCATGCTTGTGTATATTCCTTGCTTGCATTAGTCTGCAGAACTTGAACTTGTACTTAGCAATCTTGCATGTGATTTCCATACACACTGAGGCAAATTTTTTTGGAACCCCTGAGCCTTTCAAGCCACCAAATTATTGTTCATCCTTTGTTAGCCCCTCTGAGCCTAATTGTTGTTTTGTTTATTTTTCTACAAATCATATGCCTAGTTGCTTCTTAACTTGGAGTTAGGTACACAAATGTAGGTGAGTGGGAAAAAGTCTAAGTTTGGGGTTGCTCATGGAATAGCAACATTCTAAGTTTGGGGTGGTATACAAAAGAAAGGATTATACAAAGAAAAGAAAGAAAAAGAAATATATATATATATATATATATATTTCAAAAAAAAAAGTTATTTATAAATAAATAAGTAAATAATTCCTTCTCTTGTGGAATGCTTTGGGAAAAATGGGTAAGTGAGTGAGATTGTTGAAATTGACAAAGAGAGAAGTAGGCCTAACTCCAAGTTGTAACCTACTTATCCAAATGTATCCACCCTTACCTAAGCCCCATTACAACCTTTGAAAGTCCTCAAAAAGTGTGTGTGTATTTCTTGTGTATTGATTTGTATAGTACTTGTTCAAGCCTGTGAAACGATGATGCAGGTACTGTGAATTGAGTGAATACCCTAAACACCTCAAAGAGAGAAACACTGGTGAGATGTGTGAAAAAAGAGATAACTTGAGAATGCTTGACTGCTTATGATCTTGTGTCTTACCGATTCAGTTGTCTTGCTACTGCATTAGGTTGATGATGATTTTTGATATACTGTGTAGTTATTGGTTTGTGTAGAATGTGTGACAGCTAAATAAAAAAAAGTAGCCACAGCCTGAATTGAATGTTTGCTTGAGGACAAACAAAAGTTTAAGTTTGGGGTTGTGTTGACTCTCTGTCATATGATGTAAGTTGTCCAATTTTAGGACCAATTGTGCGGGTTTTCGATTGTATCGTAGTCGTTATCTGGGGATTTAGCTTTGTATTAGAGCATTGTGGTAGGAAGTCCTTTTGTAAGTCATTCCTTCAGTTTTGGAGTCAATTTGTACTTGAAGACTTCCAAATTGTTGTGGCATCATTCGGCGAACCAGACACTTGCCCGGAAGTGCAGCACAATTGGAAGGATTTTGGTTCTGTCTAATTTTGCGTCGCGACCAGGAGGGTTCGCGTCGCGAAGGTAGCATGAAAAAGGAGGAATTCGTTTCTGTGCAATTTCGCGTCGCGACCAGGAGGGTTCGCGTCGCGACCAGCGACTTTTCAGCAGCATCGCGTCGCGAAGGTATCGTGTCCCGTCGCGATGGAGACTAGAAATTAGGGTTTTTAAGGATTTTTCAGCGAAAACACGAGGGACTTCGTCTTGGGAACGCAACTAGGGTTTGGAGCAGCTTGGAGGTGCGGTTTTGGGGTCTTCTCTTCACTTGGGAACAAGGTTTTGAAGACTTCTATGGCTTCTTCTATTGTTTTCTTCTTCTTTATCTTATGTTGCACTATTGTCACTATGTGTAACTAAGTCCTTTTGTTTAGAGTTAATTCAGTTATTTTGTTTGATTATCATTTGTCTAAACATCCTTGCTTAATGCTTTATAGTTACATATGATGATTATAATGGTTTAGGGTTGTAATCACCTAAGGTATTAGGGTTTGCATACTTGATATGATGTTTTAAATCATGAACTTGCAATCACCATAGGAATGTGGGATTGGATTCATGAATTCTCTATTTCTAGAACTTAATGCTTTACCCTTTGACATGACTCACCTAAGGAATTAGTGTAACTCTTAGGGTAATAGGGGTTTTGAGGCCAGGAATTGTCCTAAACCTAATATTGTGAATTGAATCTGGTATTTCAAACAAATAATTTGGAATTAGCTGAAGGTCCATAAGATAGGTGAGGGGAGAGGATTCGACCCCTAATCGCTTTTCTCGTTATTTCAACAACCGTCTTTATTTTCACGTTACTAAATTCAAACTCAAATCAATTTTCACAATCTAGAATTAATCAAATTTGCTATTGTTACAACACGCAATCCCCGTGGAATCGACCGGTACTTACCGTAATTTTATTACTTGCAACGTTTTCAGTACACTTGCTGAATTTCTTAACATACTACAGTAGTACACTAGGTAAAATGGTAAAAAGAACATAATAAAGGAATTTACTGTGACTCAACTCTGTCACAATACCCCCTGCTGCAGCAACACTCTTGTCCTCAAGAGTGAAATTGTGGGAATTCCTTAAGTAAGTCATAGTAGAACTCCCAAGTAGCTAATTCAGGTGGGTGATTCTTCCATTTCACCAATACTTTAGTGGCAGCCACGCTTCACCATTTTCCTGGCTAAGATCTCTTCAGGTTCACCTCTTGGCTTGGACATCACAGCAGCAGTAGGATGCTGAATCACAGCAGCAGTACTATCAGTGCAGAGCTTCAGTTGGCTTACATGAAAGACATTATGAATGCCAGTGGAGGAGGGTAGCTCCAGCTGGTATGCAACCTTGCCAATACGATCCACAATCTTATAAGGCCCATAATACTTAGGATTCAGCTTGTGGAAAGAATGATTCCTCAATGAAAACTGTCTGTAAGGCTGTAATTTCAGGAAGACATAATCACTAATAGCAAAGCTTTTGTCAGTCCTATGCTTGTTTGCTTGTTGTGCCATCCTGTTTTGTGCTCTAGTTAAATGGAATTTGAGTAACTTGATGGCTTCTTCACGAGCAGTCAAAGATCCATCCACTGTATGAGAAGAAGATTCCCCGGGGAGGTATGGTAAATGGAGTGGAGGCGCCTGTCCATACACTATTTCATAAGGGGTGGTACCAATGGATGAATGGAAGTTAGTATTGTACCACCATTCAGCTAAAGGAAGCCAATCATACCATGATGAAAGTTGCTCCGAACACATGCATCTGAGGAAAGTCTCCAATGCCTTATTGACAATCTCAGTTTGGCCATCACTTTGGGGGTGATAGGCACTAGATTTGTTGAGAGAGACTCCTTGTAATGAGAAGAATTCATTCCACACTTCACTCAAGAAGATGGGGTCCCTATCACTAGTGATGGAGGAAGGCATGCCATGCAGTTTATAAATGGAGTTCAGAAACATTTTAGCAACATCAATGGCTGTGTAAGGATGTGCTAGAGGTAAGAAATGCGCATACTTACTAATCCTATCAACTACAACCAGAATTACTTGTTTGCCTTGAGATTTGCGAGGGTGAACCCGTTCGAATTACCATGGTTGTCCGAGTCAAGGGAACTTCGATTCTCGGGAAGCCGACTTGGGTCGCGTAGTGAGTAAGAGTGTTGGTGCTCCCATTGTGGTCGCCAATGAACTGTTCTGGTCGCAGGTCTCGGTCGAGTAGTAGGCGAAGATGCTCACGTAGCTGAGAAGCTAGGACGCTCCAAGTCTAGTGCCAAGATGCTTCTGCTCGCATTGATCCGACGTGGAGTGTGGTACCTGCACACACTCTGATGCTTAAGTCAACATTGAGAATAGGTGATATGGGGTAATAAATATGTACATGTCGCACTAATGAGGGTGCGTATTTATAGGCAGGAGTATAAAAAAGCGGGTGAAATTCTGGCCGCAGGATTCATGGGTTTGATCTCCAGTGTCCATTAGTCATGCGCCGGGAGTCATTCTAAGGCCCATTAATCATAATCCACCTCGGAAGGCCATTTGCAAATGGGCTCAGATCAATCCGATAAGTTTAACATGTTTATTAAATATATTTTACATTATATAAGTTTAATATATGTAAATGAAGTTATATAGGTTATCACGTTCTTATATTAAAAGATTTAGTTTAACTATGAGCTCAGATTCTTGTAAGCTTATTAACCCAGAGCGTGGGTTTCAGCGGTTGGGGCTGAACCTCCCTTAACCAAGGGTTGGGGGTTCGATCCCCGCCTTGGGTACGAAGCAGCGTTAAAACTTTGGGCCAGCTGTCCTGCCCTTCGAGGCACCTACAATGACCGAGGGATTAGTCACTGCTGTCTGTAACACCCTTTTTTCACCCATCGTTTATTCATAATTTATCAGAGTTTTTCGCGCCAAAAGAGTGTCGCATTTTTCAACGTAAAACAAAACCTCGTAGTTTTCTCAAAACATGCAGCGGAACTATTCAACATCGTTAAAAATCAACAACCGACAAAGTGCAAAGTGCACCAATTACTAAAAGATTCAACATCAACCGAAATTTAATTAAAAACAGTAATCGACCCTTCCCCAAGTGCTACCTATCAGAGCAGACGACACCAGGCAAAAGGAAGACTACAATCTTCACTCGGGCTCACCTATAAAGTAACAACCACAAAAAGGGGTGAGATTCCATACAATATAAGAAGTGTATGAAAGACCACATACGAAGCTCAAGACATCAATTAATCACAGCAAGCAACATCACTCTTAACAGTTAATAACAGCTAAGTATACATTAACACGTCACTTTCACAACAACACATCACTTTAACAACACATCACAATGGCCAAACAACTTCATTCAATCAGTCGTGCAATATGAATGCGATATGAGACTCAAGCAATGCACATGCATGTGGTACCAACCTACGTCACTGGCCAAAGGCCTAATTTCCGTCACTGGCACAAGAGCCTAAAATATCGTCGCTGGCCAAAGGCCTAATTTTCTCGTCGCTGGCACAAGGCCTAATGTTCATGGTATGCATGCGACCCAATGATGTATGCACAATAGTCAAACAATCACACATCAACGTCACTGGCCATAGGCCTACATCACATCACATGTCCATAAATAGAGGCAACTCATCGTCGTCATATAAACATCGTCGTCAACAATTACAACTTAACAATTTATAGCGTTTTGGCCACATCACCACAATTTGCAACATCACAACAATTTGGCTTAATCACATACTCAACATCATTTTAATTGACAACACCTAGGACAGCACCTACCGGGCAGCCACACGGACGCCCAACAACCAACAATTATCAACCAACTAATTTAGCAAATTAACAATTAATAATTGACAACTTAATTGGAGCAACAAACCCCACAAAATTCGGACAGAATTATTAGTCATTTTGAAATCAAATCTTCTCCCTCAATTCTCAACGAAATTTAGCGAAATCAGTGCCTATTCAGTAGGAAATTAAGTCTACTTTCCAACAAAACAAACCCCACGAAATTTGGAGGATCAGGGCATTCACAATTAGACAAAAACTGAACCTATATCCCAAACCGTCCCAGATTTTTGACCCAATTTGCAACCAAGAATTCTCCCATTATACTTATCCAAATTGAGTAAACTCAGTGCCTAATTTGTAGAAAATTGTGTCTAGTTTCCAGAAAAACAAACCACATAATTTTTAGACAACTATATTGTTCCAGTTACTGTATAACCGAACCTATACTCAGATCGTTTCCAGAATTTTAACCTAACTTGCAACACCTTCCAACAATGACCACACAATTATTTTGGGCTGTTACACTGTCCGTGCGGTGGATACCTGGGTTTACCCAAAAAAGATTCTTGTAAGCTTGTCACGTTTGTTATGCATTAGAACAATCTAATATTTATATTTTTAAAATAGCATATTACTTTTAAATTATTTAGTAATACCAAAGGGTTGTATAGTTCATCATTTTGGTAACGGTTATTTTGTTTATGATGTCATCTTTTGACGCGCGCTATGGCCACCGTGGCTAGTGACGAAAAAGGAGAAGTAAATCTTATGCACGAGATTGGGCGAAGCTTGCTCGACATCTGACAAACATACACTAAGAAAGAAAGACTGCACGAATATATAAATGCTACATCGGCTAAGGTGAGTGTTTCCTCATTTGGGGTACCCGGTGACCCCGACCCGTGTTTATGTGTTATGTGATATGTGAGGACCATTACATGAGCAATGGTCAAATTATAAATTGATGTGTATTGATGTGTGGTCATTGTTGGAGCAATGAAACAAACCGTTTAATATGAGTATAATTGTGATGTCATGATGTCTAGGTGGAATTAAATATGACTCTAATTGATGTATTGTTATTGTGCTATGAGTATACATGTGATCTCAGTGTGAAAATGCCTTATATGAATTCTTGATAAATTATCTGTGTCTAATAGATGGTAGGTGGATGATTATTTGGATTCTAGGAATGTTGTTGTCATTGTGGTCGCTGTTGTTGTTGTTGTCGCTATTCTTGCTATTGTTGTTGTCGTCGCTGTAGCTGTTGTTGTTGCTGTTGTTGTCAAATATTAATAAAGTTGTTATTCTATTGAGGATATATCGATAGAAGTTGTTGTAATTGTTGCTGTAGAATTTGTTGTTGTTGTTGTTGTTGTTGTTGGTGCTGTTAATGTTGGTGTTGTTGTTATTGTCGTCGTTGTTGTTGTTGTTGTTGTTGTTGTTGTTGTTGTTGTTGTTGTTGTTGTTGTTGTTTTTGTCGTTGATGCTACTGTTGTTGTTGTTAGTAGGGCATTATCGGTCAAGGTATTCTGGTCCTCATAATCCTCTTATTGTTGTTCTTTAGGGCATTATCGGGCAAGGTATCCCGTTCGGGCATGGTATCTCAGTCCTGTTGTTCTTTGTAGGGCATTATCAGGCAAGGTATCCCGGTCCTATTGTTGTTGTTCGTCGTAGGGCATTATCGAGCAAGGTATCCCATTCGAGTAAGGTATCTCGGTTCTATTATTGTTGTTGTTGATGGTAAGACATTACCGAGCGTGTTATTCCGTTTGGGCATCGCATCCAGATCTTCCTGTTGTTGTTGTTGTTTGTAGCCTGTTGTTTGTAGCATGTTGAATCTGATGATTGAGTTTTACATTTTTATCTCATTCTTTCAATTCCACACTTAAACACTACTTTTTGACGTGTGCTTAATGCACGAGTATATCTAGGTGTAGCAAATCAATTAAGCTATTGGGTCACCTTAAATGACAATAAATTTAATTTTATTGTGAGAATAGTTTGAAAAATGCAATGAATTATTTTATTAAGAGAAATGCAATGAATTTAGACTCATTTTTATTGAAATATGTTTGTAATTCAATTGCTTAGATTGTAACTAGCTATATAAGTTTTCGACTCATTCAGTTCGACTAGCTATATGAGCTTTCGACACCATCGACACTAGCTATATATAAGGTGTCGAACGTTACTGAATAATAAGTTTTTCCATTTTACAGTTTTCCATTTTTCTGTTATTTTCGCTCTCTCTCTCTCTCTCTCTTCTCCTCTCAAGGAGAATATCCCCAACAAATTGGTATAACAGAGCAAGAACGATCCTTAAAGATCCTTCCAAATGGCGATGCGAGACAACGGTGGCGGTGGGATTCCGTCGAACCTCTCTGTCTTCAATGGAAAGGACTACGAACGGTGGTGTGCGTAGATGAAGGTACTGTTTCGCTTTCAAGATGTACTTGAAATCGTTGATGAAGGTGTTCCACCACTGGCAGCAAACGCCACTGCGCAGAGGAACAACCACCATGCATTACGGAAGAGAGATGGAAAAGGGATGTTCTTGATTCACCAAAGCGTTGATTCAAACATTCTGAATTTGATCATTGACTGTGATTCCGCGAAGAACGCGTGGGACATCCTCAAGAATGCTTATGGAGGAGCAGATAGATTGAAGAAGATTCGTCTGCAGTCACTCCGAAAGCAATATGAAGCACTGAGGATGAAAGATGGAGAATCAACTGGTGAATTCATTACAAGGTTAGTAGCTTTAACCAATCAGATGAAAGGCAATGGTAAGACTGTATCTGAAACAAGTAAAGTAGAAAAGGTGCTTAGATCCTTAACTCTAGATTTCGACTATGTTGTAACTGCCATTGAAGAATCCAATAACATAGATGAAATGAAGTTAGATGAACTTCAAGGTTCCTTAGAGGCTCACGAATTGAGAATTAGGCAGAGAAGTTCAGAAAAGGAGACTGAACAAGCCTTGTTGACACACTCCTCTAAGAGAAATTGGAAGGCAGGCAACAAGAAAGAAAAGGGAAACTAGAAGGGTAATGAAAAGGAATCTAACAACAAGAAAGATGAACAAGGAAACTCTGATAAGAAGAAATACGATCTGAGCAAAGTGCAGTGCTACAACTGTCAGCAATTTGGGCATTATAGGAACAAATGGAAGAACAAGAAGGTTCCTAGGAATAAAGATGCTGAAGCCAAATTTGCAAGCGATGGTGGCACAGATTCTGACTCTGACTCAGAAGGCTTAATGCTGATGGCAGTCATAGATGATGAGATTGAAGAAGACACTCATCTCTATGTAACAGTTGCTGAAAGTAATGAGCAGGACAGTGGGAACACTTGTGACAGTGGAAACACTTGTAATGCTCAAAATACTTGTGCAATGTGTGAGGGGCAGGTCAGTGGTGACACTGGTGATGCCCCCAACATGGCCAGCAACAATGATGAAGAATTATCCTTCATGACAGCTACTGACACAGAATTGCTGTTGCTGAAGGAAGATACAAATGAGATCGAAGGAAAATCTGATGAATGGTATCTCGACACAGGATGCTCAAACCACATGTGCTTCCATAGAGAGTGGTTTGTCGAACTGAAGCAAATACGTAAAAGAATCAGATTTGCAGATAACAGCAGAGTCACTGCAGAAGGAATTGGCACCATAAAGCTTCTGTCGAAGGATGGAAAGTGGTGCTACATTCAGGAGGTATTCTATGTGCCAAAGATGAGGAGTAATCTGCTGAGTCTTGGGCAGATGATTGAGAAGAAATTCTCTGTCGAAATGGATGATAATAGTCTCAGCTTGTTTGATTTAAACAAGAGGATGATCCTGAAGGTGCCAATGCAAAGTAACAGAACTTTCAAGATCAAATTGCAAGTAATTGAAGAGCAATGCCTCACAACCACTGTTGATGATGAAAACTGGAAGTGGCACAGAAGATTTGGCCACCTAAACTTCAAGAGCTTGAGACAACTATATGAGAAGAAGATGGTTCATGGGCCGCCAGCAGTGAAAATGCCTGGTGAAGTATGTGATAGCTGCTGCAAATCAAAGCAACCTAGAAACTCTTTCAAATCAGAGGTGCCAGGCAGAGCAAAGAAGAAGTTAGAGGTGATATTCTCTGATGTTTGTGGTCCCTTTGAGGTCAGTTCATTAGGAGGGAACAATTACTTTGTCACCTTCATTGATGAGTACACTAGAATGACATGGGTGTACTTGATCAATAAGAAGAGTGAAGTACTTGAAACATTCAAGAACTTTAAGGTGATGATTGAGAAGCAAAGTGAATGTGAAATCAAAACCCTTAGAACAGATGGAGGTGGTGAGTACAACTCACATGAATTTATAAAGCTTTGTGAAAAAGAAGGCATAGTACATGAAGTCACTTCACCTTACACACCTCAGCATAATGGAATTGCTGAGAGGAAAAACAGAACCATCCTTAACATGGTGAGAAGTATGATGAAGGAAAAGAAGCTACCTCACAGTTTACGGGTAGAATTAGTAGCCACAGCAGTGTATATTCTGAACAAATGCCCCACAAAAAGACTGATTGGGAAGACACCTGAAGAAGCTTGGCTAGGAAGAGAGCCAAGTGTCAAGCATCTCAGAATAATTGGCTCATTATGCTACAGACATGTCCCTGAGCAACTAAGAAAGAAGCTGGATGATAGGGCACAACAAATGATCCCTGTTGGATATCATTCGACAGGAGCATACAAATTGTATGATCCTGTGCAGAAGAAAATAGTGAAGAGCAGAGACGTCATAGTGGATGAGTCCAAGAATTGGAACTGGGATACTCAGAATGAAGAAGGCTGTGAAAGAACTATAATACTGGATTTTGATGAGATTCATGATCCAGATGATCAGAATGAAGCTAGTGAAACTGCAGAACCTGAAGCACCTGTTACTGAAGCACCTATCAGAAGGTCACAGAGGGAAAGGCATAGATCAGTAAGGCTAGAAGGATTTGATACATTCCCAGATTCTGCTATTACAGCAGAGGGAGACCTGAATCACCTTGCACTGGTGGCTGAGGCAGAACCAGTAAGTCTGGAGGAGGCACTTAATAACAAACAGTGGAAGGAAGCTATGCTGGATGAGCTGAAGTCAATAGAGAAAAATGGCACATGAAAGTTAGTCGAACTTCCAAAGCAAAAGAAGGCAATAGATGTGAAGTGGGTCTACAAGACTAAAGTCAAACCCAATGGAGAAGTGGCCAAGTATAAGGCCAGATTAGTAGCTAAAGGTTTCCTACAGAAGCCTGGCTTGGATTTCAATGAAGTCTTTGCCCCTGTAGCCAGAATTGAGACCATAAGACTAGTAGTGGCCTTGGCAAGTCATAGAGGCTGGCCCCTACATCAACTTGATGTAAAATCAGCCTTTCTTAATGGACCTTTGGAGGAGGAAGTCTATGTTTTCTAACCACCTGGATTTGAGTTAAAGGGCCAAGAAGACAAGGTGTTCAAGCTTGAGAAGGCCCTGTATGGACTTAAGCAAGCCCCAAGGGCATGGAACAAGAGAATTGATGGATTCCTCTTGGCTCAAAAATTCACTAGATGCACCAATGAACATGGTGTGTATGTTAAAAGGACTGGAACTGAAACTCAGTTGCTGCTGTGCTTGTATGTAGATGATCTACTAGTGAATGGCAGCAATGAGACTGAAGTTGACTCCTTCAATAAGGTGATGATGTCTGAATTCGAAATGAGTGATTTGGGACACCTATCATACTTCTTAGGAATGGAATTTATGAAGACAAGCAAAGGTTCATTTCTGCATCAGAATAAGTATGCAGCTGACATCCTAGACAGATTCAAGATGGCTGATTGCAAACCAGTTTCTACTCCAATCGACACAAGTAACAAGCTGTCGAAGGATGGGGAAGAGAGTGAAGTAGATGCCACCCTCTACAAACAGATTGTTGGGTCCCTTAGGTACCTCTGCAACACACGACCTGACATTATGTTTAGTGTTGGATTGATCAGCAGATTCATGGAGAAGCCAAGAACTTCTCATCTAATGGCTGCAAAAAGAGTGCTTAGGTACATAAAGGGAACACAAAATCTTGGTATTCTGTTCCCTAGCAAGACTGAATCTTCTGCTACTGTCGAAGTGTTTGGCTAGACAGATTCGGATTGGAGTGGAGACAAATGTGACAGGAAAAGCACAAGTGGCTATGTCTTTATGTATGGAACAACACCCATCTCATGGTGCTCCAAGAAGCAAAGCATAGTAGCCCTGTCCTCCTGCGAGGCAGAGTATGTGGCTGCTTCTTTTGCAGTCTGCCAAGCTTCATGTCTGAGCATGTTGCTCACTGAAACTGGACTACACAAGAACTCAGTAATGAAGTTGCTGATACACAACAAATCTGCAATAGATTTGGCCAAAAATCCTGTTGCCTATGGAAGGTCGAAACATATAGAAACTAGGTATCACTTCTTGCGTGATCAAGTCAACAAGGAGAAGCTGAACCTGCAATACTGCTGCTCAGAACTTCAAGTAGCTGATGCAATGACCAAGCCATTGCAAAAGGGAAGATTTGAAGAATTAAGGACAATGCTTGGAATGATGTCACTTAACAATGTGAATTAAGAGGGAATATTGAAATATGTTTGTAATTCAATTGCTTAGATTGTAACTAGCTATATATGTTTTCGACTCATTCAGTTCGACAAGCTATATGAGCTTTCGACACCATCGACACTAGCTATATATAAGGTGTCGAACGTTACTGAATAATAAGTTTTTCCATTTTACAGTTTTCCATTTTTCTGTTATTTTCGCTCTCTCTCTCTCTCCTCTCCTCTCAAGGAGAATATCCCCAACAACTTTTACATGACAACCAAAACCACATGGTTTGCTATTTAGAAACTTTTTTTTATAAACCGGATATCCTCTGCGCGCAACATGCCCCAGTCTAGATTCGAATCGAGGCTTAATATTTAGAAACTAATCAAATAAAAGGGAAACTTGGAACGAGGTGTCTCCACTAATACTTCGTCAAACTTAGAAGTTCCAAATCCTAGTTGGTAGATAATTATGGTTATTTTCAATTAGCACAAATTAAATGGATCAAATCCAGAAAGATATAGCTATAATGCTACAACACAACAATACAAAATTTCAAGTGTTTATCTACAACTTGCAAGTAAGTTTTCTCAATCAATCCTCAACGTAAATAAGCTATTTCAGAGTCTATTTCATATACAATGGTGTATAGTTTTCAATAGCTCAGAGATCATTTCGATAGGATCTTAGTGGAGAAAGATATGAGCAAAACACCAATAGGATATCAAAAACGAGTTTTAGGGATAACAGTTAGAATAAATTAGGAATAAAATATCAAATGAATTCGGATGTTTTTCCAATTTTTCTAGAGATGCCTAGCCACATACTAACATAATGCAATTAGTCCCATGTCAAAATTCAAAACCAATAATTCAAGAAAAAATCACGCACTAAGACCTGATTAATGCAGAATTTTCAATAAATTTGAATTCACCAACCTACAACTTTAAAGAAAATCTTTCTCCTCATCCAAGTATACAAGTAGTCAAAACTTCAATCAATGTTTGACCAGAAAAATATGAAAAAGGAAGTTCACTCTATAGTCTATACATATTTACACTCAAGGTCAACAAGCAACTAGTAAATGTACCAACTTTAATCAAAAATCAAATTAACACCCAACAATTCACACACTACTTCTAACAAACACCTTGTAGGCAATCCAACAAACCACTTTCCTCTAACACACATACAACATCATTTTTGTTTTAATCTTCAATCATTCAAAATCAACAACAATCATCATTCATAATATCATAAAATCATTCATACGTTAAATAAAAACCTAAGCACACTCTAAGAGAGATTTTCAAGGGGATTCTTTGTTACCTCATGAATTAAGAAGTAAAGATTGGGAGAGCTCAAATATGGGTATTGGTAGCTTGCTCATTTTCTTTCTCTTCATCTTCTTCCATTGAGAGTTAAAACCCTAACCTTAACTCCTTTCCTTCACCTTCTTCTCCTTTTAGTTGCTCCTCTTCCTCAAGCCTCCTTACTCCTCCTTGCTCCTCTTCCTCACTAACTTTTACACTACTATTTATCTATTTAATTAGTTAACTAAACCACTTAATAAATTTGAGTTTATGATTACTATGATTAACTTAAGCCTAATTTTGGGAATGTTACATAAATAATTTCAAGTTTATAGTTATCGGTACAAACTTTTTATAACAAAACCATTATATAATTTGTCTTGTCTTAAGAAACTAGTGCAATATTCATCTTCATTTCTGATCTTAAAGGTGTTTCTCGCTATAATTATTTGTGGTTGTATGTACTTGTTTACACTTATAACACGATATTCCTCATATTGATAATATTTTGTTCCATTGTAGGGTTCCATACTTATATTTCATCAAAAATATTAAGATATAAGAACACTAATTATAGAAATTATTTGCTTTCCTTTTTTTTCATCATCAATAGAAACACTAAATATTCAACATAAAATGTTTTGGCTATGATGATAGACACAAAGTGAGACTATTCGACCAAAGTTCAAACAAAGCAAGACTACTAAAAAAAAACTAGAAAATAAAAGTGTTGTTTCAACCAAAAAACACGAAGCGAGATTGATGGTGAATAGTAAAAGGGGTATAAATATCTATTTCTCATAGTAGCCTTTCATCTCCCTTCCCCTCCATCATTCAAGACATCCAAAAAAGGGAAAGAGTTAATCCTCCCCTCCCTCCCTTCACTACAACAGAATTAGGAATGGGTAGCGCTTTTTTTTAGCCATAGGTAGTGCTTTCGAGCGCTACTAATCTTAGCGCTATGGATTCCACTCCCAGTCTACTACACATTTTGCCTTTGCTAGCATGTTATAGGTAACCATTACCAATGCCATGTTTCTAATTTTAGCTCTTAAAAAAAATTGCAAAAAGTAAAATCAAGGATGAAAAGGGAGGAGGAGCAAGATACAAATATAATTATACTTTCGGTAAAAATTTCATGAGTGGAAAGTCTTCATCTGTTGAGAATTTCCAAAGCCATATGGAAAATTTGTAGATGTGCATCGAGAATTTCCAGAATTCTATGTTTAAATGTCAAAATATGTTTAAGATTTTGCATTCATCTATTTATGTGCCAATGTCTCATAGTAGCCTTTCATCTCCCTTCCCCCAACAAGGGAAAGAGCTAATCCTCCCCTCCCCGATCCCTTCCTCTTAGACTCTTTCCTTTTCATTTCTTTGGAAACAAACACAGTAACTCGTCTCAACTTAACTTGATGGTCTATAGCATGAACAGGATTGCTTGTGTTGAATGAGCGAAAGTTAATGGTAGTTTGGAGAAATAAATATGTTTGTTTTAAGGTAATAATGGTACAAAGACTTGTTTCTTAATTAGATGTTGAAGAAATGTAGAACTAGAATCTTTCTATATAATGGAGTTGATGCTTCATGAGAATTTGGTTATTGGTGATTGAAAAAAAAAACAGAAATCTTTATATTGAAGCCAATGATGGTTGATGACTAAAAAAAAGAATTATTAGATATTGGATAGAAGAAAAGTATACAACAATTATCATTTCTTTATATGTTTTGTTATTTTATAATAATGACTAAGTCTTAAAGGTAAATATAATATAAAAAACGTTATCTTCGAGTTCTTTTATAAAAACAAATTAGTATTAGCATAAAAGTTTTCCTAAAAACCAAACACAAAGAAATCCTTTCATTTTAAGTTGAATTTAAACTGAACAAACAGTAACAAAATAGATAAAAAAAAAGATAAAAAACAATATCCTCAAAATAAAATTCAAAAATGAATTAGTATTAATAGAAAAAACCAACAAGGGTTGGTCCAAGTTGTAACTGGGCTTGAATCCCACCCCCAGGTCTCGGGCTCGAGTCTTGGGTGTGGCAAAAACTCTGTTGGGAGGGGAGAACCACATGGACCGGCAAAGCCGGGTATACACGTGGCCATCTAGGTTCGCCGGCGTAGATTAGTCACCGGCAAAGCCTGTAGAAACTACGCACCTGATAAAATTGATAACAAAAAAATTATTAACAGAAAAAATTATCCTCAAAGCTATCATTTTATTCTAAATTGAGAACTCCTTCAAAGCATATATAAAACAAAGTAAAAAACAAAATAAAATTGCGGCATGTTATGAATATTTTGTGGATGTCCATCTTCCTAAGCTTTGATGCTCTATAACTCCCATGAGTAATAGCCATTACACACTGTTATTGGTCTTTATTTGAGATGCTAATGACACATTATGTTAGACCATTCATATGCTTGTAAGTTACAAGACTTGTTCCTATAAATAGGACTTATGTAACATTGTAAAATGTACCTTCAAGAGTAGAATGCAAATACTCTCTTCTTCATCTATAGTCTATTATAATGGTTATATCTTACTTTGTTTTGGTCAATTTCACAGCACGTTATCAGCATGAAGCTCTACCAAAATGATGGCTTAATAAGCTTGGAGAGGCTATTTGGCAAAGATATGTTTTCTTCTACTATCTTATAGTTAATCTAACTCATGTTATCATGTTTTGTTTTCTTATTATAGCTTTTATTTTATTGAGAATTTTATTAGCTGCCACGGTTATCATGTTTTCTATTCTTGATGAATTTCCAAAGAATTCAATATTCAAGCATCCCTATTGGATTGCATAAATATAACTATCATGTTTGTTTTTTCTTGATATGAATTTCAGAAGAATTCATCATTCAAGCATCCTAGAAGGATTGCACAAAGAACTTAACATTGAAGCATATAGTGTTTGTCTATGTTCAACATGAGTTCCAGAAGAATTCATCATTCATGCATCCTAGAAGGATTATACAAATAACTGAATATTGAAGCATTCTATAGGATTGCTCAAAGTGTGAAAATTTGTGATATAGTTCTTGAAGAACTTAAAAAATTTCTTAATATTCAACCGTCAATGGAGGATTGTTCAAAGAATAATGTTAATCATATAAACTCGTGTTATAATTTTTTAAGGACAAATAGTTAGAAAGTATATTTTTCTTGATCATCACTAATGAAAGATATGTGGTCAACTTCTTGAAGAACTAAACTTTTAGACCATGATTGTAATCTAAAAGATCTATTTGATCTTAGTTTAACTTGAAAAAAGGAAAATAAGGGGAAATATATTTCTTTATCCTACTCGAATATGCTCCTGAAGTAGACAAAGTGAGAAAACATTTTTAGAACTAAAGACTTATGAATGAGTAAAATAAAATATCACATAATGGATTGAACTTTATTCCCATATAGGATTGCTTAAAGCATGATTTTTTTCTTTGGTCTTGTTTAGATATGAGATATTGTTCTTGAAGAACATATTATGATCATAAAATATGATTTTCTTTGATAATTCTTTATAAATGTTTCGTGGTGAGTTATTGAAGAACTAGACATTTAAATTGTGAATGTAATTCATTAGATCTATTCTATCTTAGTATATTTTTTGAAGGAAACTAACAGAAAAGGCATATATGGTAAAGTGAACTCCATTCCTAGAAGTAGATGATTTTACATTAAAATTTTGGGGAGAACAAAAGTTGTTGTTATGATTATTGATGTAGTAAATATTATCATTATCTTATTTAAATATCATTAGGTATTCCTAATAATGGTTTAGTATTTTGGCATTATGGAAATATGTTACTTATTTTCTTTCTCATGCTTGGAATTCCATATAAACATATAGCCAAAAAAAATGTGTGTCTCTAATTCTTTGTTTGTAATTAGTAATTTTGGATATATGCATTAGTTAGTGTTTTTATATTTTGTTATTTGAATGATAAGAGTTTAATGCATTATTTTTATTCACTATCGATTCAAATATATATGAGAGCAAATAAAATTATGCTAAAGTAAACCAGCAGTTTGCTATGCACTTATAAAAAATATAATAGTCTACAAAGTTTTACCATTTACAAGTCATATGGTAGCTTGTGTACTTATTTCCAACTTGCAACCAGAAGTTTGCAAATATAATAGAGGACTCTAGAAGAGCTATTGTATTGTTACTTAGAGAAAAAAATTACACATTGATATTGTATTATATTGTCTCAAGTCTCATAGAAACTAATTAAGTTTCAAGGATACTCATCGAAGCAGATATACAAAATTGAATAATAAATGAAGAAAATCTGCAATGTCTGTATATCATGAGACTTACCTTAAACCAGAAGTTTACGGATCATAATAAGTTTGTTGTTGAAAAGACCGGTTGGGTCACCCTGGGTCTATTTTGATACAAAGAAAATAGTTAAATTTTTTATGTGAACATGTATTGAAGATCCCGTCGATTCTTCGATCTATTAATCTTTGTTATTACTAGTTCCTAAAGGAAGTTGACAATTTGAGGGAATAAGTCTTCTGCATCTCTAAAATATATATAAGGTGATATTTGTAAATCGATAATCACATGAACCATTTAGATATTTTATTATTTTAACTGATGCATCAACGAAATGGCTACATATATATAATTGTCATCAACTCACAACCAGAAGTTTGTGAGATTGTTTGCTCAACTAATTCGAGTAAGAGCTCATTATGTGAATTATCTTGAAAGCATCTGATATGTATTTTATGACTATTAGAATTTATATTAAACATCACATAGCAGATGTTCATTCATAAAATGGTCTTGTAGAACCATTCATTAGACATCTAAAGTTAATTATATGACCAATACTTATGAGATGGAACTTCTGATTTCTACTTAGGAACATGCAATCTTGGAGGCTGGGACATTGATACGCATCAAGCCAGTAAGTTAACATTCTGTAAGTTCTCCCATTTACAATTTATTTTTGGTCAATGACCTAATATTCTCCATCTAAGATATTTTTGATGTGTTGTGCATACTATAACGAATCCATGACAACGTAATAAGATGGATCCTTAAAGAATGTTGGGAATATATGAGTATATGAATCTCCATCCACCATAAAGTATGTTGAGCCAATAACTAGAGATGTATTTATTATAGCTTAGTCAGCTAATTATCATTTTGATGAATTAGTTTTCCCAACATTAGGGGAGGAGATAAGCAGTTGGAAATTAGTATTATTTGAAATAAATTATTATTATCTTATATTGATCCTCTTATAAACCAATGTGAACCAGAAGTTTAAAGAATAATTCATTTGCAAAATTTTGAAAATTATTCACCAGCTGTAATACGCAAATAAAAATTGATGTCACTGTTGGACACTCAAGTATTGCAAATGAATCTTAACCACGCATGAAGCATGTAGTTTAGTCGGTTTCAAAAACAAATCCAAGAACAAGGAAATGAGCTTAAAAGCAAGATGGACCAAAAAAGGATATGGAAACTCCAAACAAGTAATTTGACATAATTATTTTTTAAGTTCCAGAAGAACTGATCAGGTACTTGAAATTTGTGGAAATGAGATCTCAAAATGTTATGTCAAGAACGAAATGCGATGGAACCGAAACAAAGTCAACATTGACAATTTTGTGTGTATATAATATACCGCTAAATGTGATAAGTGATTAAGAGGATCATGAACCAAAGTCTAATAAGAATTTAGACTAAACAATGATTGGCCAAAATAGAAAAACGCAATTGAAGCGAAATTAAGATCGCTTTGCAAAGCAAAAAGTTTTTTGACTTGTAGTCTGTACACCTGAAGATGTAAAGCTAGTTAGCCTTGTTGTTCAAGAGCATTCGCACAAACCTAACACTGATTTTGAAGATAATTTCACACGAATGCAAGTAATTTTAATACTTATTTAGTATAGTAACACATGAATGGATAAATTCACATGTAGTGAATGCAACTAATTTTAATACTTATTTAGTATAGTAACACATGAATGGCTCATTTTACATATGATCACTACAAGAATAATTGATTTTTCCCGCCAGGAATCCGCCGCAAATTATCCGGCGGATATGGATCCGCCGCAAATTATCTGGCGGATTCTAGGCATTTCCGGCGGATTTGGGATTACAAAAATTTATTTTTTTTACGAGATTTTAACAATCCGCCGGTAAGGTTATTTCCGGCGGATATTTGCCAATTTTGAATTTCAAAAACCGCCGCAAATCCCCCTCCGTCCGCCGCAAATCCCCTAATCCGCCGCAAATCCCATAAATCCGCCGGTAACTGTCGTTTCCGGCGGATCTTGCCTTTTGACCGTTTGACTTCGTTTCTCCTATATAAACCCCTTCTCCCCTTCTTCTTCTTCACACCTCTACCAATAATCTCATTCTCTTGATACAACACTCTCTTAATATGGCACTCTCTTGAGCATTGTCGGCAGCGGCTCCAATAGCGTGGTGTATGTCTCCATTTCTTTGTAAATAAATTTCCACATTGTCATGAACACCCCTTCATCTTTTTCGTTAAAAGTAACTCATTTATCAGCAAAAAGCTCCTCCTCATTATTTCCACCACAAGAGACATATACGCTCATCAAACGCTCGGTATCATCCTCCAACTTAACAATCCGTCCTTGTAGTTCCTCAAACTTTCTATTTAGAGATTCAACCATCTTTTCAAAAGATGGTTTTTGTGAAACTTTCTATTGTGAAACAATATACCGGTAAATCACGTAATTCTTGTAGTGATATCGACTATGTATGTAAATTAACTTTTTGTTTAAATAGTTATTATAGGTTATAAATAAACTGCACAAAATAGTTTTTTTTTTTGGTCTCTAATTTAATTAATTAAATAATTTAATCTATTATTATTTTGGGGTGTTACATCCAATGTCACCACTGCCACGTGTCACTGACATGTGCCACGTCAGCAGCCAATGGATGGCTGCCACGTGGCACTAGTTGTTACACTCAAAATTAAATATTTTTGTGGCCAAAGGGTGTTGAACTCATGACCTCTTACTCACACACACCTCCTAACCACTGAACCACATTAGTATTTGTGATAGTTATCTCACCTACAAATATATATTACATCATTGCTACTTAATTCTAAAAAAAAAAATCATCTTCTTCATCTCTTCTCAGAAACGCATCGAAGGATTGAAAAACCCAAAAACGCAGATCTTCATCATTAACCCAAAAACGCATTCAACATCCAGATCCAGATCCCCTTCAACATCATTCAACATTCTCATTAACCGATCCAGATCCCCTTCAACATCATTCAACAATGAATGTAAATTCTGCAATTTATAACAATGAATGGCGGCCATATTTTTTATCCAAAATTTCAATCATTAACTTCTGTACAAAATTTGAAAGCACATGGGCCAAGGGAGGGGGGAAATCCAAATGAAGCTAACAAGTGAAGTACCAGAGCAGTGCACAACCTTTTGCATTCAACTCCTTGAGGAAGATGATGAAGATGATTTTTTTTTTTTAAATTAAGTAGCAATGATGTAATATATATTTGTAGGTGAGATAATAATCACAAATACTAATGTGGTTTAGTGGTTAAGAGGTGTGTGTGAGTAAGAGGTTATGAGTTCAACACCCATTGGCCACAAAAATATTTAATTTTGAGTGTAACAACTAGTGCCACGTGGCAGCCATCCATTGGCTACTAATGTGGCACATGTCAGTGCCACGTGTCACAGAGGCCCAATAATAAGGTGACACGTGGCCGGGGGTAATAACTATTTAAACCTTATTTTTTTCTTCTAATTGCAGAAGTATAGGATCAATCAACAAGATAATGGTTTAAGTTACTACTTTTCTGTGAAAGATTAATGAATTTTGATAGGCAAAAAAATAGATATAATATTGAATTAACTATGAACATGAGGAAAATAGTCAAGAACAAGGAAAAGAAAGAAAAAAAATTACTTCATAGAAAAATCTACAAGGAGAGAATGATGGTGTTAAAAAAGTCTCAAACAATTAGGTACGATTCTTTTATGGTTGTAATAGTTATAGATTATCTTATAGATTATACTAGAAAATTCCACAATATCTATCTAGTAAAATAATTTCCCAAAATCTACATATTCATGAATATTAAAAGATTTTTTTTTTAAAATTATAAAAATGTCTCAAACAAATACTTCCAGATTTTGAGATTTTTTTTTAAAAATTTAATAGTACTAATTGAATGGCGCTTTTAGGGTGAGAAAGCTAATTAAATATCTCACCAGTGAACCACTAAAATTGGCTGTAGGATATTGCATAAAATTATATGAGTGGTTAAGATTGAATCCTAATTAAATGCCACATAGTTTTTTATATTAGCTAAAAATCCTGATAAATATCACAATATTGTTTTATCTAAAAAAATCTTTTAATGCTTAAAAAAAATCTTTTAATATCTTTTGAAAAAATTGGAATCCAATACATGCTGAATCAAATATTTATTAACTTTGTAAAAATAATACTATAGAGAAGAATAATAATTAATATCAAGAGCGTTTGTTTTCAAAAAAGAATATCGAGAGCCTTCAATTCTCTTTACCCCTAACCTAATATTTCTCTGTTCCACTCACTCCAGCGCATAATCGAAGTAGGGTTTTAGTTTTCACTCAGAAAATCACCGCTGAAATGTCTTCCACCTCAATCGAGCCCTTCAGTCTCGGGAACTCACTTCTGGAAAAAAAAATGAAGCGACTAAAGCAAACGCATGAAAAAGAAGAATCAGGAAGCCAAGAAAACAAGAAAGACACGCTTAGCGAGTTACCGGATTGCATTCTCCTTCACATACTCTCCTTTCTGAACGCCAAATATGCAGTTCAAACGTGCTTATTGTCAACAAGATGGAAAAATCTCTGGAAGAATCTTCCCACACTCGCATTAAAATCCTATTACTTTACGACATCAGAAGGTTTCGCCGAATTCGTGAATCAGATTCTCTCTCTTCGTGATGCCTCCGAGTCGGTAAACGCTCTCGATTTTATCTGCATGTTTAAAGTAAAACCTGACCTGCTTAATAGGGTAGTAACATACGCCGTTTCACGCAATGTCAATCGATTAAGTCTTTTTTGTGCTTCTAATCGCTTTCGGCCTTCCTTGTTTTCATGTCAGTCTTTAACCTCTCTAGACATTTCATACCCAAATTATGACCTAGTAAAATTTCTTAATTCTCTGAATTTGCCAGCATTAACTTACTTGAAATTACGCCACTTTGCCATTTCCTGCACAAAAGACGGCCGAGTAGAGCCCTTTTCCACTTTTAAAAGGTTGAATACTTTGATACTTGGCAAAATCTTACTTCGGGGTGCAAAAGGTGCAAAAACCCTTTGTATATTAAGTACCACGCTTCTCAATCTGTCTATAGAATTGAATGAGACTTGTATTTATCGAAGCTATTCAATTGAGCTATCCGCTCCAAATCTTTGTTCCTTTACTTTTACTGGTGGCTGGCTTCTGAAACTTTATGGGAGCTCTCTTAATTCTATTAAAAAAATCAGCATTGATATACCTTTGGAACTACCTTTGAAGCGTGCTCACTCTCCTTTGAATCTACTCAAGTGGCTAATAAATTTTGTGAATATTACATCGCTTACGGTATCTGCGGCTACTCTTCAGGTTCCAACTTTAACTTTTTTTTTCTTGTTAAATTTTGTCAAATTTATAGGACTTGAATTACATTAAATTGGTCCTAATTTGTTCCTCATTTCTCAGGTTCTCTCCTTAGTTCCTAATTTATTGAAGGTCAAGTCCCCTTGTTGGTATAACTTGAAGTCACTCAAGGTACAAGTGTTACAGGAACAACATGTATTATCCATGATGAATCGGAAAGATGTTAATTTAGGTGGCAAGTCACAGAAAGAAAATGCCGAGTTACAAAAAGTAATGAAAGCACGATTTGAACCATATTTACACATAGCTGAAGGAATAGTTGATTTTTTGCTTCAAAGCTCACCATCAGCAGAATTTGAGATAGTAAGTGTGAAATGAATATCCAATATTTTCAAAAAGATATTTTTTAGTAGGCAAAATTCAGAAATGTCTTTCATTAGTGTATGGTTTGATAAATGGTATCAAGATGATGATAGACAATAAGAAACTATGAAAACCCATTGATGGAATGAACATTGAAAATAGAGCAGCGAAATTGGCTTAAGAATCAGGTGGTTTGATATTTCAATGTTTGACATGGTTATGTTAGAATTAGAATGAAGCTGGGAAACTCTCCTTGGCTTGCTGGAATTTATTTGCAGGATAGTAAAACAATATCCCAAGTAGAGAGAATTGAAGGCAAATATTCAAGGGTGAGTAACCATGAAATAGTTGAGCAATTCACGTAAAAAATAAGCTAACATACATGGATCATGGAAGATGTGTGTGATAATTGAGAGATAAATAAGTAGTAGAGTAAGGTGCTAAACTATGACAATACTAATGAGTTGTTCCAAAATCCTAATTTCTTCTTGTTCCTAGTTTTCTACACTAAGTTCTTATAATTCCTTAAATACAAGCTTGTGTTCAGACAGGAAGTGACCATTTCACTAATTTATGGCTAGCCTTTATAAGTCTACTCGCATAGTTCTCAAGTTCCTATAATATAAATTTGAGATATTATAAGTCCTAACTAACATAACAGTGCATTATACTCTTATATTAGCATTGTGATCTTTGTTCATTTAATTCTTACTTTTTGTGGCAGGTCAAGTATACAGTTAAGTAGTTGGCAGCCCATGCTATGTTGCTCCCAAAGTTTTCCTCCAGCATTATGGACCAGAAGTAGATTTTGACTTAGATCTATGGCCTCTAATAGGTGTGATAATTAAAAACATTTTTTAATCTCGGCCTTCAAAGTGGTTGACTACCCATAAAGTTTTATGGGTGTTCATCCAATTTTTTCTGATGCACTTGCAATATAAGCAAGAACATTTCTGATATGCATAGAATAGATGTTTTTCCTATTGAAGTACTCACTGTGGATTTATGTTATGCTGGATTTTGGTTGCAAATTTGTTGCTGAAAGATTTTCGTTTTAAAAAATGAATAAATTCCTATGCTGTTATATTATAAGCAGAAATAACTTATTTAGGTGTTCCAATATGTGTTGAGAGTATACATTTAGACTGGTTGCATTCTAACAAATTTTACTGTTAATAAAGTTCTGGAAGGAATGTACTATAAATAGGATGTTGCAGAAATTAAGTTTAGACTGGTTGATTTGTGTTCCTATATGTGTCTTTTGAGAGTATACATTTAGACTGGTTGATTTGTGTTCCTATATGTGTCTTTTGTTACAAATTAAGTTTCATTATGTTTGATTTCATTTGAATGTTCAAAATTGAATTAGGAATATGGTGCTAAGAAACTTGAGTTGAATGCTTTCATCATAATTAGAAGATTGGTGGAGGCCATATTTGTCTTTGGATCTGTTTAGAATAGTTTTAGAAGTTAAATAGGTATAGGATAAGGCATGTGAAATTTTTTGTGGTTATAAATAGGATAGAAGGTAAATATTAGAGCCATCTTATCTAGTTTGAGCAAGGGTTCTGCATAATTTATGTAGAAATTGAAATTGAACTGAATGTTTAATAGCCTTTGAATATGTAAGATATACTTGAAAAGAAGAAAAATAGTAATTGAATTAGGAAGTAGCAGTACAACATGTTGAAAACTACCCTAAACCTATAAATGATATGAAGTGTATGTACACAAAGTCTTAGAGTCAATTTAGAAGCATAACTCATATCAAAACAATATTCCTATCCCAATTTCAAGTTGGCAAAGCTACCAAACGACAATCCATTTTGACATGGTGTTTTCTCCTATAAGTTTCATATGCCCAGATTAGTTGTAAACCAGAAACCATTAAGTAGTAACCAAGGAGACCAAGTGAAACAGGAACATATGATGCAAAAACCAAACTGAAAAATATCTATTTAAAATGTTGGATATTCTTTTTCACACTTACTATGTCAACATTTGCAGAGGGTAGCTTTTGAATCAAAAAGTCAATTACTCCATCATGATGCATATGGGTTCCAAAGCTTTAATGGCTTCTTGCAACTTTGCATTTCCTTTCCATGGCTTACCACTCCAAATAAAACTTTACCCACATAGAAGAAACTTTTCCCCTCTTCCTATATCTTCCCTTCTTTGAAGCAACTCACTCATTTGTCACTTATTTCTTTAATTAATTCTTTCTCTGTTTTTCAATATTTTCTTCTTCCTTTCTGGTTGTTGTTTATTCTAATTACTTAATGTTTTGGCTTTTTATGTTGATCTAATCAATTTTAGTGTTGACTGTAAACTTCATCCCACCATTGTAGTTTATATTTTCTTCATTTCCACTAGCAACTAGCAACAAATAGAGTTCCCATAATTTTTAATGATGATGCCTTGTCAAAGATCATTAGAATAGTTTGTATTAAAAATGTGGTGGTTTCATATAGTAATTGCATTATACTCTGTGTATATAGAATTATGATGTTGTCTTTAATTTCCTTCCTTCATGGTAATTAAAAAGAGTGGTAGATATAATGAAGATATGGATAGGATGTGTATTGTATAATTTAAATGAATGTACGACTAGATTAGTAGTATGTATCTTTGATAAGTACTAAATCTTGAAAGTATATGAAAATTTCAAGTATGAACAGGTTGATTTGTGTTCCTATATGTGTCTTTTGTTAAAAATTAAGTTTCATTATGTTTGATTTCATTTGAATGTTCAGAATTTGTAAAAAGTTCACAATGGTTAATTTCTGAAAAAAGGTTTCATTATGTTTGATTACATTTCAGGCCTGTTATTTGATTAATCTGTACTCTTATATGAAGTTTCTTGTAAAAAAAAGGAAATATATTTAGGTGTTCCAATATGTGTTGGGATATTGTATACATTAAGACTTGTTGCATTCTAACAAATTTTACTATAAATAGGATGTTGCAGAAATCCCTCCATTCATAATGAAAAAAAATGTAGTGTGTTATCATGATTCATGACTATATGTTTACTTCATTTAATTCAAATCCGTCATGGTTAGATTTTTTTCTGCTGACATTAGTTTATTAACCTATGATATGATGTACTTATTTTGTCCTAAATTATTTGGACCAACTACTTATTTTGTAAATACATATCTTTAGTGGTTGGTATGTTCAAAATTGAATTAGGTATATGGTGTGACACTCTAAATTTCGTAAGACATAACTTCCAAATATTTAACACCGCACACTAGTTTTTAAGGATTCATACATGTAAAACAAAAATCTAGCTTTACCTAATTAAATTAACCAATAAATAAAACCCCTAAATCTAGGACTCTGATTGTGATCCGGTTACCAACACTCTACATTGGACTCCTGACGAGCAATTCAGATATACTCTTCAGCTTTCCAATGTTATCTGTTACCTGAAAACATCACCCCAAACATAGTGAGTTTTACAACTCAGTAACAAAGAATATATGAAAAATATTTACTTGATGTTTCCAGCCATATCCGTGTGCGAGATATGGAAAATCCTCTCTGCAACATAGAAAGTATAAATAACATATAAATGTTTTTCGTTCAAATACCGTTCTCAGGTAATAACCAACAAAGAAGCACAACAATATGAGACAGGACTCACTTTGCATAAAAAATTCATAATAAAACTTCACACGTGTACATCACGAATATCATAAATATGACAACTTATTATACTATGTGCACGTTGACCACATCATCTTTGTCGTGGCAAACTGTAATCACAGGCCGTATTATCTCTTCGTCACGGCAAAACGGTAATCACACGCCGTATAATCTTTGTCACGGCAAAATGGTAATCTAAAAGGGCTATGAGCGTTTCACTCATAGGTTGCATTATCTCTTCGTTGCAGCTAACGGTATTCCACAACAATAACAACAAATCGAATACATGATAATAAAAGTTTTCACTTCATAGATTTGATACCATTGGTAATTCATGTAACAAACATATTTGATCAGACTATAAAACAAATAGGAATCCATTTTGCACAATTTTAGTGCCATTATACTCATAATCATCTATGCAGAATTTTCAGCAGCAATACATCAACTTCGTCAATTTAATTAAAATATCAAAGTGTCGGATTTGAGCCAATGACCATTCGCTGGAAAGCTTAAGATGTCTATATTATGAATATGATTTTTATTTTTCAAGATAATAAACCAACAAGTACAGTTTATTAAAAAAAGATGCACAAGTGCGCAAACAAGACAAAACATATTGCTCAAATTATAACCTGGGTTTTCTCTACCAATTCTTAACCAAATGCAGCAAAATAGATGTCCTAATTGAAGGGAATTTAGTCTAGTTTTCAAAGATACAAACACATTTTCAATCTAAGCTTTATACAGAGAGTTATTCTCAAATTACTACAATAGGG
The DNA here is from genome assembly GCA_039519185.1 of Astragalus membranaceus. Taxonomy (NCBI): domain Eukaryota; kingdom Viridiplantae; phylum Streptophyta; class Magnoliopsida; order Fabales; family Fabaceae; genus Astragalus; species Astragalus membranaceus. The sequence goes on along the minus strand of CM076848.1, from coordinate 176,708,638 downwards.
TCTATACGAGTTAGAGCTCTTATGTGTAATTTGTACCCCAGATTTTTCTACCAATTCTAGATGTAATTATGTGCTTTTGGTGCCCATTATGAAGTAAACTCAATCTAGTTTCTACTGAAATAAAAATCAACGCAAAACAGTATGTGTAGCGGAAGTTATGAGCAAAACACTAGCAGAGCGTAAAAACGGATTTGAGGGACAACACCCCACCCTTTGCTTATTCAACTTAATGGTACAATCTCCATCTAACCTAACCTCCAACCAGCAGCCAAACACAATATATTACACTTAATTATCACCCACTAACCATAATTCAAATAACTTCTAAATCAAATCTCAATAAAATAAATCATTTCATCACAACAACATCCACGTATTCACACTTCATCAACAAACAATTAGCAAAAGCAAGGTTTAAACACACAACACACAACATTTAACAAACACCTTAAAGGCAATCCTAGAGTAACTCTTCTCTAACATACATCCAACTAATCTTCCATTCTCAATCATTCATAATATCATGAACCCCTTTAATCAAGATCACAATAGAACTTAGGCACACTCTAAGAGAAGTTTTCAAGGGGATTCTTTGTTACCTTTGAATTGAGAGGAAAAGATTGTGAGATTCCAAAATATGATTATTGGTAGTTTGCTCCTCTTCTTCCTCTTCACCTTCTTCCACTAAGAGTTAAAACCCTAACCTTTATCCTCTTTTCTTCACATTCTTTTCCCTTGGAGTTGCTCCTTTATCTCAAGCTTCCTTACTTTTTCTTCTCACGGTTCCCTTTCTTTATTTCTTTCTTTCTTTTCGTTCCTTTCCCGTTCCTTCTTTTTATTTCTAGTCCCTTCTTCCCTTTTTTTTAGCGTGAACAAGAGAATAAGAGAGTAAGTGAGTGAGGGTGCTAAGGTGAGTTGTGAGCAAGTGTGGCGTATGGTGAGGTGTAATATAAGATTTATTAAAGTATTACTCAATGACCCTTCATTTATTCCAATGTACTCTTTCTTCCTAACAAAAACCTCACAAAAATTAGTCAACTAAATACTACTCATAATTAAATAGTCCCAAATTTTCTTAATACTTGGATAATATTGCTATTTTACCTCTAAGATCCAAATTTGATTTAAATTTCCTAATTAAATGAAATTTAGGATGTCACATATGGTGCTAAGGAACTTGAATTGAATGATTTCTTCATAATTAGAAGATTGGTGGAGGCCATGTTTGACTGTGTATCTGTTTAGAATAGTTTTAGAAGTTAAATTGGTATAGGATAAGGCATCTGAAATTTTTGTGGTTATAAATAGGATCAAAGGTAAAAATATTAGAGCCATCTTATCTAGTTTGAGCAAGGGTTCTGCATAATAATTATGTAAAAATGAAATTGAACTGAATGCTTAATTTTAATAGCCCTTGAATATGTAAGATATACTTGAAAAGAAGAAAAATAATTAAATTAGGAAGTAGTAGCACAGAATGTCGAAAACTACCCTAAACATAGGCTAAATGCCACCAAATATCTTATATTATCTTATATTGATTGATGATAATTGATTATCACTAACAAATAGACAGGTTTTAGTAATGAGAAATGATCTTTAGCACGAATACGAGATGTACGGACGAAGTCTGATTTAGAGTATTAGGGAATTCCTTAGTAATTGTTACTAAATGAGCATAATAGTCATTTTCCCATCAATGAAAAATTCGGTAACCACACAAACACTAAATTGTGGTTAGTATGTATTAACCATTGGATTGTTGTATAATGGTTAGTAACATATACTAACCACACAAACACTAAATTGTGGTTAGTATGTACTAACCATTAGAGTGTTGTATAATGGTCACCACAAAATGTAGCTAACAAATTCTTTAGATACATAAGTCTTTGCCGTACGGACGCAATGATGGTGCGTTATTTGCCTTCTTTTTTGTCTTTCCAAATGTTTATCATCAGCCACGTAATGATTCTTACATTAGTTTGTTGTAACAAATAGCAAGTTCTTTAGTAATAGATGAGAGAGAAGTTTAGTGAAAAGTGGAATAGTGGAGTCAATTATCAATTATATTAGGTTTTAGAAATACTAGAAATTTTTAAAAAATAGAAATATTAAAAAAATTGACCAGTAAAATATTATAAATTTAGAAATTAGAAATAGTAAAGATTTAGCTTAGCAAGCTAAATGCTCAATATTAGGAAAAAAGTTGAGAGAGAAGTTGAAAGAAAAGTGGAGTGAAAAGTGGAATCAATTTTTTTTGGTTGCCGTGTTATTGGTGCTCAGTATTTACCGGCTTTGTCGGGGAACCTGGCTGTACGTGTGTACCCGATTTTGTCGGTCTGTGTGATTCTCTCTTCCCAAGAGAGTTTTCGCCACACCTAAAATTCAAATCCGAGACATTGGGTAGGATTTGAGCCCAATTACCAATTCTCTTAGAAAATTAGAAATATTAGTATTTTTTTTGACAAAAAAATATTAGTATATTAGAAATTTAGTTTAGCAGGAAAATTTTCGAGCAGAAGATGACATGTGCATAAGTGGAGTTAATTTTCTTATATTGATAATTGATTTGCCTAAGCCCTCAAAAACTTTCCTCCAATACATATTTTGAATTCTTCCAAATTTGGAGAATTTGATTTTACGAAGAAAAGTAAACTATCCATTGAAGTTGAAGAAAGATATATACAACAATTAGTAAAAAGAGTATATATACGTGTAAGACAGTCCAAAAATTGTATACAATACAAATAAATTTATTAATTCATCCATGAAGATTATATCCCCATGCAACCCGGGTAAGAATATTAGTATTTTATTAAAGGATGATAGTTCACACAACAATATATTTCTCACACCTGATAATATCCAACAAGATTCTTAGTCTCTATTTTAAAAAAGTTATTTAATTAATCAAAGGGTCTTGGAGAATGAAGAAGAGCCCAATTATGAAGCAAAATAACATCTCCTTTACGCCAAGGAATGGCAATTAAATAATTCACAAATAAATAACATTATTAATTAACTAACCTTTGTTGAGCAACGGTCTTATCGTCAGTTGAGAATGTTGATTTCCAGCCTCTTCCAATTGTAGAAGAATGGTTATCGTTTTCACCTAAAACCCTAACGTACAACAAACTGTGTTTCTCAAGTCTGTCAATGAAATCAGGATATGAGTGCTTCATCTTATCGTAGATGACGTGGCTGAGAATGATGGGGGTATCACCGCCGGTGGCGGGTTCAACTTTGTAGAAGAAAAATAGTTTAGAAGAAGGGAATTGGAGAACGTGAAGACACGACCAATTACGCTGGTGCGAGGTGCAGCGCCTCCTACATATGGAAGTTCCTCGTAGTCAAAGGCCTCGACGACGTCGTTGAAGTCTGATGCAGTTTTGGTTGGCAAATCCTCACTACCCCTGATTGGTGAAGCGCAGCGACTCCAAAAAGGGTTTGTGGGTTTTGATTCTCTCTCTCTCTCTCTCTCTCTCTCTCGTACTTTCTCTCTTTTCTTTCCTTTCTTCTTTCTCGTTTTCTCCTCTTCTGCTTTCGTTTCTTTCTTTCTTTTTTTTCATAGCGTGAGGACAAGGAATCCTTCCTTTTAAGCGGATACATCTTGAGACCAATATTGGCGCTAAAATTGTAGCTATTCCTTCAGGGGTATTTTCATCAGTTTAATTCATATTTTCATTGCATTACCTGCTCTTACTTTTCTGAGCCATCAGTACTCAGTTTTTCATCTTTCTCTCTTTCTGATTCTCTTTCTTTCTCCCACTGTTTCTGTCTCTCACTCTCACTTGTCTATCTCCCAACTCCATTTTTTATTTCTTTCTTCCTCCCTCTCTACAACCACTGTCGCCCCTCCCTCCAATCCACCCCTCCCTAGTAAAATAGAAACCAAATAGTAATTTGGGATTGAAATCCCTAGAGCTGTAACACCAACGCATCATGATAGAGAGGCGGAGAAATGCGATGAGAGAAAGAGAGGGAAAGAGAGTATGTGGTGGTGAGAGGTCACGATGGTGGTTTGTGGCGGGGTTCGGCAGTGAGGATGATGATGTGAAGGTAGAAGATGGCGGTTGTGCGGTGGTGAGAGAAGGGGTATGGTGGTGTTTCGATTTTTTCATTTTGTTAATAACAATGCTATATGATATGTTTTCAACTTTGTTTACTTTCTTCAACTGCAAACCTTAATTTCTTTCACCACTTGAAACAGATGCTATAACTTTCGCACAGAGCGTTACAGCAGGCACACAGGGTACTTGACTTGCGGCGTTAATTATACAGATTCTAGGTAATCTGTAGCTTGCTTCTTTTCTAAATTTATTGATTGGTTTTTCAGATTTTTTGTTTGTTTATTTTCCAAGTTCCAATAGTTAATGTGGACTAATTGTAGCTTTCTTTGAACTTGGTTTGAAAATGTATTAGTTGTTCTTCAATTGCACAATTCTTTCAAATTTTTGTCGTTAGTGTTTGGTCAGTGACATTGTTTATGCTATTTAGTAAAGTTTTAATGTCCAAAGCTGAGACAAGCTGATTTTATTTCAGACTGTGCAGTTCTTGCAGATTGTACAAAGCTGAACCAAGCTGTTTACGATCAAGGAGGAACTTGCAGGTTGTGCAATTCTTGCAAAGCAGAGATGGTTAGTTAGTTTCTATCTTTCAGATTCAGGACTCTTTTTAAGTTACCAAACATTGAAGTTGTTCAAAATCTTGCTTAAGTTACTAGATTACATTCTTATGTACAGTTGGGGGGCTTTGGAAGGCAGGGAATCTTTACCAAGCATGATATTGGGGAAAGGCAGGGAATTCAGTTCAGATAATATAGATAATGCAAGAATATTGAAGAAAGACAATATCCTGTTAGTACTGAACTACCTATTGAAGAAAGACAAGAATATTTGAAATCTCTTGGTGTTAGTGAAAGTGGTCTTGGGAACCTAAATAGAGCAATCTATCAAGTTTTGGGGATGCAAACTTATTTTACTTCTGGTGAGAAGGTAAGAGGAAAGTTTGTGAAGTTATAAAAATCATTTCAGTTTAGAATATCCTGTTAAGCATATGTAGCATTATATGGTAACATGAATCAATTGATCAATTATTCAAGTTATAAATTTATCTAACTTGCAAATTTTACCTCTACTTTATTTCATCTCCGAAACTGATTGTTTTTCTGATGTATACACAAGAAATAAGAGCATGGATAATATTTGCAGGTTAGTGTTTTCAGTGGATAAAACTTATACTTTGCACACTTGAACATTTGTTGGATTTTATCCTTTTCCAAACATCATGTTCAATCGCGACTGCACATACAGAAACATAAACAAATTATATAATAGAGTTTGCTTTATTTTTGGCTAGGGAATTAAGAGACAATTTTTACAAAGCTGAGCCAAGCTGTTTACGATCAAGGAGGAACTTGCAGATTGTGCATTCTTGCTAAGCAGAGATGGTTAGTTAGTTTCTATCTTTCAGATTCAGGACTCTTTTTAAGTTACCAAACATTGAAGTTGTTCAAAATCTTGCTTAAGTTACTAGATTACATTCTTATGTACAGTTGGGGGGGGGGGGGGGGGGGGGGGCTTTGGAAGGCAGGGAATTCAGTTCAGATTATATAGATAATGCAAGAATATTGAAGAAAGACAATATCCTGTTAGTACTAAACTACCTATTGAAGAAAGACAAGAATATTTGAAATCTCTTGGTGTTAGTGAAAGTGGTATTGGGAACCTAAATAGAGCAACCTATCAAGTTTTGGGGATGCAAACTTATTTTACTTCTGGTGAGAAGGTAAGAGAAAAGTTTGTGAAGTTATAAAAATCATTTCAGTTTAGAATATCGTCTTATTTATTGTTATCTTATTCCTATTTGTTTTAAATATTCATCTTACTCTCATTTATTCTAACTATTTAACTCTTTACTAACTTAATCTATTTATGCATTTGTTATTTAATTTTTCTTTCTTTTGTCCTAATTTTTCTTATTTGTTTTTTAATATATATTGAGCTTGCTCTTATTTACTTATTCTAACTCTTTAACTTTTCATACATACCCCTCATTCTAACATAAATTTCCATACATACACCTCACTCTAACTTTACTCTCATTTGTTGTGACTATTTAACTCTTTGTTATTCGCCGTTTATTTATTTATTTTTTGATAAGTTATTTGCTTTTTATTTTGTCTTATTTTTTTAGATGAGTTATTTGCTTTTTATTTCGTCTTATTTATTGTTATATTATTACTATTTCTTTTAAATATTTGTCTTACTCTCATTTATTCTAACTATTTAACTCTTTACTAACTTAATCTATTTATGCATTTCTTCTTTAATTTTTCTTCTTATTTCGTCTTATTTATTGTTATATTATTCCTATTTGTTTTAAATATTCATCTTACTCTCATTTATTCTAACTATTTAACTCTCTACTAACTTAATCTATTTATGCATTTCTTATTTAATTTTTCTTCCTTTTGTCTTTATTTTTCTTATTTGTTTTATTTTATTTATTCAGCTTGCTCTTATTTATTTATTTTTTTATGAGTTATTTGCTTTTTATTGTCTTATTTATTTATTTTTTGATTATTTATTTGCTTTTTATTTCGTCTTATTTATTGTCAGGAGGGGAAAGCAGTAACTCAGGATCAATAGAACTGCAGGATTATTAAACTCGGCATAGTTAGGTCTTTAATCTGATTTGGATGGTTAAACTATGCTTCGTTGTGTTTATGTTGATGTGCTTTTCTAATACTTCAAAATTTTCAACTATATGTTCTTGGTTTTGTAATACTATTGTGACTTATTGGTGTGCTTATCCATTACTTGAAATTTTTTAAGTTTTTCTTAATATATGATCTTCTTAGTTATTTTAGTCGCTAATTAGAAGGATTAATTTAATCGATACTAGCTCTCCCCGTGCATCGCACGGGTGATGAGGCTAGTAGGAGATAAGTGAGCGAATGTGAGGATGATAGGGTGGGTTGCGAGCAAGTGTGGTGTACTGTGGGATACATCACAAGATTAAAAAAAATATTACTCTGAACTCTTATTTAAATATTCCGATTTACTCTTTGGTTCTAACAAGAACCTCAAATAAATTAGTCAGTTAACTACTACTCATAATTAAATAGTTTCACATTTCCTTGATCATCGATAAAATTACTATTTTAGCAAATTAAAGAAATTACGAATGTTACAGTAATTTGCTTCTTGAAATCATATTTTGAGGTAGTGTCAGCTACTTTTACCATTTGTAATTTAGCAATAAAAAATCAATTGTAGATATTGTCTCATTTCTACACAACAAAGGGATGTCTCATGTCAACCAACCTCAAAAGTCAAAACAAATGGTGGACTATGAGTTAGCACTAGCTGGGGACACTGCATAAACATCGCCACCAACAAGTGATCAATATAACAGTAGCTGCAGATCAAGACTCAAGACTTCTCTTTCCCTTGATATATCTAATCTTCTTGAAGACAGGAGCTTTAATAACACTCACTTCAAGCATACCCTTAAGTTTATTTTTAATAACTGGAGCTAGAGCTTCTTGTTCAATGCCTTCTGCAACTATCACAAGTGGATATTTCTCTTTCATAGAACTCATGCACCATCTAATTATTTCATAGAACTCATTTAAGGCTTTTATGTACTAATTGTCATATACCTTGCATTCCTTCTACTATCTCTAGAGTATTCTCAGTAAAATTTCCTTTTTCAATTGTTATTACTCCTCTTCTGCCTACTTTATGCAAAGCTTCAGAAATCATGTTCCCAACTACATAATCAGTCCCTAGTCCCTACACTAACTGCTGCAACATCTATAAGTTCATGATCCTCAACCTACAATTACAAAAAACATTGCCGAAATCAGCAACATTTTTCAAGTACAAGCAAAAATTTGGGTTGCAGCAGAATCAATAATTAATTCATATTTCGTAACTAGAGAGTAGAGATTTAAGCTTACTTCTCTAGAGATCAAACTAAGTTCAGAAACAAGTGCATTTGATGTCTTCTCAATCCCTCGAGCAATTTGAATAGGATTCATTCCAGCTGCAATAACCTGCAAAGGGAGAGGAATTAATAGATGTAGTTGAGCAATCACCAGCTAAGTCATTGATTTTTGCACCAGCTTGTCTCACCAATTTAACTCCAACATTCTCCAATGGATCTTTCAATTCAATCTGATACAACATCAGAAAAACAAGATTGTGTGAAACGGCGTATCTTAAGATCCTTTCGAGTTGGTGAGGTTCTACTTGATGCCGGGTGTGAAAATTGAGAGCCCATGGAGGCATGCGAAGAGCTAGAATTTGATTCACCAGCAAGCAGAGGCTTGCAGCACCCCCTACTCGTGAATAGCTTAGAGTGGCTAAGAAGCAATTGTCTAAGTAGCTAAGTAGCTCCATGCCACACCAAACAGAAGTAGTTAAGTATCTAAGTAGCTAAGATATCACCACCTCAGTTGCTGCATGCCACACTTATTGGGAAAAACCCAAGTCCCACATTGACTAGAGATATGGTCTCAACAGACTTTATAAGTGGGAGGCAACCCTCACCTTACAAGCCGGTTTTGTGGGGTTGAGTTAGGCCCTAACCACATTCTAAGAACACCAACCCAATGAATCACGCACCAGACCAAAATACGAAGAACCATGCAGAAGAAAATGTTATCTTTATAACACACCAAGGGTAATGGCTTCCATTGTGAATTTTTCCTCAAAGATATAATACACACCCGGGGAGTATATATGCATTAATTCAGCCATGTCATTAAGAGCAACACCAAAGAGAACTAATTCCAAGTGAGGTGTGTATGCCTTCAACCAAAGAGACCTAGATCCTAATAATTGAAGAGGAAAAGAAGAGAAACCAAACATAATAAAACAATTACAGAAGCGAGAGGGAAAGGAGGATATCATAAGGTTATTTTAAAGGCACCTAGCAAGACCGCAACTGCTTGCTGAAGGGAAAAGAGACATTCTTCAAAATCCTTAAAAGGGAATAGGAGCAGCATATTAGGCTAACATGTACATGTATTTGATTTGTTTCACTAATGCGCCCATTTGTCGACTTTTCCTGTTGTGCTAATGCAAATATGTATGGCATAATACGTTTAAAGTCCTTCACAAAAAGTATTCCTTGTATGCACAATTCAACACATGTAAGTCAATTTTGTTGAGATTTTGATAGATAAAAAATAATAATTTGGTAGGCAATTCTTCCTTGAAGCATTCATACTAAGGCTTCAGAATCAGAATTGTTATCTTGAAAGACTCTTAAAAATGTTTTAACCATAGTGCATCCACACTTTGAGGACTCTCTTGATTCCCATATCTTGGAAAATGCAGATTCCTCTAGATAGTATCATCCACCCTGCGTTTTCTGCAAATCACAACATCTCCTTTTATTCTGGCGTGAACATGGTTCGGCAATATCACAAGCGAGTTAAAATACATAAATGTTGATAAGGGCAACTGTTTTCTGTGGAAGTTTCTGTGGAAATTGCAAGCAACTAACTTGAGAGCCTCAAAACACCATCTTCTCCAACAGGAATTACCAAATCTGAAAAAATAACTCCATTTACATAAACGATTTACATTGTGTGATACGGCGTATCTTACGATCCTTTCGAGTAAGTCAGGTTTTGCTTCATCAAAATGGCTTCCGGAATTATCTCATAGGAGGATAATTCTGGAAGCCAAATTCACCAAAAATATCTGACGTGTATTAGTCTACGTGGAAGTCCGTCAGCCACGTCAGTGTTTTTGTAACGTCTGACTAATAGAAGGGCATGTCTAAAAAAAAGTTATTTTGCAGGACGTATTTAAAAAAAAACTTTTGCAGGGACTTTTTAAAAAAACAGGTATATTTGCAGGGACTAAAAACATATTTAAACCTTAAAAATATTACACCATAAACTACGATTACATAAGTATTTATTGAAGTATAATGGAAAAAGCGAAAATGTAAGCACGAGAGTGGTGGTATTTTTGCAAGTTTGAAAGCGAAAAATGTTACTGAACGTTCTTTTTTTTTGTTCAGACCATCGCTGGCTACCCACGGAGTGTCGCAACGCTTTCAACGAAAGACTAATCTCCGCTCGTGCTTAGGATCAAATTTTGCACTGACCAACACTGAATTTGTCCACTACGGGAATTGAACCCGGGAGCACCGGGTCGACCCCCCCTCCCAATGTCCTAGGTCAAGTGTGTTGGTCCCTAGTGTAGGTGTGTTGGTCCCTAGGGTAGATTAAGCCACTAGGTCAAGTGTGTTGGTCATTGAACATTCTTCTATATTTCAACGTTTTGTTGTAAAATTTGAAAAGCAAACACTATTATTCAAAGTTGTTAATATTTATTGACCGAAAAAGCCTAACTAAGTCGTTATTAGTTATTACACATGTAGCTACCAGCTCTTACTCCTTTCAATTGACATACATTCAAGGGATCTAACACTATTTCCCGATATCAAAAAAATATTTCGTAATATCATTATATTCTTCACCCAAGAAAGAAATATCAAAACTGTCCCTGCATAAAAAAGAATATATTTAACCTCTTCCTGTCTTCCATATTGGTTTCATGGACTATGATAGGATTATAGGAAAATTTGTTCCTCCCTTGTAAACCACTGGCACTCCATTAAGCCTCAGCCTTCAATCCATAGATTCAAAACGTTTAGAGTCCTCCACAAAAAGCACCCCTTGTATGCACAACTCAACACATGTAAGTCAATTTTGTTGAGATTTTGATAAACAGAAAGAAAAAAAACTTCGGTAGCTAGGCAATTCTAGATTGAAGCATTCAGAATCAGAATTGTTATTGTCATCTAAAGCATTCAATCCAATTCCATTATTTTCTTGCATTTGTTTTTGTCCTTTATTCTCCCATCTCTTCTGATATCGTTAGATCACATGGATACATCACATTCCAATATTCCAATTCATTCCATTACACAGAGAAAGGAAAACAGAAAAAGAAAAACTGCTTAATATGTTTAGTACCCTACTAAGTATTCGTCCAGAGGTGTGGAATCATAAAATGAGATAGGCGCGCGAAAAAGGGAGTTAAGTAGTTGTAAAAACAAAGACTTAGAAGATTGAAGGCCCATAGCAACTGTAAAAAGACTTCCCATCAATAAGAATAATGTTAAAGTGACTCCAATCAACAAGTAGACTAGAATCAACCTCAATGTGCTGACTTTAGGATTGTCAACATTAGCAGCCATCCATGAATTTTGCAATATCTGACCAATCACAAATATAGCATGGGCTGCCAACTAATAAGTGGAAACCTACTTTACCTGCGACAGTAAGTAAGGATTAAATGAAAAAATTAAAGATCTATCATAATACAATTCTATCAAACAGAAAGGAATATGCTATGTCAACATTCCGGACAAGTTCTATCATAATATAATGCGATCTGCTTCCTGTAACATATTATATTTCAGAAAGGAATATGCTATGTCAACATTCCGGACAAGTTCTATCATAATACAATTCTATCAAACAGTAGAAGGCAAAAATGAAGAGTTAGATATTTAGTCACCATTCTTTAAAACCAGTAAGTGGTACCAAAAGGGTACTGAATGAATCAAATAAAACAAAACTACCAACAAATCTGTCATAAAAGCAGATTGCAAACATAATAATAAAAAACAGAAATTTTTGAGGGACATTGCAGAAGTATTACTCAGCCAGACCCACAAACTTAGGAGCCTCTCAATAGCTAGCTCTAAAGCATAAAGTAATATGTTGTGAATAAGAGTATCTTGCAATCATGTTAGTACACGTATAAATTGTTTCTCTCTTTAAGGGACTTGTAGTTTACCCATAATAATAAGTTATTTGCAATCATGAATAATTCAATTAGAGGATGCTGCTTGTTCCTATAGGAATTGCAAGATCCCAATAGTTGTCTTGTCTGGCTTGTGTCTACAGAGGACTCAAGCAAAAGCCAATTTAAGAGCATCTTAACATCCCTGAAGCATGAAGGATGGTGTTGTGAAGAGTGTCAGATTTCATTAGCCATTATTAAGAGAAGCAGTTTTGACAGCATTGTGTAGCATCATTTGCTTGTCAAACTCATGACTATTTTTCTTTACATAGCTATAAAGTTGTACAAAAAGGCATAAAGCTGAAACTCAGTTATTGTTATCATTTGTAATTCTGATATAGAGCAGGGTTTGGATTTGTGCATGGATGTAGATCAGCACAATGTACTTTGCTTCTTGTAATCATATTTTGAGGTAGAGAGTTAAACAGCTACATTTACCCTTTGTACAAGAGAGACCAAAATTAAAGGGAAAAGTATCCGTAGGAATGATTTTTTTAATTGTTGTCTTCCTACTTTCTTTATGCAAACAAGTAGCATTAAATGCTTGAAGGTTTTACATGCATGGAGCCGAATATTTGAACAAAAGACCTTAGACTTAACAATGCATCTTATACAATTTACTTTGAATCAATCCTACAGGCTACAGCTACAGGTTCAAAAAGGATAAGCATGAATCAGTTTGATGGTGGTAAAGATTAACTTCAAAAATTGGTGGATGGAGGAGGGTAAATAGCACCTTGCAGATAACAGGTGAAAGTACTCTGCTATGAAATATGATACATCTAGATTTTAAATTACCATTTGCTCAATGAACAGACTAAAATTCAATTCAACTATCGATAACACAATAGACTAAAATTCCATCAATGGGTTTTCATAGTCTCTTATTGTTTATCATCATCTTAATCAGACTATACACTCATACACTAATGAGAGACATTTTTGAATTTTGACTACTAAAACTAACATGTCGGTCCTTATAATAATAGTTTCTTTTCAACACCGATTTAGAGTCAGCTCAAAGGTGTTTCTTTCTGCATGTAAAGGCGGATAATGAGGCCACAGAAAAGGGGGTTCCCCCTGAAGAGCATGAAACTGGGATGACTGTTGAGAAGAGAAAAAGGGGCAAGACTGCCGATGTTAACGTTACGAACCTTGATGCGAGGTACGATCCTGATAGCCCGGAGGAAGAAAGCCATGACGACTTGGCCCGTGAATTTAAAAAGAAGATCATGCGACCTCAATCTGATGGCAAATTAGTGGAGGTACAGCTAACAGACGACCCAGTAAAAACCGTCAAGATCGGTTCCGATCTTTCTAATGACCTGAAAGCGAAGCTCACCATGTGCCTAAAATCTCATACCGACCTCTTTGCTTGGTCGGTCGAAGACATGCCAGGGGTTCCCCCGGAGGTCGCTTGTCACCAGCTAGCCACCAACCCCAGTGCTAAGTGGGCCGTCCAACGCAAAAGGGCTCAAAGTATAGAAAAAACCGAAGCTGCACCAAATCAAATGGAAAATGGCGCATGTGTATTGATTACACCGATCTTAATAAGGCCTGTCCAAAAGACGTCTTCCCTGTTCCTAGCATTGATCGCCTCGTCGATAAAGCTTCCGGTTTTCGCCTATTATCGTTCATGGATGCCTATTCCGGATATAACCAGATTCCGATGTTCTCACCGGATCAAGAGAAGACCGCCTTCATGACTGACCGTGGTAACTTCTGTTACCGGGTTATGCCGTTTGCTCTGAAAAATGCGGGGGCTACCTATCAAAGGATGATGAACAAAGTTTTCTGAAACCAGATTGGACGCAACGTGGAGGTATATCTTGATGATATGATCGCGAAAAGTGAAGATGAGAGCCTCCATGTGGCCGACCTTGAAGAGATCTTTGCAGAAGTTCGTAAGAACCAAATGAGGCTAAACCCGGAGAAATGCACTTTCGGTGTCCGAGCCGGGAAGTTCCTTGGTTTCTACCTAACTGAAAGAGGCATCGAGGCTAACCCATGCAAGTGTCGGGCTGTGACCGAGATGCACACCCCCACTACCAAGAAGGAGCTTCAACAACTTAATGGCATGATTGCAGCTTTGTCTCGTTTCATCTCCAATGTTGCATTTAAATCACTCCCTTTTTTAAATTGCTTAAAAAAGAGGCGAAATTCGAGTGGACTCCTGAGCGGGATGGGGCCCTCCCCCAGCTCAAAAAGGTTCTTTCCAAATCACCGATCTTAACTCACCCGGACCCAGGAGAAATCTTATACTTATATTTAGCAATCTCGGAGAAAGCGCTTGGTGACGTTCTTGTTCGAGAAACCAAGACCGAACAAAGTCCGGTATACTTTGTCAGCAAAGCTTTACAAGGACCAAAGCTCAGATATCAGAAAATTGAGAAAATCGTCTTTGCTCTGCTTATTGCTGCGCGTCGTCTCCGACCTTATTTCGTTGCTCACCAGGTGGTAGTCCGAACCAATCATCCTAAACGCCAAATACTGCACCGACCCGACCTGGCTGGGCGGATGATCAAATGGGCAGTAGAGCTCTCTGAGTTCGGAGTTTAGTAGGAAACAAGGCCAGCATTAAAAGCCCAGGTGCTGGCCGATTTCGTAGCAGAAATGACCCCTGCCGACTCGGAAGGCGAGTTATGGGCGCTTCACGTCGATGGTTCCTCGAATCAAAGAGGTAGTGGGGCCGGATTGATGCTAGAAAGCCCGACAGGTATCGTAATTGAAGTATCCCTTGCTTTTTGTTTCCCAACGTCGAACAATCAAGCAGAGTACGAGGCATGTATAGCGGGACTCCGGCTTGCCATTGACCTCCGAGTTACTCGAGTCATCTTGAACACTGATTCCTTGCTAGTAGTATCACAGATCGGAAAACAGTACGAAGCCAAGGACCCGATCTTACAGAAGTACCTTACCCGTGTGCGAGAATGGCCCACCCGATTCGTGTTTGCTGAAGTCAAACACGTTCCGAGGTCAGAAAACACAAGGGCCAATGTTCTGGCCAAACTCACCAGCACCAAAGTACCTGGGAATCACCGCTCATTAATTCAAGAGACCCTGAGGAAACCCAGTGTTCTTCCCAACCTGGAGCTCGTTTTTCTACCTGTGTGATTCAGGAAAGCAAAAGTTGGATTGCCCCGATCATCAAGTACATTGAATCAGGGGACGAACCTCCGGACTCCCGTAAAGCTAAATCGATCAGGAGAAAAGCCTCATCTTTCTCCGTGATTGATGGAGCCCTTTATAGGAGAAGTCTTTCTGCACCTTTGCTAAAATGTGTGGAAGGAGACGAGGCCGATTACGTCCTAGCCGAGATTCACGAGGAAATTTGCGGACAGCACCTCAGAGGCCAGTCTCTAGCCCGGAAAGCCTTAAGGGCAGGTTATTTTTGGCCAACCATGGAGACCGACGCTAAAAATTATGTTAGAAAATGCAAGAAGTGTCAGTTCCATGCTAATGTCCATGTGGCACCCCCTGCCGAGCTTACCAGTCTCTCCTCACCATGGCCTTTTGCGTGGTGGGGGATCGATCTCCTAGGTCCTTTTGCCACTGTCCCTGGCCAAGTCAAGTTCCTGATAGTAGCTGTGGACCATTTCACAAAATGGATCGAAGCTGAACCATTAACCATTATCAATGCGAAGAATTGCATCGTTTTTTAAGAAAAATATCATGATCAGGTTCGGGATCCCCGAGGTAGTGATCACTAATAATGGAACTCAGTTCGCGGATAAAGGTTTCAGGAAACTAATGTCCGATCTTAAAATCAAACATCGCTTCACCTCGGTAGAGCACCCCCAGACCAATGGGCAAGCCGAGGCTGCCAACAAAGTGATCCTCAACGGGCTGAAAAAGCGTCTTGACGATGCTAGAGGTATATGGGTTGAGGAATTTCCCTACGTACTATGGGCGTACAGGACCACGCCCCAAAGCTCGACGGGGAAACTCCTTTCCGGCTCTCATATAGGAGCGAGGCTGTCATCCCGGTAGAGATCAGAGAAATGAGTTGGAGAACGCTTAATCCAAAGTCGCCGGAAGAAAACAACCAGGCTTTAAAAGAGAACCTCGACCTCGTCGACGAGGTTCGAGGAAAATCCTCTTTCAAAGAAGCGTTAATCAAACAAAGGATAGCAACCCGGTACAACTCGAAAGTCGTCTTACAAGACTTCGATGTCGGCGATCTTGTGAAGGGCCGATATAGGTTTAAAGAACGCCAAACAAGGGAAGCTCGCCCCCAACTGGGAAGGACCTTACCGTGTTATATCTAAAACCGGTAATGGGGCTTTCCAGTTGGAAACTCTGGAAGGGAAAGCCCTCCCAAGGACTTGGAATGCAACCAAATTGAGGAAATACTTTTCTTAGAAAGCACAAAGCTTGTATTCCGATGTTACAAACATTACCATCTTTATTCCGTGTTGTTCACCATTATCTATGCCGATTTCAATCTCGGTTTCGAGGTTGAAGGGACCCCCTTCTATAAACCGAAACCCGGGTCAAGGCGATTAAAATCGCTTGGCATCTCGTAAAGTCGTAAAAACCCCTTTTTTTTGAACGAGTTCGGTCTGGGCCGAGTCCCGGTAAACTGTTCAAAGGGCTTCAAGGATCAATGGCCGAGGTTGCCATTACCCTGATGGGCGAGTTCAATCTGGGGGCCGAGACCCGGTAAACTGTCTTGAAGGTGACACACGTCACTTGAGCGAAATGAACGCAAGTGCGCAGTACCAGCATACAAAAACCAAAGCATAAACCGAGGTAAATAAAATCGGAAAGCGAGCTAATTAAATTTGCAAAAATATTACAGACAACCCCGGATACGGCCGGGTCCTCAAAATTCGAAAGAGCATCGGATTACAAAGTCAAAATACCGGTTCCGCCCGGAACCCAGAATACTTCCACTACCGGTTCCACCCGGAACCCTTCACTTACGGAACCCTGGGCTGATAGCTTTTGAATAGCAGGCTAAACATCGGACGGACGAGGGTAGACAATAATGCACTCTTTGGTGACAGAGTCGACCTTGACGATCTCATCCCCTTCGACATTATGATCCACGTTCAATATCTCTTTGTCAAGAGATAGTGAAGGGTGGACCACAGCGACTTGACCCAAAGCTTTTTCAAAGCCCTCCCCGGCCATTTCCAGAGCCATCTCCGCTATATTGGCAGTTTCAAGTTTGGCAGCCCAGACCTCCTCCTCGGCTAGCCTCGGCTAGCCTCGGCTTCTCCTTTAGATCAGAAACCTCTCCTTGGGGATCCGAGATTAAATTGACTCTCTCCTCTTGAGCCTTCAACACCTCGGCCTCAAGTTCGGAAATCCAACCCCTCAGTGTTGCCACCAGCCCAGCATCCTGTTGTTCTTTGCTCTCAAGCTCGGCAATCTGAAGTTCGAGCTCTTTGATTTGGGAGCCAGCATTCTCCCACTCCGCTTTAATCTCTCCTATCTCCTTTCGAAGATCGGAAAGGTCTTTCTGGGCCTTCGCAAGAGTGGAAGAGAGGGACTCATACTTTTTCCTTTCCGTTTCCCTCAGAGCTCGTTCCTCATCTCTTTATTTCAGGGCCCCTGAAATAAAAGAAAAAATGTTAAGTAGGGAGCGAGACAAATAAAGCAGCAAATAAAGGGAACACGAATTTCCTTTGCGTACCTTTAACCCGGGATTCGGCTTCCTCCCTCTGCAACTTGGAGACATCGCCCAAGTGCCGGAACAGCTTCACCGCAGCCTCCACCGGATAGATCCGATACTCCTCTAGGTTCCTCTTCAAAAAATCACCGTCTATTGAGATACTGTAAGATCTCGAAGGCTTGCGCCTTTTTGACCCTTCTTTCTCATGACGATCTCTCTTTAAAGCCCGGGGAGACCAGGCCTGTCCAGACCGCCCCCTTTTCCCCGGGAGAGGGGAGGAGATGCTAAGTAACTCCGTCTGCGGCAAGTTTCGATGACGTTTTTGAGGTTGAAGATCGGTAGTAAGATCCTCAACACCCACAACAGGAACTACATTACAAGCTCGGCTAGCAGGGGCTCATCCCGGTGAAGAGGTTGTTGGGGAGCTAATTGGACGTCGGAATTTCCCCGTTGAAGACAAGCCTTTCTCTCAGCCGCCGCCTTCAAAATGGCAAACTTGTCAGGGGCCATGTTATCTGCAAGGGAAAAACAAACAAGCAAAATGAGAAAACATTAGGGGAACCGATCTTACAGAAACATAAAATCAAAAATAAAGAAGGCGACCCTACCAAGCGCTGCCAACACTTTCGATCTTGAGCTCGCCTCAACCAACTTGGCTGTGTCTATCCCAAATTTTTTGGGATCATTATGGGGGATTAAGTCGGCAAAGTTAACTAAGATCGTCAAGGTTTCTTGGTCTTCATCGATCAATATGCTCAGGTTCACCGTGTATGCATAGGGTGGGCGATTGAAGTGAGAAAGGGACCACCCGATGGGAAACTTTGTGGACACCAAAGATAGTCCATCATCGCTATACTTGCCGACGTACCTTATAGCTTCGTCGTTCATAGGATCGATGAAGAAATATTTGTCTTTCCAATTTCCTTTCAAAGAGTCAGTATAGGGCATGAAGACTCTAAGGTTTCTCCTAGCTCGAAAGCTCACGTGTTCCCACCGATCCTTAGACCCGTCCTCATGCCTCCGGTTTATCTCGAAGAGATAGGAGAACAGATTGGCGGAGATCGGCCTCTCTAAATGAATACTCATCAGCTCGAAGACCCGCATGAAGGCCCATGAATTGGGATGGATCTGTGAGGGGGTGAGGTTGCATCTTCCCAATACCTCCTGTTGAAGTGCAGTGAAGGGAGGGCTGATTTTCATGTTGAAGACCGTCACCTCGTACATGATGAATTTTAAAGCTTGCGCCCAAGTAGCGACGTGTTGGTCCTCTCCCATACCCTCCACGTTCCATATCTGGCCTCTTTTCCAAGAAATCCAGTTAACAACATGGCTCAGGTCATCTCCGGCCTTGTACAAAGATTTAACCTCCCTCAACGATTCTGATACCCAGGAATATTCCCGGGGAACACTTAAAGGCATCGTCAAAGGGACATCAACCGGCCCCATTCCGGTCGGTGCTGGAGTAGGCATCGAAGTGACCTTCTCTATTTTCGGGGTTACCTCCAACGTTTCTGGGATTTCCCCCATGATTTTCAGCATCTCTGTCGTTGTTCCGGCTCTCAGCAAAGCGCTCCACGTCAACCTCTGTCTCGGTCTCACTATCATTCGAGCTCCAACTTACACTTCCTTGTTCTTCTGGTTGACGATCAACATCAGACTCATCTGATTCGATGACCACCACGTCCTCCAAGCGACCCTCGTCCTCCAAGCAACCCTCATCCTCCGGGCGACCCTCGTTTACTTCCTCAAGCAGCTCATTGCTGGGAACTGCAGGAGAGCGATCCCCCAATTGAAAGCTTTGGGGGGGGGGGGGGTAGAATTAAGCCCCTCTTGGACTTCGGGACCAGACGATCCGGCATTGCCGGCGCGTACTTCATCCGGATTTGTAGGTTCGAAAGCCATCAGTTTCCTACACTTGGACGTTCTATGTTGACGACCCTGGGGGTTTGTTTTGTTCTGGCCAGATCGGACCTGCAGAAATGGGGGCATATTAAGTCAAGTTTGAGCGATAAGTAGTGGGTCCACAACCAAGTCGGAATCCGACCTAACGGCTCCCACTCTGTATGAATGAATACGGGCTTGGGGAAGTCCCGGCTAAAGCGTGAAGCAAGAAATAAAAAATATATAAGCAAATAACTAGGCGCTAACCTCGGAAAATAGAAGCTCGGAGCTTGATTATGCGCTTTGACGACCTCGTTGAGATTCCCGACGCGACACTTTAGATCAGAAGCTCGGACGAATAAGAGACTGAGTAACGATGTTAGGATCGGCGCTCTGAGCAATTTGCAAAAACCAGTGCAAATGAAAGAGGCTGTCACCCATATATATAGGAACCCAAGGGCTACGAATTGGGCCTGGGCCTATGTGACGCATCAAATCCCTAGCATCCCTGACACACGCGTGAAACGAAGCGCCATCATCACTTCAGTCACCACCAATCGACGCGCCCCATCAATTACAGTGATGTCAGGCACCAGGATCGAAGTGTCGCTATAAAGAGGGCACCTCGAGTCACTCGGTGTTTTCTCAGGGATCATTTCGAGGCTGAGGGCAAAACACTCGAACCAGTACAAACCCGGCCTTGGAAGGTCGCCACTTTTAACAAACGACCAAAATTAAACTCGCATAGGGCATTGCAAGATCGTATCGGGGTGTCAAAACTTTCTGAGGCTAAGGGCAAAACACTAACATAAGTATAAACCCGGCCTCGGAAGCTTGCCAGATGTTTCAAACCCGGAAAAAGGCATCAAGTCTAGCTCGCCTCTAAGCGACCCGACTTGGGGGGCAACTGTTACTAATTGGGCCTTTACTGTTACTGGTTGGGCCTTTACAGCATCAATTGGCTAAGGCCCAATACCAAAAGCTGATCCATCAATCAAACTGTTCAGATCAATGACCTAAATCTAACGGCTCACACTGATCCCCAAAATCTATAAATAAACATTCAATGCTTGCATTACAGGTACACATTCTCAAATCCTAGAACTTACAATTGACTCACTTACTGACTTGAGCGTCGGAGTGTCATTGCAGGTAACATCCCACCTCGGATCGGATCGGAACAAATACTGACCAAGAACATCACTACCAACTATCTCGGATCGGACCTGGTATCCAAATACTGACCAAGAACATCACTACCAACTATCTCGGATCGGGCCTTTACAGATAACATCTAATTACTTTATTTATGGCTTGTTATTTATATTTACCTTTGTTTCCTCATTGATCAAACCACGAGCAAAAATAATAGATGTAGTTGAGCCATCATCAGCTAAATCATGGTTTTTTGCACCAGAAAAACAAAGCATAAAACCATGTCAATATTAGACCTGATTCAAGAAAACAGTATAGGTGGTTAAATATTGAAATATCACCTTTAAATTTGGGAAAAAATAAACCAAATATAAAAAAATACAAAAGTAAACTTTTTACTCACACAAGCCTCCACTAGAAAATTCTAGGGCTGAGCAAAAATAGGTGACCTTAATATGTTGCACTGCTAAGAATGAACTTAATATATTGTGAAGATGCCATTTTTCAGTAAATCATGTGAATAATGTTGAGGGATGAGTTGGAAGCTTGGTACATGATAAGCCTTGTCAGATAATTATGAAGATAATATAAGTGCATGCAAATTGGGTGAAATTGAGGAACCAACCACAAAATATATGAAGTGAAGATAATACATTTTTCTTTTGATATATATGGAGTGAAAAAGGCAACCGCAAAATATATCTTTTCACAGCTATATAATCCAACATATTTACTATGCTTTACACTATGTTCATGTTGTGTATCATACCACCCAAAATAATCGTGTATTTCAATGACAGCTACCAACATTAAGAGGAGGGGAGGGGGAGTTATTTGTTGGGTATATCAAAAAGATCTGCTGCCAATTTGCAAAACAAGCAAAACCATTAAGAGAGTAAAAATACTCCACCTATTTTATAGATCTCAGTTGAAAATCTAATATGTAAACAGGATTGAATGAAATTATTTCCCCAAATCTCCTTCAAACTTGTGGTTTCTATTCTCATGGAATGCAGAGCAATCTTGTGAATAAAGAAAATAGGGAAGCTGTAAATAGTAGTTGTGTAGATTTATTTATATGCTTATGCTTTGGCCCAGGCCCGTTAGGTTTTTAGAGACAAACTCATTTGTAATTGTATTCAAGGAGACCGAGACATTATTAATAAAACGGAACTACAGCTACTCTGTAGTCGCAGACGTATGCAATCTTTGGCCGAACTGCGTAAACAATATCGTGTTATGTTTGACATGGTATCAAAGCGTTTCTATCATCTCTAAAATCAATAGAACCAAATTATAAATGACTTCAGTGGAGTGCTAAAATGATAAATTTAAGATGAGAAGGTACTATCATATAGTTTCAACTTTCAGGATTTCGTGGCAGAAGTTGTTTCGAATTGCACGACCAAATACTTTCATGCTTGAAATGATCATTTTCATTTTAAGTTTATTGATGATGATCATTGTTTTAGAATGGCAGAAGTTCTGTTTGAGTTTCAGAATTGCATAGCCAAGTCTGAAGTTGTTTCTTATTTGTGATTGACTGCATATTTCTTTTGTTATTTCTTAGTTAGTTAAGTGTCGTTTTGAATTTGATTCCAAGTTGATTTTTATCAAAATGAGGGAGAATATAAGATTAAAATTGATGTAAGTTTTATGCTTAGAGAACTTGCTTTGGCTGCAATGGATGAGTTGGTGAAGATGGCTCAAACTGGGGAGCCTCTTGGGATCAGAATCTTAGAAGGGGGGAGATTAGCTTGCAAATGGATTCTTTAAGGTAAATAAATATTGCCAATTAAAAAGGATAACTCACTTGCTGATATGCATGGAAATAGAGTGCAGCTAAAAAAAATCTGATGAATTATTAGTAGGCTCAACTCAACAACATAATGTATATTGATTTGATAATTCTAACAGCAAAGCAAAGCTATTATTTTCAATGACAACCTCAATGAAAATGGTTAGAGGTTGTGATAACAAGGACATGACTGTTATTACTGAGAAGAGGTTTCTTATGTCGTCAATGGACTCCTGATTCCTGAATGTGCCAAAACACAAAGGAAAACACAGAAAACCAGAGATGAGATTATGAGAAATTGAACTGAATACCAGTCCTACTCATAGGAGACATTCAGGAAATATAAATAAATGAGATAGATGAGAAAAGAAGGCATAAGAAGAAAAGACAATTCATTTGAGAACAATCAACACGATTCTCCCCCAAAACAAACAAATATAAAGAACTAACAAGGCATGAGATCATCCCCAGATAGATAGAGAAACTAAACAAACCAAAATTTAGCAGACCAAATCAACAAGGTCAATAACATGTAGAAATTAGGGAGGAAATAGATAGTAGAAATGCACACACAACAATTACCCTAAAAAATTTCCCTATCCCCCCTAGTTGAACACCCCTAACCCATTAATTCATCATACTCATATAGTAGCAGCATATAGTGTTAGAAGAAGATCAAAACAAAGATGTAAAAAGAAGTAGCTTTCTACTGCTGAACTTAAAGAGGTCTTGTTCTAAATTATTATGAGGCTGTTTCTGTGAGTCGGGAATAAATCGATGAATCAGGAATTAAATCAGGAATAAATCTGTGTCTGCAATTATATTTATTAGCTTTCCTATTTTAGGCTAGACAAATTAGGAGTTGATTTGATCTCTATTAATGTATTTATGAGTATTATTTGTTTCTTCATATACTTATTTAGGATTGAGTCTTTGTATTCCCTATAAATAGATATTAGCGTTTAGTCTTTTATAAGGAAGATACTATCAAGCCAATTTTCCAGACATGGTATCAAAGCCACTTCTCATATTCTGACCTCGTTTTCGTGCTTCACCACCGCTGCCGGCGGCGACATCGACCGCCGGCAACACCACTTTGTTCGATTCTCAATTTATACCTGTTTTTGCTTTCTGCCGTCATGTTCCTCTTTTCGACCGTGTTGTGCGTTCAGCGACATCTCCCTTGGTCGCTCTTGTCCTAGTACCGTTTGCTGCATGGAAGAGATAAAGCAGCCTATGGGCTATATCTCATAGTCGTGTTTGTCGTTTGCAGCAACGAAGAGATAATGCAGTCTATGAGCTATAAAAAAAAAACTCATAGTCTCGGGCCGTTTGCTACAACTAAGAGAGAATGTAGCCTATGAGTGAAATGCTCATAGTCTTCGTGTTTACCATTCGTGGTATTCTTAGTGTTCTTGATGTTCGTGATTCTTGGTGTTCTTGGTTCTCACTGGTTCTTTGTGTGTGTGCTTCTTGGTGTTCGTGATTTTTAATGTTCTTGGTTCTTACGGGTTCTTTATGCTCAAATTACTTCTTGGATTCTAAGTGGCGCTGTTTCTCAACTGTTCTGAGCTGCAAATATTTTGACAAAAGTTGTTCCCCATTGTTAGCAAATTGATGCTCCTTGAAGAGCCGCATCAATTTGAGGGGGATGTGAATCGGGAATAAATCGATGAATCAGGAATTAAATCAAGAATAAATCTGTGTCTGCAATTATATTTATTAGCTTTCCTATTTTAGGCTAGACAAATTAGGAGTTGATTTGATCTCTATTCATTGTATTTATGAGTATTATTTGTTTCTTGATATACTTATTTAGGGTTGAGTCTTTGTATTCCCTATAAATAGGGATTAACGTTTAGTCTTTGATAAGGAAGATACTATCAAGCCAATTTTCCTGAGAGTTTCTGTGAGTGTTCATTAACAAGTTTAATAAAAGAAGACTACCTAGTTATGTTCCAGTAAATTGTAATCTTTCCCATTCTGTGATCCTCATGCGCTAGAATAAAAGAAATTAATTTCACCTAACGAGGACAAAAAACTGAATTTGGTACATGGTCCTGCTGATCACTACTTAATCATTAGCATAAACACAAACAAATTCAGGAAACTAATTAATAGCCTAGCCTATTTTCATTTTTTCCCTCTAGCCTGCGCAATTTCATCAATTGTAGATACTGTCCCATTTCTACCCAACATAGGGACGTCTACCAACCTCAAAACAGACGATGGACTATGAAGTTAGCACTATGCTTTACACTATGCCGTGTATCATAGCTATAATCTGTGTCCATTTCCGGTCTTTGAAACAAAATACATCTTTCCATAGCTATAATCTAACATATTCACTATGCTTTACACTATGCCGTGTATCATACATAGCACCCAAAAAATTTATGTTATCATGTATCGCGACAGCCTCGTCCATCCCCTACACTCTTTTTCGTGCCTCAAAATCTATTACTTACAGATGGTAGTAACCATTGGGTGGGTTTGGCATCAACAGAAAAAATAACAACATTAAGAGTATAAGTGTGAGAAGAAGGTCTCTTCCGATGAGAATATCATCTTCATCCTAAATAGGTTCCTACAAAGGGGGCATTTGAATAAAGTGATTCAATTAAATTGTTTATATATAACCATAAATTTGGCACTTTCATTTAAAGAAGTACAGCAAAAAGGCTCTTAGAGCATCAAGCTTATGTATAAAAAAGAGAACTAGTAGGGTTAATAACAAAAAAAGTATAAAAGCAATACTTTAACTAATATCAAAAAACTTAACAACAACTAAGATATACATGCACCAACCTACTTTTTGGTAAACATGCGTAACTTCATGTTCATGAAGATCACCAAAAATTGTTGTTGTAATGGTAGGCAATGCCCTCTATACATCTTAAATCTTAATAGAGTAAACTACCATTATAATCCCTAAAACTGCAAGCAATTTAGTTCTTAATAATGTAAGGTATAAACTGTAATGAAGACAGGTTCTGATGTATTTCATACCAAAATTGCATGAGGTCGTTGGTGAAGAAAAGTATCCCCCAACATAGCTCCAGCCTGAAAAAGGTATGGCAAATGGGAATGAAACAAAAAGGGTAAACTGGAAACAAAAGAAGAAAAGAAAGATGTTTAACTAAGCTATTGACCGAATGTAATTCAGCAAGTTTTCCTAGTTAGCAAAGCAAAGCAGCAGCAAGGGCCATATATAGATTTTTATTAAATTCTAATTGAATTAAATATGTTACAACAGCAAGGCAGCAAATATAATTTGCAATTTCCAAAATATATATCAATGAATCTATATCACAAAAGCAAAAAATTTTATCCATCCATAAAGAATGTTATCTTCAAAGAATATCATCATCAATACCGACTAATAGATAAGTAGAATATTAATAGATAAGTAGAATATGAAAGGTTGTCACTTAATTCAATATGATATGAAAGGCCAACAGTTAATTCCATAGAATATGAATGGCCAATAGTTAATTCAATAGAATATGAATGACCAACACTCCTTGTATAAATATAGCCTTGTGCTCACTTCCAAATCAATGAAAACAGAATATGAAATTCTCTGAATCAGTGTTAGTTAGAACTCTCTAAATCTATCATGGTATCAGTAAGCCAGAAACGACTTTCATCGCGCCACCACCGTGGCCGTCGTTCCTGATCGCAACCGGTCGTCGCATCACTGATTCGTCTTCGTTTCTGTTTAGCGCATTGTTTGATCTTCTCGATCGTCGCCTCAGTTCGTTTATCTTCCTCAATCGTCTTCAAGCTTTCTTCTACTTTCATCAATGGCGTCGTCATCTTCACCATCTACGAACCTACCGTCGCTCAAACCGTTCAAATCTTTTCACAATATCAAGTTTCAAAGAAGTTAGCCGGTGATAATCTTCCTCTCTGGCTCCAACAGGTGGAACCGGTTCTGCATGCGCATAAACTCCATCGTTTTTGCGTTTCTCCAGAAGTTCCGATGCGTTACTTAACTGATGCTGATCGTCTTGCTGAAATTGAGAATCCTGCATATGTTGAATGGGAACTGCAGGATCAATTGCTGCTTGCGTGGCTTTAGTCCTCATTATCACCTTCAATTCTCGCCAAGGTAATCGGATGTCGCTACACGTTCCATCTTTGGGACAAAATTCATCAACATTCGCACGCAAAGACAAAAGCGCAAGCACGACAGCTTCGTGCTGAGTTGCATAACACGGAGAAAGGTGAACGTTCAATAACTGAATTTTTCGCGCGTCTTAAAACGATTACTGATGCATTACTCTCTATTGGCGAAACTATCTCTTTGCAAGAACAGTATGATGTTGTTCTTCAAGGCTTGCCTGCAGAATATGAATCTATTACTACACTTTTGTCCACAAAATCTGAGTGGTTTGAATTTGAGGAACTTGAGGCTCTATTACTTGCACATGAGAGCAGAATTGCCAAGCAAACTGATGCTACTGCTGTTGCTTCCTTGAATCTGTCACAGGCAATTTCTAAGACTGAATCTCAACCTAAATCTACTAATGACACTGCTGATACTATACCAGAGGCTCAATTCACTGCATCTAGAGGTAATTTTCGTGGAGGTAGAGGTGGCAGATTTGGTCGAGGTGGCAGATTTGGTCGTGGTGGCCATGGACGTGGTCGCAGCAATGTCCAATGTCAAATTTGCTCTAGGTTTGGCCACGATGTGTCTGTTTGCTATCACAGATACACACCTCAGTTTGCTGCTCCTGCAATGGTCCGTAATTTTGGCAATCCCTATCAATATGTGCGCCCTGGCTATGTTTGTAACACCCCTTTTCTACCCGGAAAATTTTCGACAAAAATCAGAGTTTTCAAAAACATTGCAATACGCCCACAAGGGATGCTACACTTACACCGTTAAACATCACACGCCAAATAAATAAGTTTAACCATTAAATCAGTGCAACACCTAGCACGTCATAATATCAACCAGCAGCGGGATAGAATCATAGTTCAATTAAATAGTTATACATCACCATAAGAACCTCAAAAATTAAAATAACAGAAACACTAATAAAGTCTAGCGTTCGTTCCCCCCGAGTGCTACGTATCAGAGCGACGACACCTGACTCTACTAGCGAAAATTTTCAATGGAGAAAATTCTCGAAAAATAAATGGAGAAAATTTTCAATGTCTATATATCATGAGACTTACTTTAGAAAATGCAAATGTGTATTAGAAAGAAAAAAAATACTTGTGTTTCTTTTGGTTGATACTAAATGCATATTAGTACAACACATGCTACCTTAAACCAAAAGTTTATGGATTATAATAAGTTTATCGTTGGGAAGACCGGTTGGGCCATCCCGGGTCTATTATGATGCGAAAAATAGTTAAGAATTTTAGTGAACATGTATTGAAGAGCCCGTAGATTCTTCAATCCATTAACTTTTGTGTATTATTAGTTCCCAAAGGAAGTTGAGAATTTGAAAGATTAAGTCCCTCACATTTCTAAAATGTGTATAAGGTGATATTTGTAAACCAATACATCAATCACGTGATATTTTATGATTTTAGTTGACCACATATATACTACATATATTTGTCGTCAACTCACAACTAGAAATTTGTGAGATGGCTCAACTAATTTGAGTAAGAGGTCATTAATTATGTGAATTATCTTGGAATCATTTGGTAAGTATTGAATGTATATTAGAATTGATATTGGACATCACATAGCTATGTTTATTCATAAAATGGTCTTGAAGAACCATTCATTAGACGTCTAAAGTTATAAATATGATCAGTTCATATGAAATCAAAACTTCAATTTCTATATGGGAACATGCAATATTGCAAGCAAAGACATTGATACACATCAAGCCAATAAAGTATCATATGTAAGTTCTCCTTTTTATGATTGATTTTTAGTCAATAGTCCAATATCTCCCATCTAAAATTTTTTGGATGTGTTGTGTATGTTTACATTGCTACACTACTTTACAATAAGAAGTATGCTTAAAGAATGTTGGGAATATATGAGTATATGAATCTCCATCCATCATAGAGTATGTTGAGCCAATAACCAGAGATGTATTTATAGCTTAGTCAGCTAATTATCATTTTGATGAATTAGTTTTCCAAACATTAGGGGGAGAGATAAGCAGTTGGAAATTAGTATTATTTGAAATAAATTATTATTATTATCTTATCTTGATCCTCTTATAAACCAATGTGAACCAGAAGTTCAAAGAATAATTCATTTGCAAAATTTTGTAAATTATTCACCAGCTACAATACGCAAATAAAATTGATGTCCCTGATAGACACTCAGACGTTGCAAATGAATCTTAACCACGCATGAAGCGTGTGGTTTAGTAGGTTCCAAAGAATAAAAATCCTAGAACAAGAAAATGAGCTTAAAAGCAAGATGGCCCAAAAGAGGATATGAAAACTCCTAACGAGTAATTTGACATAATTACTTTTCAAGTTCCAGAAGAACTGACCAGGTACCTGAAATTTGTGGAAATGAGATCTCAATAAATTATGTCAATAATAAAATATGATGGAACCGAAACAAAGTCAACATTGACAATTTTGTGTGTGTATAATGTAGCGCTAAATATGATAAATGATGAAGAGGCTCACGAATCAAAGTCAATTAAGAATTTAGACAAAGCAATGATTGGCCAAAATAGGAAAATGCAATTGAAGCGGAATTAAACTTGCTTTGCAAAGAAAAACGTTTTTCCGACCTATAGTCAATACAACCGAAGATGTGAATCTAGTTAGACTCGATGTTTAAGAGTATTCGCATAAACTTAACATTTGATTTCGAAGATAAATTCACCTGTAGTCTTTTGAAAGGCTCAAATACAATGATGGATGTGTTACAACTTTTTGTACGGCTTATTTGATAGTCATGATTATATGAGGATCCCAGAAGGATCTAATTTTTTTCGAGATTGGCTGTTTGGACTATTGAGATGATTAATCCAATTGAAATAATCCCCTCCATGGGATAATATTATCTGCACATGTGGTATAATCATCTCAATGCATATTTTAAATTGCTTAAAGAAAGAGTTTGATATGAAGGACCTCAAATTATATTTGATGGATTTGGAGGTTGAACCTCTCTGGTTGATCTCTAAATAGAAAATTCTAGAAGGATTGAAGATATAGAGAAATATCTTAAATAAATATTTCTCCTTAACAAAGTTTTGTCTCGACCTGCAGATCGATCAATTAGCTAATTGAATCATGATAAATTATATCTCTATTGAGTACATGATGTGTATCTCAAGATATCAACTTTAAATTAGTGTGCGCATATTACTAGATGTCATATGGATTGACGTGATAATATTATTTGATACATATTAGTGAGATAGAATTTATCACCAACCAAAATGCATTAGAACAAAGTGAGATATATTTATTTTATATTTTTACGATTGAATTGAAGCAATTATTTTATGGATATATGTCCATTAAATTAACCATGCAGATACAAGATATTTTTCTGGTCCAGATCAAGCCAGTTCTGAAGTATATGATTATTTACATATGGCGACATTGAAGCATCATCATGATCTACATAGTAATCTATAGTTATCACTTCCTCATATCATGTTCAAATACCAACAATTCATGGTAGAAACCCCAAAGATAATACCAACTATGAATCTCAATTGAAAGGAGGATATATTACGAAGTATATTGCTTCATATGCATCAGGGGAGAAAATCTAAATGTATATTCTTTATAGATTCTTCAAACAGGGGGAGAAAACTGTACTCTTTTTTCCTTGTCGTGGTTTTGTCCCATTGGGTTTTCCACGAAAGGTTTTTAACGAGACAGTTCCCATATAAAGGATATTGCGCTCTTTTTCCTTCATTAAGAATTTTACCCACTGGGTTTTTTCTTAGTAAGGTTTTAATGAGGCATATCCTCAATGGACATCCAAGGGGGAGTGTTATGAATATTTGGTGGATGTCCAATCTCTCCTTAGTCCTTTCATCTTACCTAGGATACTCTATAACTCCCATGAGTAAAGAGCTTTCACTCATACTTATTGCTCTTAACTTTGTGCTTGTAAGTTACAAGATTTGTATCCTATAAATAGGACTTATATGGCAATGTAAATGACACCTTCAAGAGTAGAACGCAAATGCTTTCTTCTTCTCTCATGGGTAGCCGCAGATAAAATCTGTAACGTACACGTACAAGATAAATAGTTAAATGGGTATCCCACAAGTAAAATAAACGAGTAGTTGTATTACTCATTTGTTAACAGGGCGGGAACATGCTAAAACTATTACCTATCAACAAATATTTAACTGTTTTTCATCTCTTTTTTATGAAACAAATAGTTAATTCTCTTATATGAATATCAAAAATAGTATTAAAAACATTAATTTTGTGTGTAAAATTATTATTTTTTATTTTATACATAATCATTTGTAAATAATTTTATAAATACCGGTGGGTATCCACGGGTACCCAGGAAAATACGCTAGTCTCAAAAATTCATACCTGCGAAAACATGCACGAACATAGGGCGGGTACGAAAGACATTTCATCCAACATGGCAAGTAGCAAGGGACTACTACTCGTGTCTGTCGCTCCCTATTGACATCCCTAGTAGTTACATAGGGAGTTTATCCCTATTGAAGATAATAAGTAGGCAATTATATATCATCTTGATTTGGTTCTCAGCTTCCAAACTTTTCTTTTGCAAAAGTTGCAATGCCTTTCATGCAATCATCTTCCAACTCATCCCAATTTTTTTAATTTGGCATCACATGGATAAATTAAGGGCATCTTTGCGGGTTGCTAATATAATGCGTTTATCTTCTCTATCATTTCACTTATTTAAAATTTGGAAGAATTGATAGAACTGTTAGATGATGCACCTGAGCACCGATACCACAATTGAAATGATCAATTTTGCCAAGAATAAAAGTATATGTTTTTATTTTTTTTTTCTAATGAAAGAAATGGGTTGTTGCTTTCCCCACACCCCCTCCTACTCAAAACACACCCCTTCACCCTACACATTTACCAAACTAACCCCACTTAAAATTGATTTTCCCCCTCTACCCCTCTCCCTCTTCTTCTCCTTCAACACAACACACCCCTCTAAAATCCCAAACCTCCCCCCCCCCCTCTCCACTCCAAACCCACCCATCCTCACCTTCATCATTCACTCCTATTCAACTACCCAACATTGGCAACTAGCTCAAGGTAATAACCCTACCAAACTTTTTTCATTTTGGTTCTGTTTTCAGTTTTTCACGCCATTTTTTTCCTGTATTCGCGCTCCGTTCGAACAGGGTCGTTCGAACATGTTCGAATGATCGTGTTCGAACAAGTGTTTAATGGGGTGTGACTTTGCTAGGTTCGAACACCATCATTCGAACGTGTTCGCATAAGGCCGTCCGAACAGTGTTCGCATAAGGCCGTTCGAACAGTGTTCGCATAATCCCAACTGTAGCAGATGAGATGTCAACTGACGTCGTAGAATCCCAAGATTTTACTAGTTCGTTCAAAACGGATACGGTAATAATGAATTAGTTGTTTTAATTTTAGCGAACTATTCAATTTATTTAACTGACACTTAGTAATTGAATTTCAGTTATTCCCTAGTCATGAGGAGCTGCTGACGTGGGTGCGTGCGGTTGGAAAATCTCTTGGGATGGTGATTGTTATAGGAAGATCTGACACCGGACGACGATCAGGTAAACAATATTGCATGTTGATTTGTGATAAAGCTGGATCTTACAAGACAAATGTTGAGGAAGGCACGAACACTAGAAAATGTTGTTGTCAGTTCAGACTGAAAAGGAAATTTATTAAGAAGCTTGGAGGATGGATTTTGAGGGTTATGAATGGAACTCATAACCATGGTATGGCTACTTATCATGAAGGACGTCCGTACATTGGTAGGTTATCTTCAGAAGAGAAGGATCTAGTGGCTAGAATGACTAGGAACCATACTCGGCCAAAATTGATACTGAATGAGCTGAAATTGATGAAGCCTGATGATAACTATACGGTTGTGAAACAAATTTACAACTGTCGTCAAAGGCAAAGGTCGGCTATGCGTGAGGGTAGGACTGAGCTCCAACAACTGATGTTTTATTTGCAACGCGATAATTATGTTTACTGGACTCGACTTGCAGAGGGAACTACCGTTGTGAAGGACATCTTTTGGGCACATCCAGATTCCATTGAGCTTCTAAACACCTTCCCGGTTGTTTTGTTGATTGATTCCACCTATAAAACCAACCGGTACAGGTATCCGTTGGTTGAGATCGTTGGTGTAACATCAACAGAGAAGACTTACTCTGCTGCATTTGCTTATGTCAATTGGGAGAGGATGGATAACTTTGCATGGGTTCTTGAGAAATTGAGGGGTTTATTTAGGAGACAGGATGAAGTACCACAAGTCATACTTACGGACAGAGACACGGGTATGATGAATGCTCTGGCAGGAATATTTCCAACATCTGCAAACTTGTTGTGCCAATTTCACATTAAGAAAAATGTGAGGGCCAAAGCAAGGCTCATTGTGAAAGACCAAGCTATTGTTAATGACATTATGGGTGCATTTCAATCTGTTGTGCATGCGAAGACCACAGAAGAGTATGATTATGAGTTGGGTCTGTTTAACGACTTGGCAGGACCTTATCCCAGTTTCATAGAGTATGTCAGGACCACCTGGCTAGACCCCTTCAAGGAAAAATTCATTGATGCATGGATAAATAACCATATGCACCTTGGCAACACTACCACCAACAGAGTTGAGTCTGCACAGTCTCACTTGAAGCAAATATTACGAGACAGTAGGGGAGATTTGTGTAAGTGCTGGGATGGAATGCAGA
Organism: Astragalus membranaceus; assembly: GCA_039519185.1. Classification (NCBI taxonomy): domain Eukaryota; kingdom Viridiplantae; phylum Streptophyta; class Magnoliopsida; order Fabales; family Fabaceae; genus Astragalus; species Astragalus membranaceus. The sequence goes on along the minus strand of CM076848.1, from coordinate 176,675,476 downwards.
CCATGCTTAGGATACAACATTCTAACCTTAAAATGTACTTCGAGCATAGTTTGAGTAGAGTGAAAGTACACCACTTGAAGAAGAAGATTTTTGATGAAATTAAGGGTTTAGTTTCATCTAATGCTATAGACCATATTTTGGATGAGATGCAACACACTGGACTACCATGTGCATGTCAACACACGCTCCGGACCACACACGGACTACCATGTGCATGTGAGCTTTCAAGGTATGATGTACAAACTCATAATTATATTGTGTCTACAAAAAAGACTTGTTTTGATGGGTTGTCACTAAATCAATGTCGCTTTTTTTGTAGGGTTATGATGTACTGCACTCCAATTCCCTTGAGCATGATTCACCAACATTGGCAGAGGTTGAATTTCAAAATACAGACAGAGGTAATGGATGATGAGTTGAGTGTAGACATTGAACTTGAAGCTATCAAAAGAAGGTTTGAGGCCTCTGATCACGCCGGTAGAGTTATGATTAAAGCAAAAGCACGTGAATTGGCATTCCCAGACACGACTTCCATGTGTTCACCTCCGGATACGATCATTACAAAGGGAGCACCAAAAAAAGATAAGAAAGGGAAAGTTGATTACTCAACAAAGCGAGACAAGTCTTTTTGGGAGCATGTAGATGACAAATTTGACTCCCCCGATGGTTCATCTAGTGGATGTTTTGCTCAGTCTCGTAAACGCCCTACTCCTCCCCAAAGTAGGAGTGGAACGCCTACAAACCCACACAGTTCGGGTTCCACTCCTACTTTGTCAACGTGTCCAGCACCTAATCCATCAGAAAGCAAAAAGAGAACTCAAGCTGACAGTGCTACTACAATCCCTACTCCTCCACTACATAAGAAACCAACACCCACACCTATTGTTACAGAAGCTGCTGCTACTACTGTTTCAACAGCTCTTATTTTGACACCAACACTTACTTTGACACCAGCTCCTCATCCAAAACCCACACCTATGGATGCTGCACACATTGATGTTTTTAATACTTACATAATAGGGATGCCAGAATACATGCGTTCCTATGTTCAAACAATTGTTAATGTGGTAGGTGATGGAAATTGTGGCTTCCGATGTATTGCTGCATTTCTTGGTAGGGGTGAGGAGGCTTGGCAGTCAGTCAGAACTGATCTGATGGAGGAGCTTAACCAATACAATGACTTCTACACTAGACTGTATGGTGGTATTGGTAAGGTCACATTTTTGATGAAGGCATTGTTGAGGGCACATCATGGCAATAATGTTGAAGATAATTGGATGACTACACCAGATATGGGGTATCTAATCAGTAACAAGTACAAAGTCGTCCTGACTTGTTGGTCACCTAATTGTTGTTACACAATTTTTCCATTCAATGTTGCACCATTCAGAACTGCCCGACAGTTAAACATCCTTTTGGTACCAGAACACAAACACTTTGTACAGGTAAACTGTCTTCTATTTAGATTCAATGTAGTAATTCCAAAACATTACATAACATTCTGTTTTTTGTTGTCTTTTTGAAGGTCTTTATGAAGCCTGGAAGTCCAATGCCCTTGCCGGATTTGATATGGAATACTAATAGGGCACCCATAGCAAAGGGTTGGGACTCGCTTTTTGTTGGCCGGATACAAAAGTGGAAGAATTTGCTCATACAATCACAACCCCCCCCATCCCCTTCCTTGTGTAGATTTAAGTAAAGATAGTGATGGTAATCAATGTTAAGTTAGGTTTATAATTTTGGTACACAATGTTGTATAATTTTGGTACACAATGTTGTATAATTTTGGTACATAATGTTAAAGTTCTGTTTCTGCATAACAGTGGTTCGCATGTGGCCATTCGAACGCCTGTTCGAACGCACCCATTCGAACACGTTCGAATAAAGCCATTCGAGGCAGCCAAAACACACCCTCACACCATCAGTTAACAATATTCCTTAACACGGATGACATTATTCGAACAGGTTCGAACGATGTCATGCGAACAATACAAATTCCTTAACACGCACAACGTCGTTCGAACTGGTTCGCATAACCTCGTTCGAACAGTCACTTAACCCGTGTTACACGAGCGTCTCACGCGAGGTCATTTTGGGGAAAAATAAGTTCGGGGGTGTGTTTTGAGTAGGAGGGGGTGTGGGGAAAGCAATACCCAAGAAATGCTAGTCAATGCCCAATGATGAAATTGCAACTAACTAAAACCGAACAACATTAACACAAAAAAAAATTTACAAATTCAGCAGTAGCATCGACAAGTTCAGCAGCAACCAACAACAGCTAGCTAGCATCCAACAAATTCTGATGTCATAATAATGCACAATCCCGTATCAGGTTTAAATCAATATTTTGAGAATCAATAAATCTAGAGAATCAATATTCTAATATCCCAACTATGAGTATCAGGATTAATTCTCTCATCATAATGCACTATTCAGCATAGAAGCGCAAAAAGGAACGAAAACTGGGAATGAGATCAATTAAGGAACAAAAACTATTTCTACAAAAAGAAGCGGGAAAACAAGGAATGAGAATCACGATACAAGAGAGAAAAGCATAGAAGATGGAGAAAATGCGAGCTTAGAACACGACACAGGAGCAATAACAAAAGTCAGCTGATTGACTTTGGTTTTGTTGTTCCTGAGATAAATTGCAGTAGTGTTTCAAATCTCCTGGAAGTCAAGAAATTTTTAACTTCTATCCCGAGCTCCACTTCACTTCCTCCTCTTCTTTTTCTCATGAACGATTGAAGTTCGCATGGAGAAATCTTTGGCTGGCGTGCATATGCTTTTTAGTTAATCTGGAAAAGTCTGCAGAAGTTGGTCCTATCATATGCAAAAGTAACTCTGGTTTTGTTGCTAATATAAAGTGAAACACATAATCAACTACTTGCATATATAACGTCGTGTATTGTCAATTTGCAAGATAATGGTTTTACCTCTATCTTGCTGCATATGAACCAAATAGAAGCATGAATAGCTCCAAACTCTGAACAGCAAGCGTTAACACAAGAGTGCAATGAATCCTAATCCTAACATATTGGTTGGAGCCATAACTGGAAGTCCCAACCAGAATGATGGATTTCCAGATGATCACGGTGATTAGTCATTCTGAACTTTAGCATACTTTGCTGGTACAAAACAGCAAAGTAATGCAACCTCAAAGACCAGTTTGTGACTCTCAAAATGAATTTGAGAAGGTGGATGCAGATTTACAGTCTCTCATCAACCACCAGAACATGAAGTGATCACAATAGATGCAGCTTTAAGGAACAAGCCACTAAAAAACAGACAAACTCAAATGATGAATCCACACTAAAAAGCAGACAGACTATAAAGCCAAGCGAAGAGTCTCTCTCTAGACAAATGTTGATCCCACATAGAAGTTAAGAAGTCTATCCCACAAAATAGAGCTGCAAAATCCTATCTTTAAAAATTGAAATATTCCTTTACAAATAGTTTTGATGATAAACATAGTGAAAGAAGAGCAATCAAAGGAGAATTCAAGATAGTGAAACCAAAGAAAGGAGCTATAGGAAAAAACTGACCCCAAATAAAGCCAATGAATCAACAACAACCTTCGATGGTTTCTACCTAGTACATTTGTCAAAAGCCCAAACATCTACTCCTAAGTGGAAATTACATCAGAAAATAAAATGCACCGAAAACAAGACTTTACAAATGAGTATCATGAGCTTATTATTGAAGTGTTTAAGAAAATATGGTTTGATTTAACTGATAATCAGAAGAAGTTGTAAAAAAGATAATTCTGAATGAGTTTCTTAAGTTTATGTTTCGTATACAATTTTCTATTCTTATGTGAATGTTAGTGTGAGTAATATAATTGTTAAGTTTAATAGATTTTAGTGGTAGGTCAAATATTTTCATCAGAGCAACCATATTCAGAGAGTTCATCCCCAAAATATTTCAAAATTGAGTTTATTGTAACAAAAGTACATCAAATAAATCTTAAGACAAAACTAAATTAACATCACAGATATTGCAAATGCCAAACTATTGTAACACTCAACATCAATCAGTATCATTGAATTGGTAGATTTATATTGAAACAAAGACCATATATAAAGTATATAAAGCTGAAAACACAGAATTAAGAACATTGTAAATTGCAGAAATTAAAACTTGCAGAAAATGACATCATTGACCATTGTAGTAGTATGGTGAGACATCAAACCATCAACTTGAAGAAAACAGCTAAATTACGAACATCTACTGCTGCAATCAAAGAAGCGTCGATCTACGATTAAGTTTCAATCACCAACAAGTGGAATCAAATCCATGTATGTGCTAAGTACATTAACTCATCTCCTTTTAAAGTATAACTTAAAGACAACACAGAAGAGTCTAGTTTTATTTATAAATTATATGCAACTATAATTATTTGTTAAAAGCCATAAAAATTCTATGCAACTCAATTCTAAATAAAGTTCCAATCTACAGAAGCATAAACTGGGAAAACAGAAGCTTCAATAATCTATATACCTCAAGCAGCATCATTTAATTCATAAACAGAAACCTTGTGCATACTGTCTCCATACACTTTGATACCAAATCATACCAAAATAAGAGAAAATAATCAAATCAGCCAGTTAAGAGCCAAATAAAATCAATTAATACAAAGACCATGGTTTTATGTTCACAAAGGGATCTGAGAGGAGAAACTAACCAAATCACCCAGTTCAGAGCCAAATTCCAAAAAACACAATAGGAAAATCAACTCAAACCCAGTTCAGAGCATATAGGAACATAAAACTTGAATAAAACTAGCTCACTTTTTATTCAACACATTACAAACTGTGGGCAGTGGAAGAAACGCGACACAAACACATATACACAGTGATTTGGGCTAGGGTTGGATTTGGATTAAAATTTCAAACCAGGTCACTTAATCAAGTTTGGTTAATTGACCCATTTTTAAGATTTTGGAGTGGTCCATAAACCATTTAATTGGACAGAGCCTTTTTGGCGTGGTTTAGTTCAGTTTAGTGAAATGGTGTGGAATGATAACCAATAAGTGTTCTTTATATGAGAAAAAGTCAACCCAAAGGGGCCCTTGAGACCATCACAGTAAACTAAATCCAAATGAGGTGATATGTTCCTAGCTCCTATAAAAACTAGGTTTAAATATATATTACCCCCTGCAAATATACCCATTATCCAGTTACCCCCCTACAAAAAAAAAATATTTAAAACAAACCTTGTAAAATGTAAAGTTATTCAGTTACCCCCCTGCCGTTAATTTTTCTGTTAAAAAATGTAAAATGTCACATATCCAGTTACCCCCCTGCCACGTGTCACCTTATTATTGGGCCTCTGTGACACGTGGCACTGACATGCCACGTCAGCTCCTATGTCACCACTGCCACGTGTCACTGACATGTGCCACGTCAGCAGCCAATGGATGGCTGCCACGTGGCACTAGTTATAACACTCAAAATTAAATATTTTTGTGGCCTCCAAGGATGTTGAACTCGCAACCTCTTACTCTCACACACACCTCTTAACCATTGAACCACATTAGTATTTGTGATTATTATCTCACCTACAAATATATATTACATCATATGCTACTTAATTTAAAAATATATATATCATCATTCATCATCTTCATCAGTTACTAGTTACTGGGTTCATCATGTGGCTGACATCACATTAACAAATAAACGCCCTAAAACACAAATTAATGGTGAAGAATGATTAAATTGAGAAGAAGGAGGAATCTGGGTTTAATATCTGTTCCTCAAAGTTGTTTCATCTTTCTCCATCTTTCGTTTCTTTTCTGTAAATCAAAATCTGGGTTTGATTCTTCTTCCATCTTTCATCAAAAACGAAATGCAGATCTTGGGGATTTTCAGTTTTTCTAGGTTTGAGATTCAACTAAAACGAAAACAATTTTCAGTTTCTCAGATTTCATTTTTTCGATTTCGTTTTCTCTTTCTTGCATCAGATAAATTCGATTTCTCATCTTCTCAGATTTCGCTTTTTTCAGATTTGTTTTTCGTTTTTCTCAGATTTCGTTTTTTCGATTTCGTTTTTCTCTGAAAGAAATTAGGGACGATGCATTTAATTACGAAAGGAAATGCAATCATGGGTTGTAGCAAGATGGAGAAGATTTGTCACGGTTGCAATGGGGTTGATGGAAGAGGAAAGTAGCATATGAGAGAGAGAGAGACGAACGAAACAATTCCCTCCCTTCGATGATGAAGAAGATGATCTTCTGGGAAGAGAGAAGAAGACGAACTGATGAAGAAGATGATGATGAACGATGAATGATGATGAACGATGATCCAGATTCTCATTAGTTTTTTTTAATTTAAGTACGAATTACCTAATATATACTGGTATGTGAGTTAATTATCTCAGAAACTAATTTGGTTCAGTGGTTAGGGGGTGTGTGTTTGAGTGGCTGGTCACAAGTTCAACACTCATTGGGGACAAAAACATTTATTTTTGAGTGATATAAGTAGTGCCACGTGGCAGCCACCCATTGGTTGCTGACGTGGCAGTGGTGACATAGGAGCTGACGTGGCATGTCAGTGCCACGTGTCACAGAGGCCCAATAATAAGGTGACACGTGGCAGGGGGGGTAACTGGATATGTGACATTTTACATTTTTTAACAGAAAATTTAACGGCAGGGGGTAACTGGATAACTTTACATTTTGCAAGGTTTGTTTTAAATGTTTTTTTTTTGTAGGGGGGTAACTGGATAATGGGTATATTTGCAGGGGGGTAATATATATTTAAACCTAAAAACTATATCAAAAGTACTTTTATTCCATAAAACAAGGTCTTTGGAAAGCAACAAAGCTAGCTCCTCATCAGACACCTTAACTTCAACATAAGATTCTACTATGGATGGGGCCTCAATGGCCAATCCACCAAAAAGGCCCAACACCAAAGGGTCCAATTCATCCAACGGTGGAGATTGCAGACCTAGATCCAGCAGCCCTCCTCCACTCCAGATACCTATAAATAAGCATTGAATGCTCATATTAATGGTATTCATCTCTCACCTACTCTCACTTGTAATTGACTCACTCACTGACTTGAGCGTCGGAGTGACATTACAGGTACCACCCCACCTCGGACCGGAGCACCAACTCGGACAACCAAGGATACACGTACCAACTATCTCGGACCGGTCTACCTATCCCAGATCGGATACGTAGCAGGAGATACGGTACCGAACATTGGCGACCACAGTGGGAGGGCCTTATACTCTAGTCTTTCCCCCAACCTCCTTGATCAGCAATGGCTCCGGAACTACGACGAAGAAACGTATCCAGCATCGTGGTCAGACCCGACCAGCAACAGGAAACCCCGGAGGGGGTAGCGGTCACTCTCCCTCGCAGCTCGGCCCATGGCCGGAATTCATCCAGGGCGATGATCCCTATAAGCTCTGCTAGAAACCAGTTTCCACCTCCAGCCCCGACTGTCCCGGTACCGATCGATGCTGTCCAACAGCTCATCCAACTGCTGACAAGGCAGGCCGAGGCTGATCAAAGGAGTCAGCGTTACTCCCAGCTGGAGGCCGAGATGGCCGAAGTCCGGGCTAGAGATATCCCGGATCGTACTTCCCCTCAAACCTACTCTCCTAGCAGGAGGACCTCTAGTAAAAGACGTCACTGATCCCCTGCTTGGAGGAGGCACCACCATCGCTCGCCACCACGCCGAAGAGGGAGACAAGAATTTGGAACTCCCCCAACCGAGACTTATGACGAGACCTACTACCCCGGGGAGTCAACTCACCAAAGCTCATCACTAGCATCGTCGTCCCCAAGGCGACGTTCTATAAGCCGGGGAAGTCCCCCGAGGCCTGAACGTCGGCGCCCTCTGTCTCCCAGATCCCCCGTCCGACGCCCAACCAGGAGGCCTCCTCCGAGGGAGAGGTCCGCGACTAGGAAGGGACCCTTTACAGCGGAAATCGACTATTTCCCGGTACCCAAGCACTTAGAGAAGCCCCCGGAGGGCTTAAAGATGCATGACGGGACGGGCGATCCTGATCGACACCTAGATTACTTTGACACGATGATGCAATACAGGAATGTCCCAGAGGAGATCAAATGCCGGATATTCCCTCTTACGCTGGAGAAATTGGCTTTGGACTGGTTCAGAGCCCTCAAGCCAAACTCGATATCATCCTGGGACCAACTTGCAAAGCTATTCTCGGCCCAGTTCGCCCACTCCAAAATGAAACCTAAATCTCGGAAAGTCTTACAAGCCATCCGGCAAGGAGAGAACGAGTCTCTCCGAGACTACATTGAAAGATTTAACAAAGAGGCGGCTCAGGTCCGGAACTTAGACGATTCATTTCGACTATTCTTCATGGAAGCCGGTCTGCGGGAAGGAAGTCTGTTTCAGATCGATGTCGGAATCAACCAAACTGAGTCGCTTGCCGAGTTCCTCCAGCGATCTCAAAAATACATTGACCATGAAGAAGGCGCTGTTGCAAGAAAGACAGATGCCGACCCCGGAACGAGCAAGCCTCGGTATGAAAAGGAGGCTCCGGTGCGTCAGGCAGCAGAGGCCCGTTATGAAAGGGAACCCCTGAACGACAATAGGCTCCGACCTCGGAACCGACACCAACAATATTCCGATCTGAATGACACAAGGGCCAGGATTCTGGCGGAATGTATGAACGCTGAGTTCAAAGAAGTCAAGTTCCCTGATCCGCTCCCACACAGGCCGGGACAGAGATCCAACAAGTACTGCCGGTATCACCGGAGCAAAGGGCACGATACAAATCGGTGCAATGCTTTGAAGGATGACATCGAGGACCTGATTAAGAAAGGGAAGTTAGGCCAGTACGTGGCTAAAGCACCCAGACACGAGGGCGAGGTTAAGGAGGAAGAAGACGATCCGAAACGAAAGGGTAAAGCCCCGCAAAAACGAGAAGAGAGCTCGGAGGACGAGCGCGACTATCGAAAATCAAAGGGCCGACCTGTAATGATGATGATATCCGGGGGGTATCCCGACGAGGCATCGGGCAAAACTATGAAAAGAAAATGGAAGGAAGTCATGTGTGCCGCTTCCACCTCGGCAATCACCTCAGGCCCGGAGCGCCCACCCTTGGCCTTCGGCGACCGAGACTTATTGGATGGCAAGCCAAATAAACACATACCCCTCATAATCAGGGCGGTCATGGCAAACCATGAAATAAGAAGGATTCTGGTCGACCAGGGGAGCTCCGTTGATATCATCTTCATCGACCTGGTGAGAAAACTGCAGATCTCAGAGGAGGACTTCACCCCTTACCGGGGGTCGGATCTTTCGGGCTTCAACGGGTCTCGAACCAAACCTCTCGGCTACTTGGAAATGATGGTCACCTATGGAGAGGAGCCACTAGAAAGGACGGTCAAGACCAAGTTCCTGGTGTTGCCATGCCCCTCGGTCTACAATTGTATCATCGGGAGGCCCACCCTTGGAAGACTCGGAGCCGTAACTTCAACGGTTCACCTCAAGATGAAGTTCTACTCTTTGAGTGACGAAGTTATCACCCTTGACGCCGACTTAGAGTCCGCCCAAAGATGCTTCTATCTTCATGTCAAGGCGGACAGACAGGCCTCAGAAGAGGGGGTTCCCCCCATAGAGGCAAGGACTCGGAGGAGCCCAAAGAAGAAAAGAACCGGTCCAGCGGCCGAGGTCAACGTCACGGACCTCGACGCGAGGTATGACCCGGACAGCTCCGAGGAGGAAAGCGACGACGAGTTAGCACGTGAGCTAAAGAAGAAAATTAGGCGACCTCAACCTGATTGGGAGTTCATACAAATCCAGCTGGGAGAGAACCCGACCCAAACCGTGCAGATCGGATCCGATCTTCCCGACGAAGTAAAGGCAAAGCTCACCCTCTGCCTCAAATCACACGCCGATCTCTTCGCGTGGTCAGCAAAGGACATGCCCGGGATTCCCCCCGAGGTCGCCTGTCACCAGCTAGCGGGGAACCCCGGGGCAAAATGGGTCGCCCAACGCAAAAGAGCTCAAAGCCAGGAAAAGGCAGCTGCTACGGCTAAGGTCGTTGAAGATTTAATTAAGGCTGGTTTTGTAAAAGAGGTCAAGTATACAACTTGGCTCTCAAACCCTGTACCTGTTAAGAAAAGCAATGGAAAATGGCGTATGTGCGTTGACTATACCGATCTTAATAAGGCCTGTCCTAAGGACGCCTTCCATGTTCCTAGCATTGATCGGCTCGTCGATAATGCTTCAGGTTTTCGCTTACTGTCGTTCATGGATGCTTATTCCGGATACAATCAGATTCCGATGTTCCCCCCGACCAAGAGAAGACGGCCTTTATGACTGACCGCGGTAATTTCTGCTACCGGGTCATACCATTCGGTTTAAAAAATGCGGGGGCCACTTATCAAATGATGATGAACAAGGTATTCCGAGGTCAGATCGGCCGTAACGTAGAAATCTACCTCGACGACATGATTGCAAAAAGCGAAAGGGAAGACCTCCATATATCCGATCTGGAAGAGATTTTTGCGGAAATTCGAAAAAATAATATGCGGCTAAACCCGGAAAAATGCACCTTCGGAGTCCGGGCTGGAAAATTCTTGGGTTTTTATCTCACGGAAAGGGGCATTGAAGCCAATCCGGATAAATGCCGAGCGGTAACAGAAATGCGGACCCCGTCCACTAAGAAAGAGCTCCAGAAACTCAACGGCATGATAGCTGCGCTATCTCGCTTCATTTCCAACGCCGCCTTCAAATCACTCCCATTGTTCAAACTGCTTAAGAAAGAAGCAACTTTCGAATGGACTCCAGAGCGGGACGAGGCACTCTCCCGGCTCAAAAAGGTCCTGTCCGAACCTCCCATACTAAGTCGGCCGAGCCCAGGGGAAGATTTATTTTTGTATTTAGCCATATCAGATGAGGCCATCGGAGCCGTGCTTGTCAGGGAGACCGGAGCTGGTCAAAGCCCGGTATACTTTGTGAGTAAAGCTTTGCATGGACCGGAGGTGAGATATCAAAAAATAGAGAATATCGCCTTTGCTCTACTCATCTCGGCACGCCGCCTCCGACCTTATTTCGTCGCCCACCAAATCGTGGTACGGACTAATTACCCAATTCGGCAGATCTTGCACCGACCCGACTTGGCAGGACGAATGATCAAATGGGCAGTAGAACTCTCCGAGTTCGGAATCAAATACGAAACAAGACCGGCCATGAAAGCCCAGGTACTTGCCGACTTTATCACAGAGATGGCACCCGCCGATCCGGATGACGGGGTGTGGACACTTCACGTAGACGGATCCTCAAATCCAAAAGGAAGTGGTGCAGGGTTAATGCTCGAAAGCCCGACGGGCATCATAATCGAAGTATCACTCACATTCGGTTTCCCTACCTCAAACAACCAGGCGGAATATGAGGCGTGCATAGCTGGACTCCGGCTTGCGATCGACCTCAAGGTCTCCCGGCTTTCCCTAAATACCGACTCATTATTGGTGGTGTCGCAAATCGGGAAACAGTACGAGGCTAAAGATCCGATCTTGCAAAGGTACCTAACCCAAGTGCAGGAGCTGCTCTCCCTTTTTACATTCACGGAAGTGAAGCACGTTCCAAGATCGGAAAATATCAGGGCTGACATCCTTTCCAAGCTTGCCAGCACCAAAATTCCGGGGAATCACCGGTCAATAATCCAGGAAACACTGAGCAAGCCGAGCGTAATCTTGAACCCGGAAGCAAATCTTTCTATTAATGTAGTAGAAGAAAGCCAGGGTTGGATCGCGCCATTATTAGACTATATCAGAACGGGGAACGAGCCTCCGGACCCGAGCAAAGCCAAGATCCTCCGGAGGAAGGCCTCCTCTTTTTCCATAATCGATGGAAGCCTCTACAGAAGAAGCCTGTCGGCACCACTGTTGAAGTGCATCGAAGGAGGAGAAGCGGACTACGTCCTGGCCGAGATCCACGAGGGAATCTGCGGGCAACACCTTGGAGGTCGATCCCTGGCTCGAAAGGCATTAAGGGCGGGATATTTCTGGCCAACCATGGAGACCGATGCAAGAAATTATGTAAAGAGGTGCAGTAAGTGTCAGATCCACGCCAAGGTCCACCTAGCACCCCCTACGGAGCTCACCAGCTTAAGCTCGCCGTGGCCATTCGCTTGGTGGGGAATAGATCTCTTGGGGCCATTCCCAACTGCCCCCGGCCAAATCAAATACCTCATAGTAGCGGTGGATTACTCCACCAAATGGATTGAAGCTGAGCCCCTGGCCATCATCAGCGCTAAGAATTGCATCAAATTCTTCAAGAAAAATATAATGACTAGATTCGGGATCCCCGAGGTTGTAGTCACGGACAACGGAACACAGTTCGCCGACAAAGGCTTCAGGAAGCTCATGTCAGACCTTAAGATCAAACACCGGTTTACCTCGGTAGAGCACCCTCAGACAAACGGTCAGGCCGAGGCTGCCAACAAAGTCCTTCTCGATGGACTGAGGAAACGACTCGACGAAGCAAAGGGAAACTGGGTTGAAGAGCTACCTTACGTGCTGTGGGCCTACAGAACTACTCCACAGAGCGCCACGGGGGAAACCCCTTTCCGGCTTTCGTACGGGACAGAGGCCGTGATTCCGGTGGAAATCGGGGAGCTGAGCTGGAGGACACTCCACCCGAAACCTCCGGGGGACAATAGCCAGGCGTTGAAGGAAAACCTCGACCTCGTCGACGAGGTCCGAGGTCAGGCTTTCCTTAAAGAAGCAATAATAAAGCAGAGGGTAGCAGTACGATATAACTCGAAAGTGATCCCCAGAGACCTTGAGATCGGTGATTTAGTTTTACGAAGAGCCGATGTCGGTTTGAAGAACGCCGCACAGGGCAAGCTCGCCCCCAACTGGGAAGGACCTTACCGAGTTTTATCTAAAACCGGCAGAGGTGCCTACGAATTGGAGACCTTGTCCGGCAAGGCGATCCCAAGAACATGGAATGCAACTAAACTGAGAAAATACTACAGCTGACTCTCATCTTACCTAAAGAACGGTGTATACGGACGTTGTAATTCATGTTATCTGAAGAGCGGTGTATACCGACGTTTTTCTTATTTTATCTGGAGAACGGTGTATACCGATGTTATCAATTATGTTTGCGGTGTATACCGATGTTGTAACTCATCTTATCTAATGAACGGTGTATACCGATGTTATCCTATATGGTTGCGGTGTCTACCGATTTTATCGCCTATTCTATTTTCCTTTAGCTGACCGAGGTTTGTCGCTATCCTAAGGGGTGAGTTCGATCTGGGCCGAGTCCCGGTAAACTACCCCGAAGGCGATCATTGTTACGACTATTTGGCCGAGGTTGCCACAACCCTAAGGGACGAGTTCGATCTGGGCCGAGTCCCGGTAAACTGTCCTTAAGGCAACGTTTACCACTTGAGCGAATCAAACGCAAGTGCACAAATGTAAAACAACAGTATAAAGACTAAACCGAGGTAAATGAAACCGGAAGCACATTAAATTACATTTTCATTACAAATTATCCCGGACACGGCCGGGTCCTCTAGTTCAAAAAGATAATGGCATATTACAAAATTCCGGTTCCGCCCGGAACCCGGGGCTTTATTTCCCCACCGGTTCCACCCGGAACCCAAAAAAGCAGCAAAATTCAGAACTTCCCCATCAGCAGCAATCACGGCATGGAAGGGGGAGGGTAAATGACATCGAACGCATCAGAGTCACGATAGGGCCGGACAATACGCCCGTCTGCTACGGTATGGTTCAAGCGAATAAATCCCCGGTCCAGAGGAAGGGATGGATGGATGACAGTGACTTGAGCAAGGGCTTTTTCGAAGCTCTCCTCGGCCACGTCCATAGCCAGTTGAGCCACCTCCACCACCTCGTCCTCCAAGGTTTCTGCTTTGGCACGTACCTCTTGAAGCTCTCTTTCCAATTCAGCAATCCTAGGCAAAGAATCAACGCTAGACCCGACCTGGGCCTACCTCGCCTTCACCAGATCGGCCTCGAGTTCCTGAATCCGAGCCCTCAGGGAAGAAATAACCTCGGCAGACTGCCTATCTTGACTCTCGAGATCTTGGATTCGAACCTCGTGTTCCATGCACAAGTTAAGGGCAGAGTCCCTCTCCTTTTCAAATTTTTCCGCAGCCGCTTTAAGCTCGGTCTGATCCCTCTCCAGAGTCTCGTATTTCTTTTGCAACTCCTCCCGGGCTCTTCTTTCGTTGTCCCTCTCCACCAGGGCCCCTGTAATAATAGAAACAAGGAAGTCAGCAACAGAGATAACCAAGAAGGAAAGTCAAAGAGTGCACCTCGGAACTTGGGGTTACCTTTTGCCTGATTCTCAACCTCGACCTTCTGAAGCTTCGTCACATCGGCAAGATGCCGGAATAACCTGAGAGACGCCTCCACCGGGTCGACCCGGGAATCCTCCAAATGCTTCTGCAGGAAGTCGGCGTCAATAGAAAGGCCGGAAGACCTAGAAGTCCGGTGCTTCCCATGGCGCCCCTTTTTTGAAGCCCGAGCAGCCGGGGCATGTGAAGTAGAAGCAGGGTCTGCTTGCGGTAGGGGGCGCTCCCTTTTTCTCTGCAAGAGATCCGCAGCCCGATCCTCTGCTCCAGCCGAGCCTGCCTCCAGGATGGTGCTAATCGGGATGGCAGCAACGGGTTTTTCCTTTTGAACCCCGACCTTCCTTTCTGCAAGAGCCGTCAGGCGAGAGAACTTGTCCGGCCCCATGCTATCTGCAAAGAAAGGAAAATAAACAATGTTAAAAGAAACGGCAGTCAAAAAATTATGATGGGCAGGGTTAGCTACCAAGAAACCTACCAAGAACGGCGACTACTTGAGATTTCGACCCAGCCCCAACCAATCGGGCTACGTCAATCCCAAATTTCTTGGGATCCCGGTAGACGATCAGGTCGGCAAAGTTCGTCAAGATCGCCAACGACTCCTGATCAACCTGGGATAGCCGCCCTAAGCCGACGGTGTAAGAATGAGGCCTCCGGTTAAAATGAGAGAGAGACCATCCCAGTTGAAACTTTGTGAACTCCAATGATTTCCCGTCCGCAGAATATTGGCCGACGTGCCTCACTGCCTCCTCATTCACGGGCTCCACAAAGAAATACTTATTTTTCCAGTTCTTAAGAGAGTCGGAATAAGGCATGAAAATCTTTAACCCTCTCTTAGCCCGGAAGCTCACATGTTCCCACCGATCTTTAGTTCCATCCTCATGCCTCCGGTTAACCTCAAAAAGGTGGAAGAAGAGGTCACAGGAGATCGGCCTCTCCAGATGAATCCACATCAACTCAAAAGCCCGGAGGAACGCCCATGAGTTGGGATGTAGTTGGGAAGGAGCGAGGTTCAAGATCTCCAAAGCCTCTTGTTGAAAAGCGGTGAACGGGGGGCTAACGTGCATATCAAGGATCGTCACCCCGTACATAACAAATTTAAGAGCTTTCGGCCAGACGGCCACATGCTGGTCTTCAGCCATTCCCTCCACATTCCAGATCTGATCCTTCCGGGAAAGGCGGTTTACGAAGAAACTCATATCGTCACCGGTCCTATAAAGGGACGGAATCCCCCTCAACGCCTCCGACACCCAGGAATACTCCCGGGGAACAGTGAGAGGTAGGGACACGGGAACATTGACCGGCCCTACTCCGGCTCGGGGATATTGTTCAGAATCACCTTCTTCATATGCGGGCTCCCCGCAATACTCAAGACCGTCTTCATTGTTTCGGCTCTCAGCCACCTCCTCCTCACTCTCCTCCGAACTCCAACTAGTACTGCCTTGTTCTTCACGGTCGGGCTCGGCATCAGAATCACCCGAATCAAGAACCACCACCTCTGGGTTGTCTTCATCTACCGGCTCGTTGCTGGGAACCCCGGGAGACCGGTCTTCAGCGTGAGTAGGAGCGGAGCCCAAGTCGTCGTGAACCTCGGGAATAGCTGACCCGGGGGGACTAGCACGAATTTCCGTCGACTCTCCAATTCCGGAAGCCATTGTTTGTGCGAAATGAGGGCGATCTATGTCAGCAACCCGACGGGTTTGTTTCGTCCTCGCCAGATCGGTCCTGCAGAAATGGGGGCTTGACGAGTCAGGTTGATACGTAAACAGTGGGTCCACAACCAAGTCGGAACCCGACCTGACGACCCCCACTCTGTATCTACAAATGCGGGTCCGGAAAGAACCCGGTCGTGATCTAAAGCCGGAAGCAACAAAGAGAAGAGGAAAACTAACCTTACGAAAATCGAAGCTCGTCGAACAATGGAGGCAGGTCGCGAACAGCAAAGGCGTCACCGAGATACAGCACAACTCTGAAGAGAGGAATAAGCTCCGGAACGACTTTAAGATCGGAAGCAGAGCAATTCGCAGAAAAACAATCCAAGTAAGGGGGATCCCCCCTTCCTATTTATAGAACATTAAGAAGGCCACAAATGGGCCTGGGCCTAGGCTACGTTTCCCAAGACTAGCCCCTAAACAGGCGCGTCGTTCCAAGCGCCATCATTACCCCAATCATCCTCGAACGACACGTCCCATCAATGACGTTGCCAGCTGGCACAGAAATCAAGGCACTGCCATGACCGGATCGCTTCGTTTCCATCGGTTCGCCCCGGTCTCTCTCTATCCCGCCATGACCGGAATCTCTCAAAGCGGGCAGCCTCGAGTCACTCGGCGCGACCTGAGTCCCTCAGATCGGCCCGGTATGCCGTGAAGTATCTCGCCCGAGCTTGGGCCCGACGAAATCTCTTAACAAGTCTAGCTCGCCTTAAGGCGACCCGACTTGGGGGGCTACTGTTATGGATTGGGCCTCAATGGCCAATCCACCAAAAGGCCCAACACCAAAGGGTCCAATTCATCCAACGGTGGAGATTGCAGACCTAGATCCAACAGCCCTCCTCCACTCCAGATACCTATAAATAAGCATTGAATGCTCACATTAATGGTATTCATCTCTCACCTACTCTCACTTGTAATTGACTCACTCACTGACTTGAGCGTCGGAGTGACATTGCAGGTACCACCCCACCTCGGACCGGAGCACCAACTCGGACAACCAAGGATACACGTACCAACTATCTCGGACCGGTCTACCTATCCCAGATCGGATACGTAGCAGGAGATACGGTACCGAACAGATTCTAAAGATGCAGCAAGTCTTGCAGCTAATTGATGTTTACACTGAAACAAACACACACATTAAATGTATACTTCAGCACATGAGAAATAAAAAGGTTTGTGACTCTCAATGAATTTGTTGCTATTTTTCTGACAATTTACAATTTCAAGTCTACAATGATTACAATTTACAACTACAAGCTCAGCAAGCAAATAAGCAAGCTTCTCTTAAAATCTTCTCTTAATTAGAGGATGCTGCTGGGCGTACTATTAGCTTGCTTATTTGCTTAATAGTACGCTAAACTGCTAATAGTACGCTGCTATAAAGAGGAAGATGAGAGAAACACCGGGGCCTTACAAGTTGCCTTATAAATGTAAATAATTAAAAAAATTACACCAAAGGTGTAATTTTACCCTAAAGGAACGAGCACATGACACAAAAACATTCAAATATATAAATTCGATAGAAGTAAACTAAAAGAAAAAAAAAAGATACGATAGTTTAGTAAAAAGCAGGAAAATATTATATATCGCTATATCTAACTAATTGAAAGTTTTATCTCAACAAAATTGTTTTTGTGATGGTGCATCCACGACTTGATTCCAATCCCTATACAAAAGCTAAGCACTGCAGATTCCTTTGGATAGCATGTTGAGAAGCACTATATCTTTTATGCAGAAGTTTCTGTGGCAATTGGAAGCAAAGAACTTGAGAGGCTCCAAGCATCATCTCCAGCAATAATTAACTCAAAGTCTAGTACTAAACAAAGTAGTAACCACTCAGTGGGTCTGGCATCATAAGAAAAAAAAACAATATTAAGTCCATGTACAACTTCAAGAAAATAATATGCCAATCCTTATATCAATGTTTTTAATACTTTAAACACAAAATCTGAAAAAACCAAACAGAATCAACAAATGAAAAGAAAATTGAGGAAGTCGGAAATTAATGAGTCTGGCAGGGAGACCATTCTAAAACTCATAAACCTATCATTTTGTCAAACAGTACAATGAAATAATGTAAAAGAGTTAGACATACTACAGTAATCAACATTCTATAAAACCAGAAAGTGGTACCAAAAGGGAACTAAATTAAACAAAACAAAACTACTTGCAATCCTGTTATAAAACCAGACTGCAAACATAATTAAAAAGAAAAAAGTAGAAACTTTTGGGGAACATTGCAGGACTATTACTCAGACAGTCCCACAAGCTATCCGTCTTGTGTTTACAATGGAAGAGTGAAAAGCACAAACCAACTTAGAAGCATAAAACAACTCAAAAGCAAAAAAGAGAATGTTACGATTAAGAGTGGCTTGAAACAATGTTAGTATACATGTATAAAATTTTTCTGTGCAAAAGGGACTTATAGTTTATCCATGATAATAAGTGAAGCAAAAACAGATTAGGCAGAAAGAAGACCGAAGAATAGATATTTAACAAGTTGTATATTCATTTCACACTTACAAGTTACAACAACATCTACTTTTGCACATGGTGAGTTTTGAAGCAAAAATTCAATCATTCGATCAATAATGGATGAATATTTTGGTATCAATCCTGCTTTAATAGCTTCTCGCAACTTGGCATATTCTATCCAAGACTTGCCACCTACTAGCTCCATTTTTATATCTCTCCAAGATGACAGGGAAAATCCATAAGCATCCGAGCTCACATTTAATTGAAGTGACTTCAAGTTACACAAGGAAGGGAGTCTGAGCTTATTTTTATTAATAACTAATGAGAGAGCCTAAACAATAAGGTATGAGAGGCAAATTAGCACCAGTTTTATACAATATTTTTTGACAAAATTTAGCAATTAAAGAAGTCAAAGTTGGTACCTTAAGAGTTTTTGGACATACGGTCAATGATTCAATATCAGTCATCTCTATCAACCAATTGAGTATACTCATACCCATAGTATTGAGTATATTCATACCCATAGTAGTAGTCATCACAAGACTGACTTGTTTAATAGAAGAAAGATGGGTCCCAGAGATTTTCAGAAAAGATTTACATGTAACAGCAAAGGTACACAGACTTGGAGCAAATAGCTCAATATTCGAATAACATTGATTATAACTATAATGATTATAACTACGTATAGATAGATTGAGAAGCATGGCACTTGATATGCAAAGGGGTTGTTGTCGATCCGGAACGTTGCATCTGAGAAGGATTAAAGTATTCAATTTGTTAAAAGTGGAAAAAGGTTCAATGCGACCATCATTTCCAGTGCAAAAGGACAAGTTGCGTAGTTTCAAGTAGATTAATGCTGGCAAATTGAGAGAAAGAGAATTCGGAAATATTATTTGGGAATGCTCCGAGTCGTTACATAGCTCTAGAGAGGTCAAAGAGCCGCATGAAAGGGAAGGTGAAAACGGAAAGTGATTACTATGATAAGAAAGACGTAAACGATGGACATTGTGTGAAGCGGCGTATCTTACAATTCTTATGAGTAGGTAACTCTCCACGGTACCATGACGTTCAAAATCGAGAGTATCAAGTGCCATGGAGGAATCACGAAGAGATAGCATCCGAGTCACGAATTTCGTGAAACACTTGAGAGTCCTAAAATGAGAGGAACATAAAATAAGGGTAGGAAGATGCCTCCAGAGATGTTTCCATCTGGTAGACAATAAACAAGTTTGAACGGCGTACTTGGCATTCAAAAAGGAGAGTATGTGAAGCAAAATGCAATCAGGCAAATCGCTCAGCATGTCTTTGTTGTCTTCGTTTTCACGCTCCTTGCTTTCATGCCTCCTTCTCTTCATTGTTGCTGTGCTGTGCTGTGCTGTACTGTGAGCGGTGACTTCCACAAACCCTAACAAACGAGGTGTGAATGTGATGGTACTGTGGAGAGTTACCTTTTGTGAATGTGACGGTGACTTCCACAAACCCTAACCCGTGTTCAATGTTTCATGCTTATTGGGGGGAGGAAATAAATAAATGGCTTTCATAATTTCAACAACCCTAACAAACGTTTCCGATCTTTTTTTTCTTATAATAATAAAAAGGCTTAAATACAGTTTTGGTCCCCCTATTTTGACCAATCCACGATTTTGGTCCCTAAACTTTTAATTTGACGATTTTGGTCCCCCTATTTTCCCAATTTGAAAAATCATAGTCCCCCACCCCAATTTTGACTCAGTTTGACTGACTTATCCTACGTGGCAGCCCACGTGGACTGCCACGTAGGCACACCCCCCCACCCCACCCCCCACCCCACCCACCCCTCCACTGTTTGTCTTCCCCACCCCAACCCCCCCACCACCGACCCACCCACCCCACCCCAACCCCCCCACCACCGATCCACCCACCCCACCCCAACCCCCCCACCACCGATCCCCACCCCACCCCACCCCCCCCACCACCGACCCCACCCCACCCCCATCCCACCCCACCCCAACCCCACCCCCCCTCCCCGTTGCTCCTCCCCCTTCACTGTTCCCCCTCCCACCCCCCACCCCCACCCTCCACTGTTCCCCCTCTTCCCCCCACCCCACCGTGACCCCTCCCCCACCCCCAGAGTTCGCAGAGAGAGAGAGAGAGAGAGAGAGAGAGAGACGCAGAGAGAGAACGGAGAGCGAGCGGAGAACGGCGAGCGAGAGCGATCGGTGAGATGCGAAGGAGAGAGAGAGCGACGGTGAGCGAGAGAGAGCGACGGTGAGCGAGAGAGAGAGAGGGAAATCGATGGGGGGTGGGGGAGGGGTCACGGTGAGCGAGAGAGAGAGGGAGGTGGAGATCGATGAGGGGTGGGGAGATGCGATGGGGGGAGGTGGAGAGGAACAGTGAGGGTGGGGGAGGGGTCACGGTGGGGTGGGGGGAGGGGGAGCGAGAGCGACGGGGAGGGGGAGCGAGAGCGACGGGGAGGGGAGCGAGGAAGAAAAAGGGTGGGGGTGGGGGGGGGGGTGGGGGGTGGGGTGGGGGGTGTGCCTACATGGCAGTCCACGTGGGCTGCCACGTAGGATAAGTCAGTCAAACTGAGTCAAAATTGGGGTGGGGGACTATGATTTTTCAAATTGGGAAAATAGGGGGACCAAAATCGTCAAATTAAAAGTTTAGGGACCAAAATCGTGGATTGGTCAAAATAGGGGGACCAAAACTGTATTTAAGCCTAATAAAAAGCCCGTTCTGATTTTTGTTTTACTTTCTTGACTTTCTTCAAAGTAATCCTATTTTATTTTACTTTTTTTTGACAAAATCCTACTTTATCTTATTTATTTATTTGACCCTTTTCTTTTATTCTTGAAACAAATTTGACCCTTTTTCTTTGACAATATTTATTTGAGGTTTAAATAGTTATTACCCCCTGCAAATATAGCCATTATTCAGTTACCCCCTACAAAAAAAACATTTAAAACAAACCTTGCAAAATGTAATGTTATCCAGTTACCCCCCTGCCGTTAAATTTTCTGTTAAAATATGTAAAATGTCACATATCCAGTTACCCCCTGCCACGTGTCACCATATTATTGGGCCTCTGACACGTGGCACTGACATGCCACGTCAGCATCCTATGTCACCACTGCCACATGTCACTGACATGTGCCACGTCAGCAGCCAATGGATGGCTGCCACGTGGCACACACTTGGCAATGAAGAGAATAGTGTGTTACTAAAAAAAATTAGATTTTTGCACAATTGGGGATTGAACCCACGAACTCAACATCAAACTCACTCTCAATTACCACTACAACACAACATAATCTGTATATTTTAACACAACTACCAATATATATTACATTAATTAACTCTTCTTCTTCTTCAAATCTTCATCTTCTTCCTGAAACAAAACCCAGAAAACGAAAATCATCTCAAATCAATAAAACGAAAATTGAAACAAACGAAAATCATGAAAACGAAAATTGAAACAAACGAAAATCATGAAAATCATCAGATGCCAAACGAAATCAAAACGTTTTTTTTCCAATTCGTTAAATCAAAACGTTTTTTTTCCAATTCGTTAAATCCAATTCCATTAAAACGCATCTTCCAATTCGTTTTTTCCAATTCGATATTCGATTTTCGTTTTTTCCCAATTCGATTTTCGTTTTGTTCCCAATTCGAATCTGAAGAACGAAGAATATGATGATTATTTGTTGGATCCAGATCTGATTTCCAGATTTTTTCGTTTTTGAAGATGATGAATGATGAATCGATTTGATTCTTGTTGATTTTTGATTTGATTTCCAGATTTTTTTGTTTTTGAAGATGATGAATGATGAATCGATTTGATTCTTGTTGATTTTCGATTTGATTTCCAGATTTTTTCGTTTTTGAAGATGATGAATGATGAATCGATTTGATTCTTGTTGATTTTCGATTTGATTTCCAGATTTTTTCGTTTTTGAAGATGATGAATGATGAATCGATTTGATTCTTGTTGATTTTCGATTTGATTTCCAGATTTTTTCGTTTTCGTTTATGTATTATATATTTGTAAGTGAGTCAATAATCGCAAGAACTCACGTGGCTCAGTGGTTAGAAGGTGTGTGTGCCACTTTGGGGTCACGGGTTCAATCCCCATTGGACACCAAAATCTTTAATTTTTAAGTAAGCATTTACCTCCACTTGCCAAGTGTGTGTCACGTGGCAGCCATCCATTGGCTGCTGACGTGGCACATGTCAGTGACACGTGGTAGTGGTGACATAGGAGCTGGCGTGGCATGTCAGTGCCACGTGTCACAGAGGCCCAACAATAAGGTGACACGTGGCAGGGGGTAACTGGATATGTGACATTTTATATATTTTAACAGAAAATTTAACTGCAGGGGGGTAACTGGATAACTTTACATTTTGCAAGGTTTGTTTTAAATGTTTTTTTTTTGCAGGGGGGTAACTGGATAATGGCTATATTTACAGGGGGGTAATAACTATTTAAACCTTTATTTGACCTTTGTTGAAGATGATAATCCTTTATTTCCAAATTTCATATAAGATCCAATTGGATTTTAACATAACTTAAAAAATTAGTTTTGGCTGTTTTAAAATTTACGGTTAGCTTTTTAAAAAGAAAAATTATACTTAAAAAATTTGGGACACTCCGTAGATAGCCAGCGATGGTCTGAACAAAAAAAAATTGATACCTAAAAAGTAAACATGAAAAAAATAAAATAACAAAAAAATAACATTAAAAAAATTTCTCCTTTTACCGACTTGCCTTACATGTTACTATATATATATATATATATATATATATATATATATATATATATATATATATATATATATATATATATATATATATATATATTAATAAAGGTAATGGGGTTACGGATTAGATTTTTTTTGGTTTGGACCATTGCTGGCTACCCACGGAGTGATCCCAACGCTTTCAACGAAGAACTAATCTCCGCTCGCTACTTGCACCAAGTTTTCGTTGGCCATCACCGGTTTTAACGTGTGTGGGAATCAAACCTAGTGGCGTATCTAGGAATTTGGGTTAGGGTGTGTAAATTTTTTAAAAAACACGCATTGCTATAAATATAATAAATGAGAAAGAGAAGAAAGAAGAACATGCTCGAGAGTGAGAAAACATAGAGAGAGATAAAATTAGAAATGTGTAAATGTGTGAGTTATTGTGTGAGTATGGTGTATTAGATAGGTGCAAAACTCGGAGTTTCAGTGCAAACAAATATTTTCAAGGTGTGCAAAACCTTTTTTTAATAGGATATTAGTGCTAATATTATTTTTTAATAGGAGTATTGGTACTAATAATATTTTTACAAAGTGTGCGGTTGACCACCCTGACATATAGGTAGATCTGCCTAGGGGTGTTTGCGGTGCGGTTTGGTTCGATTTTGAGATAAAAAGTGAACCGAACCGCAAGGTAAAACTACATGCGGTTTGGTTTGGTTCGGTTGGCTTCCTAAAATAAAACCGAACCAAACCAAACCAAACTAATGCGGTTTGGATTGGTTCGGTTGGTTCGGTTTTTTCCAAGACAAAACATAATTTAAAACGAAGTTAAAAATAACTAACATAAAAAATGGCTAACATAAATCTTTAAGAAAAAATCTACTCAAATACATGTAGTATATAAATTACGCTCTTTTAATTCTTTTAAGATAGTTAAGACAATGTTTAAAAGAATTTGAATTAAATATTTTATTGTAATTTTTAAATATAGCATAACAATATAGATCGTTTGTAAGTGAATCAAAGAATTAACTGTATTTGGGCTGGTAAGTGAGTGAGAGTTGAGTTTTAGTTGCATTTGGGCTAGTAAGTTAGTAAGGAAGGTTGTAAGTCAATAAGTCTTAGTGTTACTTGCGGTTTGGTTTGGTTTGGTTCGGTTTCTATAATCAAAACCGCGAACCGAACCAAACCGCGCGGTGCAATGAAAAAAGAACCGAACTAAACCAATAAGAAGCGGTTTTTTGTGGTTTTCGGTTTGATCATCATCCGCCCATGCCATTCACTATTGCTCGTTGAACTGAATTGCAAAAAATAAAGAGATTTTTTTTACTTTTTATCTATGGACCTGAGCTAATGAGTCGAGTCAAGTTCAAGCTAAAAAAAGATTCATATCGTACTCAAGTTAAACAACGAACTGAGCTGATTCTTATCGAGTCAAGTCAAGATGAACAAGTTCAATTTAACTCGGCTCATTTCCAGCCCCGGTTCAACTTAAGCACTCAACTTAAGATTAAAAATTATGCGTAGCACAATATTTGCCATGTGATCAAAGCACTTTCTTGTGTCCTAATTTTTGTCGAGGGAAATAGTGAGTTTGGTCATAATAGGGCCAAAGGTATGAGTAAAAACTCAATTAGTAGCTCTTTCATTTTTGTCGAGAAATCATTAATGAAATCAGTGAATACTTAGTTGAATTTATTGTGTAACATTGTAATTTAATAGTCGTCTTCATTTTATTTTCTACACAATTTTTTCAAAAATGACATGACTGTTTTTAAACTCGGACCGGTTCAACCGCGACTAGGGTGCCTAGGCGGTTCGGTCCTATTATTGGATCGTACATGCTTCTAACTCGGTCAAACTCGTTGGGACTCGGTGAAACTCGATCAAATCCGGTCCACCCGGTTCGTGAGCGTTTCCGGGGCCAACATATATAGTGCATTTACTACTGTTATTATGTCATGCGTTTTCAGAGTGCACATTTATGGCTTATGATTATTTATTGGCTTAAATATGTTTTTACCCCCTGTAAATATGAGGTGTTTTGCTTTTACCCCCTACAATTTTTTTTAAAAAAAACTCCTTGCAAATTCCACTTTTTGACGTTAGTCCTTCTGTTACTTGGCGGTTACAAAAAAAACCTACGTGTCACACAGATGTCTGATTTGGCATTTATATTTCAATTTCTTTTATTTTAATTGCTGACTGTATATATGCCACGTCATTAATGACTCTTACAAATTAAAACCCTAATTCCTCTTTCTTCTTCTTCATGTGTTCTCTTCTTCCAGTCGCAATTCTTCTGTTCTTCATGTCTTCTCATCTCTTCTCTTCTCTTCTCGTGTCTTCTTCTATTTCCTTCACGTTTCTTTGCACTTTACAGAAACAACTTGGCCGATCTGGTTGAAAAGATCGAAAAGCTTTGAATCGTTCAATTCGTTGTCTAGATCACCGACAAACAGCACCCATCGCAAGTTCCTCTCCCTCATTTTCCTCTCCATTGAGGGTTCTGATTTTTGTTCCACTGAGCCTCAAGAAATCAAAGACGATGGAGAGGAGGAAGCTTTGTAAGCTCAGATCTGGGAATTTTTGAACTCAGATTTTGGAATTTTTCTAGTCACTTTACCTCTATTTTCTCGTCATTTCGCAAAACCCAGAAGGAGGTCGCAGATCTGTTCGTAATAGCGAAGATGATAGTAGATCTGTTCGTAACAGAGGGTTCTGATTGTTGTGCGTGCTTGTGTTTCTAAGATGGTAGTAGATCTGATAATTGTTCCCAATATGAGGATGAAGATGTGAAGATGTTGTGCCTGTGAAGAAGTGCATGCTTGTTGTTGTGCCTCTGTCTGTAACCTCATCCTCATTCTCTCTATTTCTTCTATGGGTGAAGATGAGAAGATGAAGAGACCATAGATTCTCGAAATGGGGAAGAAGAGGCTGATGAAACCATGCTAGACGGACTGAAATTGATGCATATTGTTGAAGACTGAGGTTGAAGGAACGATTTGAGAAATTTGGCCTCAGATCTGTAACAATAAGCTATTGTTGAAATTTGGCCTCAGATTTTGAGCGATTCAGGAACTGAGAAGAGGAAAAGTTAGGATTTTTGGGTTGATTTCGGGCAAAGTTGTGATTCAGGAACCGAGAAGATGAATTGATTCAGTGAATGGAAGAAGAAGAGGGAACCGTGGTGATGGGGAACGAGAACTGGCGATGGAGATTAAGGGATGGGATAGGGAAGATTCACAACCTAATTAATTTGTGTCTTCTGGAAATGGAAACGGGAAGAAGAACATGATGAACAAACCTAATTAATTTGGGGATTCATATTTTTTATCCATGTCACTATTTTTTAAAATAAAAGAAAATTTAAAATAATGATTTGGCAAAGCCAAATGGCAACTCTGTTAGACAACTCAGCAAAACATTAACGGAGATCTACAGAGGGACTTATACAAAAAAAAAATTATTTGCAAGGGGTTTTTAAAAAAAGTAAAATTGGAGGGACTAAAACCAAATGAACCCCTATTTACACGGGGTAAAAACATATTTAAGCGTTATTTATTTGTTATGATTATTTATTTGCTTTCCAATTTATTGATGCATTTCCATATTTGTTAATAAAGGTGCGCATTTATTGCTGCGTTATTAATTAACTTCCGAATGTGAATGTATTATTCACGAGTGATTGGACTTCCACCTGAAAATGCAAACATTTTACCACTGAGCCAATGTGACTTTGTTGATGTTGTACTACGAATATTGCTATATATTCTTTAACTAGTATTTTACTTGGGCATGCACTCGGATGATACTGTATGGTCAGTGTATTATCATGAAGTCATAATAATAATTTGTAAGATAATTATAAGTTGTGAACAATGTCTAAAATGTATGATTTGAAATTCAAAGTGGAAAGAGATAGATATTATGTCATATAACCAGTGTTTTAAAACTCGGACCGGTGACAGACTCGGTGAAGGTACCGGGTCACCAGGTCAATGGTCGGACCGATGGGTCGACAGTTGAACCGCATGACCAAAACCGGGACCGCATGACTCGGACCCGGACTCTATTCCGCGAATTTTCAAGACCTATATATTTTCGCGAATTTTCAAAACCTATATAGTATATAATATAAATTTTGTACCTGTAAAATTAATAACTATGTTTATTTTATATCTACTAAAATATAAAAATTAATATCTTAATTTATTAATATTTTTAAATTTATTCATACATAATATTAATCTATTTTTGATCACACAAATTAATATGTACTCAACAAATATGGTGCTTGTTTTTGCTAATAATGCAATAATGGAAAAGAAAAAGATGAAAAAGAGAAAAAGAAACAGAATAAACGATGTCATTTTGATAAAAAAAAATTTTTTTTAAAATGCACAACCCGGTCCGGGTCAAACCGGGTCGCCTAGTCACCGGTTTTGCAAAACCCAGTCGAGTCACACCGGTTTGCTGCATATCTGATCCATACGGTTGACCGGCTCGGTTACCCCCCGGTTCCCGGTCCGACCCGCCGGGCCGAGCCGGTTTTTAAAACTATGCATATAACATATAAATGAAAATTATATTGAGTCGAAGAAATAAAAGGAGATTGACAATCAGAATTACATTGATCCATAATACTGTATTTGGACATTAGAGGCAAAATATGCATCCCCGTTGACCCTCCCGTTTGCATCCTCGTTGGCCCTCTTGTTGACACTCTCGTTGCCGCTCTCGTTGCCACTGCCGTTAGCATTCATGTTAGCAGTCCCGTTGGCAATTTTTTGTTGTTTAAATTGATTGATTTTTCCTCTTATGAAAAATTTGATTGAAAAATTTGAGTTTAAATTGATTGATTTAATAGAGAGATTATAGTAAATAATAAATTTTAGATTATTTAATTATTGAATATAATATCTATTTAATAATTTAGTTTTAAGGAAATTCTTTTTTGAAAATTGTGTTAAAGGTATGGTTTTTTTTTGGGTAAACCAATGTATCCTCCCCGGCGACTTGGGAGACTAATCTTTCGAGGTACTGGGCTTCCATTTAAGGGGCTGACCTCTCCTAAGCAGTGTCTCTCCATACACACCGGCCAGAGATCGAACCCCTGACCAAATGCTAAAGGGACCCCAGCAAGTTACCACTCGTGCCACACCCACTTGGTAAAGCTATGGGTTTTTTTGACAATTAGTAGTGGTTAAATTGATTGATTGTAATAGTTTGAGTAAATTATAAAAATAAATACATAAAAAATTATATTCTTAGAAAAAAAACTGACAACAAAATTGAGTTTTTTTTAAAAATGAAACAAAAATTCAGAAAAAAACTGACAAAATAATTATTTTTTTAATAAAAAACGAAAAAAAAACAGTTATAAAAAACAGTTTTTGAAAAAAAAAGCAAAAACTGAGAAATAGTCACTAATTTAGTAGTTTGAGTAGATTGTAAAAATTGTGACTAATTTTTTTTTACTAAAAATGGAAAAAAATTAATATATTTCACAAAAAAAAGTGAAAAAAAAATTAGGAAGAAAAACAGTTTTTTTTACCAAATTTAAAAAACTATTTTTAAAAATAAAACAGTTTTAAAAAAAATGACGGCGCGTCAGTTTTTTTCTTGAAAAGCTGTGTTTTTTGTCTTTTTTCGGGGTATTTACCATTTTGCCCCTAGTTTTGCACTACAAGATAAATCTCAAAAGAGATCGCCCCATTAGGTTCGCTTTTGACATAAGCGCCCCCGATTGATAACACGGAACGACCATTAGGAGTGCCTAGGTGACGAGCGCTCCCTTTTTCCTATCACAGAACAACTATTAGGAGTGCCTAGGTTACGAGCGCTCCCTTCTGCCTAACACAGAACGATCATAGGGAACGCTTAGGGGACGAGCGCTCCTTATTGCGAAAAAACACGGAACGCCAAATGCTATTTCTCTCACGTAAAAAAAAACGTGTCTCTTACTCTCTCCCTCACAAACCCAGCAACGAAAAATCAGCAAGCTAAACCCAGCAACAAAAAACAGCGCTACCACACAGAAAAACCAGCAAGCTAAACCCTCTCTCCCTCGCGAACCAGCAATGGAGATCATCATCTACGAAACCCAAATCCCCTCGCGAAACCCAAATCTTCTACGAAACCGGCAAGCTCCCTCTCTCCCTCGCAAAACGAAACGAAATCCCCAAACCCAAAAACCCTATTTGAAATCCCTAAACCCCCAAATCCTCCAAAATCCCCAAAACCAGCAAGTTCTCCCTCATCTCATTATGTTCTATTATGCGTTCATTATGTTCATCACTACTCGTTTCTGCATTCATCACTACTCTACGTGTGCTTTTGCTTTTCATTATGTTCTTGTGCCTTTCATTTTGTCTCAGATTCTATTTTAACTGGTTTTTTATGATTGATTGAATAATCGAGTGATTTGGTTGTGGTTCCTTCCCGTGGATTCATAAAAGTGATTCTGACTGTGACCGTGATAGTCGTGTTTGAGGTTCACGCAAACGATATACGCACTCCTTGCCAACGACGATGTTGTCGTCCACGCCGTATGGGAGAGATACGAAGAGGAGAGATAGTGTGTTTGAGCTCCATATTTCAGGTAACAACAACACTTATAATTAAACTTTGTTTTCTTAAGCATGATAATGCTAACCAAAAGTAAAATGCTAAACTGATACATTTTATTATATACTGGAATTTGGATTAAAATGAAATTGTGCTGCTATGTGACAAGTGATGTGAGTGTGATATGTGACAAGTGTGTGTGTGTGTGTGTGTGTGTGTGATTAAAATGAAAAATTTTAGGTTGTTTGAAAATGGCTACTTTAATTTGTGTTTCTTATTTTGTTGGGATGCTTTTAACTTTTTTAAGTGGTTCTTGCTGCATCTCAAATTGCTAATTACTCATTATTCAAGAGGTAACTATTTTGATGGGTCAAAGTTGATAATAAGTATTTGAAATTGATACATCTCTGTCCATATTAGGAAGTTCTCTTAGACGATAATATAACAAAGTCCAATGTCTTAGGTAACTATTTTGATGGGTCAAAGTTGATAATAAGTATTTAAGTGTATTTCACCTATTAAGAAAGAACCTGCTCCAGAAACGGTGTTGTGGTATTTTCCTATAATTCTTAGATTTAGGCGCATGTACCGTAGTTCAGAAGATGTAAAACACTTGACTTGGCATGAGGATGA
This sequence comes from Astragalus membranaceus, assembly GCA_039519185.1. Lineage (NCBI taxonomy): Eukaryota > Viridiplantae > Streptophyta > Magnoliopsida > Fabales > Fabaceae > Astragalus > Astragalus membranaceus. The sequence goes on along the minus strand of CM076848.1, from coordinate 176,645,042 downwards.
AAGGATTAAAGATGGCTTGCTACGACATCCGGCGGATTCTCCGCAATGGAAAAAAAATTGATATTGATTATCCTGATTTCGCGGGGGAACCAAGAAACCTTCGACTTGCATTGTCTGCTGATGGATTTACCCGCACGGTACACGGTATCCAGAGTAGCTCCCACAGTACATGGCCCGTGACTTTGGCGATTTATAACTTACCTCCATGGCTTTGTATGAAACGCAAGTATATGATGTTGTCTTTATTAATTTCCGGGCACAGACAACCAGTAAATGATATTGATGTATACTTGGCTCCTTTAATTGAAGACTTGAAGCTAATGTGGGAGATTGGCGTAGAGGTGTATGATGGGTTGAAACAAGAGAGTTTCACCCTAAGGGCTATGATTTTTGGCACAATTAATGACTTTCCAGCATACAGAAATTTATCTGGGTATAGTAACAAAGGACAGTGTGCATGCCCTATATGTGAGGATAATACAAATTGGATATGGTTGGAACATGGTAAGAAGAATATCTACCTTGGTCAACGTAGATTTTTTCCTCCAACTCATCAGTATCGACTATGGAGAAAAGCATTCAATGGGAATTCAGAAACCCGAAAAGCTCCCCCGCCTTTAAAGGGTGAACAACTGTTTGAAAAGGTGAAAGAATATTTGAATATTAAATTTGGGAAGCCTTCAGGAGAGCTTGCCAAACGAGGGTGGAAGAAAAAAGTCGATTTTCTGTGAGTTGTCACACTTGTTGTGCCCGAAAAATCCGGTTGGGACTTTTCGTTTGACAACGTGGAAAAAGTTTGGAGCCGCCACAAATATTTTAATTTTAAGACCAAAACATTGAAAAAAGGTCTTTTAAACAAGGCGGATGGTCTTTTGAAAACGTGAGATGTAGGTTCGGGGGTCGGTTAGGTACGGGGAAGGGATTAGCACCCCGCACCTCCTTTCTACCGAAAGGGAACCATTAACTTGATGTGTGGTTTGGATAAAAGTTTGAGTTTGAAAGCGGTTTATTCTACTTCTTTTCTTTTCTTTAGGAGTATGTTTGAAAACGAGAGGGAAGGGGATATTTTTGGTATCTTTGAAAATCAAGACAAAACAAAAAAAAATTTTAAAAGTGTGCTTGACGGGACAGGACCCCGCTCCTACGTACCCTCACTGGAAGAGGGATCAAAGCTACGTAGTTCTCGGCTTTTGGTTTTGAAAACGGCTTGAGCTTTCGCAATTGGGTGAGCGTTTGTGAAGACCGAACAACAACGGTTAGAATGGCCTCACTACTAACTCTTTTGAAAATGAAATCATCATTAATGACCTAATCGGCAACGGCGGGATTGGTGTTTAATGACAATTGGTTTATTTTTTAGAAATGAACAAGTTTTCGAAAATGGGATAGAGCTTTTGCGAAGACCGAACAACAACGGTTAGAATGGTCTCGCTACTAACTCCTTTTGAAAACAACATCATCATTAACGACCTAATCGGCAACGGCGCGATTGGTGTTTAATGACGATTGATTTATTTTTGTTTTAAAAGTAAAAGTTTCTTTTTGTTTTGAGATGATTTTAGGAAATGGGTTTTAGAAAAGGAGTAGAACATTTCAAGTCAATTCTAAATCCATAACCAAATGCAAATGAATGAATAATACTCAAGCAAACATGAACATACCATTCATTAACCAAGATTAAACATGCTCATACAATCAAAGGATTCAATTATTAAAGATGCAAAACAAAGTCCTCAGAGTAATTGTGTGTGTGCAAGAAGGATTGTATTTACCCTAATGGCTCTATGCTACAACATGCATGTAGACTTACGTCTCCATTAGGAGGTCATACAAGTGGAGAGGAGGGCACACAATCAAGTCAAGACATTTACATGGCATCAAGAACAAGTGAATACAATTGATTGTAAACATAGAGTATTCTAAGTTAAATGATTGAATATGTAAGCAAGGATGCATGATTAGGTAAGCATGTAAGTGCATGAGTGTACAAGGAATGGATGCATAGCACTTTATTTATGAATGGATGGCATACAAGGATGCATAAGAGGATGCAAGAGATATGAGCATATGAGGATGCATGAGAGTGTCACATAAACTAAGTATGAATGAAGATGCATGAATGTGAAAATGTTTTGGGTATTTTTGCAAGTTGATAAGTTATAAAACTTTAAGTAAGAAGTTAATGAGATGGTAAAGTAAAAATGCATGAGGTAAATGGTAATTATTTAATGAGATGGTAAAGTAAAAATGCATGAGGTAAATGGTAATTATTTAATGAGATGGTAAAGTAAAAATGCATGAGGTAAATGGGAAGTGGTAAAATTAATGAAGTGGTAAGAACCAAAGTAGTAAAATATTTTTATGTTTTGGTAAAAAGTTAATGAATGGTAAAGTAAAATGGTAAACACTAAAACCAAGTTGAATCACATAGAGCAATCCTCTCACTTTGGGAAAAGTGCACTAGGCACTAGTGAGAATCAACTTGCCTATCATCAACAATGAGCAATAAGCAAACTAAAATGCAAAGATTAACTAAACACAACAAATAAGTTGAATCACCTAGAGCAATCCTCCCACTTTAAGCAAAGTGCACTAGGCACTAGTGGGAATCAACTTGCCTATCATCAACAATGAACAATAAGCAAATTAAAATGCAAAGATTAACTAAACACACAAATAAGTTGAATCACCTAGAGCAATCCTCCCACTTTGAGCAAAGTGCATTAGGCACTAGTGGGAATCAACTTGCCTATCATCAACAATTTACAACAAGCAAACTAAGACACAAAAATGAATGGACACATAAACTAAATTGAGTCATTTCTAGCAATCTTCACCACTTAGGTCAAGGTGCACTAGGCACTAGTGGGAATCATATTGCTAAATCATCAAACAACAAAAGTAACATTTAACACTAAAATGAAATACTAATAACAAGATTAAACATCACTAAACAAAGAACAACAACAAAATCAACTTGGAAATATTTTTAGATCTATAAGCATGTGAACCAAAGGAAACATAGATCCACATTTTATTTAATAAAGAAAACACCAAAATTAACACTAAGCAACATAGATCTATTTTTTGCAAGGATTTATATGATTAAGCAAGGAAGCGCAACAAAATCACATCAACCCTAATTTTTTTATGATATGCGAAATACTAAAGCCTATAAACAACAACTTTATTTATGAAATCTAGTGCAAAATATGTAAAGATGCAAGGGAAATTATTCAAATAGAAGAATAACTCCTTCAAGGCCAAGGACCCATCTCAAACACCCAAAGCTCCCTAAGTCTTTGTCAAAATGTTTGAAATGGATCCTCAAAGCAAACAACAATCAAGAAGGAGTTTGGAGTAGAGGAGAAATTATGCAAGAAAATTAAATATGAGGTGCAAAGCTTCAAGGATTACCTCAAAACTACAATGAAATGAAGAGAGAGATGATAAGCTCAAAAATTACTAGCTCTTAAATTTTTGGTGATGCAACCTTGAAGAGAATGGAAGGAAAGATGGTGATCTAACAAGAAATGGAGGATTTGGTGGTTGATTTTTGAAGAAAATATATGGAAGAGGGGAGGAAGGGGCTACAGTTTTGGTGAGGAAGGAGAGGGAGAGGAGGTGTGCTAGGGTTTTGTGTAGGAGAATGAGAGGCTAATGAGAAGCAAAAAGGGAATCCTTAGGTGTGGGAATGAGGGAGTATTTATAGGATGAAACTAGGTCTAAGGGTAGTTTAGTCTTTGTGATTTTGATGTGCTCTAGAATTGAGCTTTGATTTTGAATGGAGGGTTGAGATCACTTATCACAAGGATTGAGGGTGGAGAGAAAACACAAAATGTGAGAGTGAGAGAGTGGGGGGCAAAAGTTAGAGGGAAAAAAAAAGAAAAGGAAAAATGAATTTCTTATTTTGGAAGAGATATTTTATGTGAGGTAGGGTTAAGGGCATTTTAGAGAAGAATTGTTACCAAAGAGGGAAATTTGAGTTTTCTTATGAAGGGGTTAGTGTAAGTGAGTGAGGTAATTTACCAAAGAGGGTATAATGATTACAAAATGGAAGAGTGTGGAAGAATTTTGTGAGAGGGAGAGAGAGAGAGAGGATTTCGAATGTGAGGAGAGGAAGAGAGAAAAAAACTTGTTTTTTGGTCTTTTGTCTTATTGAGGACACTTCCCCTTTTTTTTTGAGTTTTTTTGAGTTTTTTTTTTTGAATTTGAAATTTTTGGGCATGGGAAATAATGGGAATGCAACTATTGAAAATGTGTCACATGGTTTTGGGCACCATAAAATATTCCCTCTAGTCACCTATGACAATAAAAATTGTCACTTAAGAATTGAGGAATATTTAATGGTCCTTTTTTTATTTTTCTATGCACTAAAAATGGAAAAATACATTTTTAATTATTTTGACTAGGTTTTCTTTCTAAAAAATTGTACAAAAATTATCCTTGATAGAATAAAAATGTACTTTTTGTGGATGTGCATTTTTGGCGAGAAAATCATCTTTTTGCGAAAAATGACCAAAATGCCCTTTTGACCCTAAAACCCTAATTCGCCTAAAAAGTGCATTCCAACCCTAAAAATGATTTTAAAGACCTTGGAATGACTTCTAGGACCCAAAATGCAATGCATGATGCTCTTCATTCTTCAATTTATTTATTTATTTTTTTGTGGAAAATTAGGGTTTTGACCTAAGCCGGACAAAATTGGGGTATGACAGCTGCCCCTCTTTATCTGAATTTTAACGAGGAATATGAATTGGCCGAAACATATTCCAAGGCAAAATGAAGATAAAGAATTCAGAAATTATACCGATTTTGTCTACTTAGGGAAACCCGAATTTTCCTCTTTTTTCTTTTTCTATTTTTATTGGGTGTTAGCCCGAGGTGAATGCAATGGATGAATCGTCAACTCTCAGTAAGCAGGAAATTAAATGGTGCCAACCCTCAATAAGCTAGCAGAAAGCAATAAAGAAAGCAATAAAAAGGGAAGCAAAAAGGGTGCCGGCCCTCGTTAAGCCGGCGACGGAGGCTGCCTAAAGCCTTTTAACGAATCGCGAATGATCCGAGCTTGCACTTGGGCCTGGGAGCACGTGGGCTCCAAAGGGGTGGTCTTGCGAGCGACCAGGGGAGGGTACTATATCAAGTCTAGATCTCGATATTTCCCTAGGACTGCGCCATGCTTTAGGCCAACACAGCTATCCTCTTCGACTGGACCTATTGAGGTCAGGGGGACTTACCTGCAGCTCGAATACAAGGTGAAGTCAATCTTGCTGGGGACACGTGGGTCCAGAGGGGATTCCAAAATCCAGTTGGCTTCCTTTAGTCGGTCAATGCTTCCACACCGATCCAGGATGCCTGCTCAGGTTAGCGGACTTTTCTTCAGCTTTCTCTTGATTGATGATCAATACCATTGCACTGATCTAGGATGTCCGCTCAGGCTAGCGGACCTTTTTTCAGCTTGCTCTGATTGATGATCAGTGCCATTACACTGATCCAGGACACCTGCACACGCTAGCAGATGCAAGACATGGTGCATGGAATATGAATGCATGCTATGCAAAGTCCGCTATGCGAATGCATGTCATGTGAGTGCATGCAATGTGATGATTTAGCGGAATGATGAATGCAATGGGATGCTATTCTTGATTCTTCGTTTCTTTTGTCAGCTTTCTTTTTTCTGACTGTTTGTTTTTTTCTTTTGCTCTTCATTCTTTGATCAGCTTTCTTTTTTCTGATCGTTTGTTTTTTTTCTTGGCTTTTCATTCTTTGATCAGCTTTCTTTTGTCTGATCGTTTGTTTTTTCTTTTGCTCTTTTGCTCTTTTGGCTTTTTTTTTGCTGGTTCAGCCAACCCGCGACACTCATGGCACGAGATTCAGGAACCCATTGGAATTGCGGGGCTCATGGGCCGGGTGCATGTTGGCTTTGACTTCGCCGTTTGAAGCAATCGTGAGTGCAATCGTTTTCTCTTGCATGATTAACTGGTTTTGGGGAATTGCTTTTTTTCGCGACCTTTAGGGACTTTGCAATAATTGTAATGCTCCATGATTTATGCACATGTTTTACAGGTCATCATCACCATCATTATAAAACGTTTATTTTGAGCAAAAAAAGCAGAAAATAAAAGAGTGAACAGATATGAGAAAGTTGAACTTTATTAATGTGGAAACCGGTCGCACAAGAAGTTACGCCGATTGTTTATTACACTTGAAAGTTTAAACTATAAAAAGACACGAAAAAAGAGAGAAGTTAAATTCTGACTGTCCGTCTCTGTGGAACAGTGCTAAACATTTATCTCCTTGACCTCGATCACTCCCTCATCCAAGTCTTCAGAGGAGTTGTATGCCTTTCTTTATTTTTCATGCCCAAGTTTTCTGACCCTAATTTTTGCCTGGATCGCCCTTTGCGGGTTTTCAATCCACTGGGTCGCTCTGATTTTGCCTAGGCCGCCCTTTCGGGTTTTCAACCTAGCGAGCTAACTCTTACTTGGCTTGTCTTTCTCTTTTTTCGTCTATTTCTTTCAGGCATAATACTTCTTCACTTGATCGGAATTGACTGGGTTTCTTAAATCCTCTCCGTCCATGTTCGTGAGTATCAGTGCTCCTCCAGAAAAGGCTTTCTTGACCACATACGGGCCGTCATAAGTGGGTGTCCATTTCCCTCGGGGATCAGTCTGGATGGGCAAGATCTTCTTAAGCACCAAATCTCCCTGCTTGAATTAGCTGTTCTCATTCTCTGTTGGTACAGCTGCCCATGACACAAAGCTGCAATTCTTTTTTCCTCAATGAGGTTTAGCTGATCCAGACGAGCCTGCACCCACTCTGCTTCTTCCAGATTAGCTTCCATGAGTACCCGTAGGGATGGTATCTCAACCTCGATTGGGAGGACCGCCTCTGACCCGTATACCAGAGAGAAAGGAGTTGCCCCAGTTGAGGTACGCACTGAAGTACGATAGCCATGCAAAGCAAAGGGAAGCATTTCATGCCAATCCTTGTATGTGACCACCATTTTTTGCACAATCTTTTTTATGTTCTTGTTAGCTGCCTCCATTGCTCCATTCATCTTGGGCCGATAGGGGGAAGAATTATGATGCTGAATTTTGAACTCTGCGCACAGGTCCTTCATCATTTTGCTATTCAGATTGCTGCCGTTATCAGTGATGATCTTGTTAGGAAGACCATAACGGCAAATCAAATCCTTCTTCACAAATTTGGCAACTACTGAACTGGTTACACTGGAGTATGAGGCAGCTTCAACCCACTTCGTGAAATAGTCAATGGCGACCAAGATGAATCGATGCCCATTTGATGCTTTGGGTTCAATGGGACCGATGACATCCATTCCCCACATTGAAAACGGCCAGGATGCAGTCAGAACATTCAATTTGGCAGGCGGCACATGAATGTGGTCAGCGTAGATGTGGCACTTGTGGCACTTTCGGACAAAGCTGTAGCAGTCACCTTCCATCTGCAACCAGTAATAGCCCGCCCTTAAAATCTGTCTAGCCATAGTATGCGCACTGAAATGAGTTCCGAATGAGCCCTCGTGTACATCTTTCATGATTCTTTCAGCTTCTTCTTTAGCAACACACCTTAAGAGGACCATGTCATAATTCCTTTTGTAGAGAACCTCACCGCTGAGGAAGAAATTCCTTGACAGTCGGTGAAGAGTTCTCTTGTCATTTTCAGATGCCCCAGGAGGGTATTCTCTGCTGATGATGTACTGTTTGATATCATGATACCAAGGCTTATCATCCGGCTCTTCATCTATGGCTGTGCAGTAGTGATGCGCAGGTAGACTCCGGTGCTGGATTGTGACATGAGTCAAGCTTTTATCACAATTGATATTGAACATGGATGATAAAGTTGCCAATGCATCAGCCAGCTGGTTTTCGCTTCGAGGGATGTGTTTGAAAGTGATTTCGTCAAAAGATTCCATCAACTCTTGCACATAAACACAATAAGGAATCAGTTTGGGATCTCTGGTCTCCCAATCGCCTCTTACTTGATGAATAACCAGGGCTGAATCTCCATACACATCTAGCCTTTTAACTTTCCATTCTAGGGCTGCTTGAATACCCAAGATGCACGCTTCATACTCTGCTATGTTGTTTGTGACATAGAAGCTCAACCTTGCAGTGACAGGAACGAAGCGATTGTCAGGAGATATTAACACAGCACCTGCCCCATGCCCCCATACATTTGACGCACCGTCGAAGATCATTCTCCACCTTTCACTTTCTTGGGACTTCCCCTCATCAAACAGTGCCATGATATCTTCATCAGGAAAATCATGCTGCATCGGTTGGTAGTCTGGAATCGGCTGACATGCCAAATACTCAGCAAGTGCACTACCTTTAACTGCTTTTTGTGTGACATACAGGATATCGTATTCTGATAATTGCATCTGCCAACGGGCAATTCGTCCTGTAAGAGCTGGCTTCTCAAATATGTACTTGATTGGATCCATTTTTGACACCAACCAAGTGGTGTGACTCAGCATGTACTGCCTTAAACGGTGAGCAGCCCAAACTAGAGCACAACAAGTCTTTTCCAGCATAGAATATCTTGTCTCACAATCGGTGAACTTTTTGCTAAGATAGTATATGGCATGCTCCTTTTTCCCGGATTCATCATGCTGCCCCAACACACAGCCCATTGAATTATCTAACACTGTAAGGTATAAGATGAGAGGCCTGCCTGACACAGGTGGCATTAAGACTGGTGGATTCTGCAAGTACACCTTGATTTTCTCAAAGGCAGCTTGACACTGGTCATTCCACTTCAACTCTTGATTTTTGCACAGCAGTTTGAAGATCGGCTCACAAGTAGCAGTCAACTGGAAGATGAATCGGGAGATGTAATTCAACCTTCCGAGGAAACCACAGACTTCTTTCTCTGTTTTGGGCACCGGCATCTCGAGGATGGCTTTTACTTTGTCCGGATCCACCTCGATTCCCTTCTGGCTGACAATGAAGCCTAACAACTTCCCTGATCTCACCCCAAACGTGCACTTGGCCGGGTTTAACTTGAGTTTATATTTCCTCAACCGTTCAAAGAGCTTCTGCAGATTGACAATATGCTCCTCGTCGGTTTTAGATTTTGCGATCATGTCATCCACATAAACCTCAATCTCCTTATGCATCATGTCGTGAAACAGCGTGACCATGGCCCTTTGGTAGGTTGCACCAGCGTTCTTTAACCCGAGTGGCATGACCTTGTAACAGAACGTTCCCCAAAGCGTTATGAAAGTTGTCTTTTCCATATCTTCGGGGTCCATCTTGATCTGATTATATCCCGAATATCCACCCATGAAGGAGAATAACGAGTGTTGAGCTGTACTATCCACTAAGACATCAATGTGGGGCAAAGGAAAATCGTCTTTAGGACTAGCACGATTCAGATCTCGGTAGTCAACGCACATTCTGACCTTCCCGTCCTTCTTCGGAACCGGGACAATATTGGCAACCCACTGTGGGTATTTGGCCACCGCTAGGTGTAACACCCCCTTCTAAATAACTATTATTTAATGTATATAATATCAGAGTTTTCAAAAAGAATCATTGAAAGGAAGTGTCACACTTCAACGCTTATAAAAACAACCAACTTATAATCGAGTGACATAAGTCAACAAACAATAGCACGATATATAGCACGATAGTTTAGGGACGGGCCCACAAACACCTGTTTTAGTTTACAGCACATAATGAAATATCATCAACACAGCGGAATGGTATCAGTACATCATTATAACAGTCCAATACATCAAAATGACATTAACAGTACTACTACGCCCTCCCCCTGGTGCTACATATCAGAGCTGACACACTACTAAAAAAGAGGCATAAGAATGCCCTCACTCTCGATTACCTGCAAGTTGACGACATAAGAAGCAACATAAAGCAGTAGGGTGAGTCTCTTTACACAAATAATAATAATTAAGGTAAACATTATATTAAGGAAGGACAGCAAGCAACACTAATTCATAACAACTCACCACATTATCAACAACAATCATCATATTCATAATTCATCCATAAACTCATCAAATGCTTGACTAATGCATGTAATGCAACATACATGTGGATCCATCATCACCGCTATTAGCCTGGAGGGCACTCACCGCTTTGGCCGAAGCCACCACACCGCTTTGGCCGAAGCCTACACACCGCTTTATGCAACGTGAGTCACGTGACACTATGACTATGCACCACAACACCACACATGAACCATAATAATTATTAACTCACCGCTTTTTATTTCTTAACTCAACATCATCAACATATAGGCCTTAAGGATATCACACCGCTTTGGACCGAAGTCCCACACCGCACTATTTAATGAAAAACGACAATATTTACAAAACGCAATAGCAAGAGCATTTTATAAAAACCTCAACCTTAGCTTCATAAAACTGCAACGTTGTCCCTTAAAAAGAGCAACACACATTTATTTAAATACAATAGTAACTTTGGTTTCTTTGAAAACAACAACACCAATTATCAGCACCACGAACCATTATCAATTCAATTCAATTCGATTCAACTTAAACATCACATTATGTTGTAGAAAACACCCTCTTTTCGTTTAAAAACAAATACCACATTTTTTTTGAGGGAAACATCACAATTTTAGCTTAGGAAACACCATATTTAAATTAAGAGAAACCTCACATTTTAATAGTGAAAATATCACATTATGTTTAGGAAACATCTCATTTAAAGCTGAGGAAAAACAGTGTGAAAACAACCACAAAACAGTGAGAAAACAGCACTAAACAGTGAGAAACAGCAACTTGCGCTGGGAGGCGCGGGTGAGGCGCGACTCCAGCGCGATTGGGCAGAAACTTTTGTCTGGCAGCGCAGCGCTCGCGCTTGGAGCGCGACTGCAGCGCATACGAGGCGCGAAATGGCAGGAAGCCTTCACACACTGAAAACGTCAAAAACTCAGTATTTTACTCAACACGATCTCATCATCAATCCTTCCCACCCATTATCAAAACACAATTTTACACATAACCATATTCTTTTCATTGAAGTAATTACTCAAACAATTTATGTGCACAACTCCTATCATTTCATATTCACATCACTCCACATGCTTCACCAAATTAATTCAACACATCAACAAGGCACTAAACACATCATTCAACAATTCAATCCATCTCACTACAACAACAAGGCAGTAACATAATGTCCGCAATTCAATTAACTCATTTTATCAATAAGATACGAACACAACATTCAACAATCCAAACTCCTACAACCTACCCTACATATATCGCATATCTTAAGCATCATTATAGGTATAAAGAAGAGCCCCCTAACCTTGATATTTCGAAGGAGTCAGCCACGCCCAAGCCACCAAAAAAACGCAGTAGCCCCTCCTCCTCTCTTTCGCAAACCGTAGCTAAAGCCAAGATGAACAAACCCCTTCTTCCTCTCCTTGCTAGCCGTCGCGAGTTTCTTTCTTCTCTCCCTCTCTGATCAGTTTCTTTTCTTTCTTTGTGGAATGCGCAAATGAGACCCTTCCATAGGGTTTTGGGGTTTTAGGAATGGGCTTGGGTCACTAATTGACTTGGGCCCTATTTGCACCACTCTTCTTAATTCATTTCACCTCCTGAAATAAAACAAAATTCTAATTTAATTGTTCCACTCAAATAATATTGTAATCCCTCAAATAACTTAAATAATTTAATTAATTAAATTATTTTAGGGCGTTACAACTCTCCCCCACTTAGAGAATTTCGTCCTCGAAATTACCTGAATCAAACAACTCTGGATAGGCTTCTTTCATCTTACTTTCCAATTCCCACGTCATGCTCTCGCCCACGGCTCCCAACCAAACCACTTTCACTAAATTGATCTCTTTGCCTCTTAACACCTTTACCTCCCGGTCTTCAATTCTAACTGGCATAGTCTCCACGGTGAGGTTCTCCCTCACCTCTACATTATCCATCTGAATTACGTGCGACGGATCAGGAACATACTTCCGCAACTGAGATACATGGAACACGTCATGCAGATTAGACAGATTAGGTGGCAAGGCCACCCGATAGGCAACTTTCCCAACTCTTTCCAAAATCTGGTATGGGCCAATAAAACGAGGGGTTAGCTTCTTAGATTTCAAGGCACGACCCACACCTGTCACCGGAGTGACTCTCAAGAATACATGGTCACCAGCTTGAAACTCTAGATCCTTTCTCCTCTTATCATGATAGCTCTTCTGCCTACTCTGCGAGGCTTTCATCTTCTCTCGAATCATCTTCACCTTCTCTGTGGTCTCCCTCACAATCTCAGGGCCTAACACCACACTCTCCCCCGATTCATACCAACACAAGGGTGTCCTACACCTCCTACCATACAATGCCTCGAAAGGCGCCATCCCAATACTCGCATGAAAACTATTATTATAGGTGAATTCAATCAATGGCAAATGGAAATCCCATGAACCGCCTTGTTCAAGAACGCATGCCCGCAACAAATCCTCTAGTGACTGGATAGTTCTCTCCGTCTGCCCATCTGTCTGGGGATGATAAGCGGAACTCAATCTCAATTTAGAACCTAAAGCCTCTTGCAAGCTTTTCCAAAATTCAGAAGTAAATCTAGGATCCCGATCGGACACGATACTCAAAGGAACACCATGCAGCTTTACAATAGTCTTAACATAAATATCTGCCAACTTCGGAACTGGATAAGTCATATTAATCGGCAAAAAGTGAGCAGATTTCGTCAACCTGTCCACAATCACCCATATAGCATCAAATCCTCTCACTGTATTCGGCAACCCAGTTACAAAATCCATGGAGATACTATCCCACTTCCATTCCGGGACATCCAATGGCTGCATCAACCCTGCCGGCTTCTGATGTTCTACCTTAGATTTCTGACATGTCAAACAAGCATACACAAATTGGGCTACATCTCGCTTCATGCCAGGCCACCAAAACAATTTCTTCAAATCTTGGTACATCTTTGTGGCTCCTGGGTGGATACTCAACTTACTCCGATGACCCTCTTCAAGGATTGCCTTCTTGATTTCTTCATCATCAGGAATAAAAATTCTTCCACGGTGTCTCAACACATCTTGTGCATCTATCTCATAATCCTTACTCTCGGAATGATCAATCCCAACTGCCGCTTCAACTAACTTAATATCTTGTTTCTGAGCCTCTCTAATAACATCTAAAAATTCATTGTGAATCTTCAACATTCCCAGTCTTACACTCTTAGGCGTTACTTCACAGACCAAACCCAAATCCCGAAACTGCTCAATCAATTCGAGCTCTTTCACCATCATTGCAGACACATGAAGGGACTTCCTACTCAAAGCATCGGCTACAACATTAGCCTTCCCCGGATGGTAATTCAAACTAAAGTCGTAGTCCTTCAATAACTCCAGCCACCTCCTTTGTCTCATATTCAGCTCTTTCTGATCAAATAAATACTGCAACCCCTTATGATCACTGAACACTTCAAACTTAGAACCATACAAATAGTGTCTCCAAATCTTCAAAGCAAAGACAATCGCCGCAAGCTCCAAATCATGAGTAGGGTAGTTCTTCTCATGAATTCTTAACTGCCTAGACGCATAGGCTACTACCTTACCATCTTGCATCAGCACACCTCCTAAACCCATCTTGGACGCATCGCAATACACTACAAATGGTTGCTCTGGAACAGGCAATACCAAAATAGGAGATGTGGTCAACCTCTTCTTCCACTCATTGAAGCTCTCTTCACACCGGGCATCCCACACAAAAGCTTTCCCTTTACACGTCAATTGAGTCAACGGAAGGGCTAGCTTAGAGAAACCCTCTATAAACCTCCTGTAGTAACCACCCAAACCCAAGAAACTCCTTATCTCAGTCACTGACTTTGGGCTCTCCCACTGTAACACAGCATCAACCTTGGCTGGGTCTACAGCTATACCGTCACCAGAAATCACATGGCCAAGAAAACTCACTTTATGCAACCAGAACTCGCACTTTGACAATTTTGCATAAAGCTTCTTTTCCTTCAATACTTCTAGCACTAACCTCAAGTGCTCTGCGTGTTCTTCTTCCGTCTTGGAATACACCAAAATGTCATCTATAAATACCACTACAAAACGATCCAAGTAACTATGGAAGGTACGGTTCATGTACTCCATAAACACTCCGGGTGCGTTGGTAACACCAAACGGCATTACAGAATATTCATAGTGCCCATATCTAGTTCTGAAAGCCGTCTTCTGAACGTCATCATCCTTCACCTTGATTTGGTGATAACCCGACCTCAAGTCGATCTTGCTAAACACCTTAGCACCCACCAACTGGTCCATCAAGTCATCAATTCTCGGAAGCGGATACTTGTTCTTGATTGTCACTTTGTTCAACTGTCTATAGTCCACGCAAAGTCTCATGCTTCCATCCTTCTTCTTCACTAACAACACAGGTGCTCCCCAAGGCGACACACTAGGCCTTATGAACTTCTTCTCAAGTAACTCTTCTAGCTGTTTCTTCAATTCAGATAATTCGGACGCCGACATCCGGTACGGTGCCATAGACACGGGCCTCGTACCCGGCACAAGATCAATAGCAAATTCAACCTCCCTCTCTGGCGGAACACTCGAAATCTCATCAGGGAACACTTCCGGAAACTCGCACACTACCTTCAACCCCTCAATGATATCTTGACTTTCAACAGACAGAGACGCCATCAAGGCAAATAGATGAACTTCTTCCTTCATTAACCTACGCAATTGACCAGCAGGCAGCAAGGCAGATTCTTCCTCCTCAGGGACAAGGAAACTCACAGATCTATTGAAGCAATTGATATGCACATGGTTATCAACTAACCAGTCCATACCAAGGATAACGTCCAATCCCTCAAAAGGCAAACAAATAAGGTCCACAAGAAAATCTCTGCCGAAGACTGATAGAGGACACTTAGCACACACTAGGGAGGTAGTTACCGACCCCTTAGCCGGAGTATCAATAACCATCTCCCTCATCATAGAAGACAATTCAAGACCCAATTTTTTAGCACATAATGTAGCAATGAAAGAATGAGTAGCACCGGTATCTACTATAGCACAGGAATACCATAAATAAGGCAAGTACCTCTAATCTCGTTAGCATCCTCGGATCCTGCCAGCGCAAACACTTTCCCCTTAGCTCTCTCCCTCTTGGGTTTAGGACAATTAGCACTCACATGCCCCACTTCTTCACAATTATAACAAACAATCCCTTTCTTTTCACAGTTAGCAGCTTTATGGCCCTTCTGACCACACTTGAAACAATTGGCTTCGGGGCACTCATTACTCTTATGACCAGGCTTCTTACAAGAATAACACACAATATCCGAAGGGGCATCTCCCCCACTTGACTTCTGACCAGCACCTGCTTTCCACTTACCTTTACTTCCAGCAGCATCATAGGGCTTTCCCCTAAACTGAGAATTCCTCTTTTCCTTCACAGCCTTGTAAGCAGCAGAACTGTCTTCCTCATAGATCCTACACTTATCAACCAATCTAGCAAAATCCCGAATCTCTTGATACCCAATTGCTTTCTTTATATCAGGGCGCAGACCACTCTCAAATTTGACACACTTGGAGAACTCCGAATCAGCATCATTGGCATAGTAAGGACAAAATTTGGCCAACTCCTCAAATTTGGCGGCATACTCAGCTACCGTCTTGTTTCCCTGCTTCAGCTCTAGAAATTCCACTTCCTTCTTAGCTCGCACATCCTCAGGGTAGTACTTTCTCTTGAACTCCCTTGTGAAAACCTCCCAAGTAACTTCCACACCAGCATTTTCTAACCTTCGCGACATTCTCAACCACCAGTCGTCAGCTTCCTCTGCTAGCATATGCATGGGTTCCCAATTTCACTTTCTGAGCAGCAGAACACTCCATGACACGGAAGATCCGCTCTATCTCCTTTAACCAGGCCAAGGCTCCATCGGGGTCATACCGACCCTTGAAGGTGGGTGGATTTTCCCTCTGGAACGTTGCTAAGTTACGAGCATTAACATCAGCAGCAGAGTGCTGATTCCCAACAGCTTGAGCTATGGCTTGCAGAGCAGCAGCCAAAGCAGCATCATCGCGTCTCGCCATCAAATCAGATCTCTACACGGAAGAACATAATTAGATACAGCAGACACAACAACTAGACACTTGGTCGGACAGACCAAACTTCGGCTCTGATACCACTATGTAACACCCCCTTCTAAATAACTATTATTTAATGTATATAATATCAGAGTTTTCAAAAAGAATCATTGAAAGGAAGTGTCACACTTCAACGCTTATAAAAACAACCAACTTATAATCGAGTGACATAAGTCAACAAACAATAGCACGATATATAGCACGATAGTTTAGGGACGGGCCCACAAACACCTGTTTTAGTTTACAGCACATAATGAAATATCATCAACACAGCGGAATGGTATCAGTACATCATTATAACAGTCCAATACATCAAAATGACATTAACAGTACTACTACGCCCTCCCCCTGGTGCTACATATCAGAGCTGACACACTACTAAAAAAGAGGCATAAGAATGCCCTCACTCTCGATTACCTGCAAGTTGCCGACATAAGAAGCAACATAAAGCAGTAGGGTGAGTCTCTTTACACAAATAATAATAATTAAGGTAAGCATTATATTAAGGAAGGACAGCAAGCAACACTAATTCATAACAACTCACCACATTATCAACAACAATCATCATATTCATAATTCATCCATAAACTCATCAAATGCTTGACTAATGCATGTAATGCAACATGCATGTGGATCCATTATCACCGCTATTAGCCTGGAGGGCACTCACCGTTTTGGCCGAAGCCACCACACCGCTTTGGCCGAAGCCTACACACCGCTTTATGCAACGTGAGTCACGTGACACTATGACTATGCACCACAACACCACACATGAACCATAATAATTATTAACTCACCGCTTTTTATTTCTTAACTCAACATCATCAACATATAGGCCTTAAGGATATCACACCGCTTTGGACCGAAGTCCCACACCGCACTATTTAATGAAAAACGACAATATTTACAAAACGCAATAGCAAGAGCATTTTATAAAAACCTCAACCTTAGCTTCATAAAACTGCAACGTTGTCCCTTAAAAAGAGCAACACACATTTATTTAAATACAATAGTAACTTTGGTTTCTTTGAAAACAACAACACCAATTATCAGCACCACGAACCATTATCAATTCAATTCAATTCGATTCAACTTAAACATCACATTATATTGTAGAAAACACCATCTTTTCGTTTAAAAACAAATACCACATTTTGTTTGAGGGAAACATCACAATTTTAGCTTAGGAAACACCATATTTAAATTAAGAGTTCAAAAACTCAGTATTTTACTCAACACGATCTCATCATCAATCCTTCCCACCCATTATCAAAACACAATTTTACACATAACCATATTCTTTTCATTGAAGTAATTACTCAAACAATTTATGTGCACAACTCCTATCATTTCATATTCACATCACTCCACATGCTTCACCAAATTAATTCAACACATCAACAAGGCACTAAACACATCATTCAACAATTCAATCCATCTCACTACAACAACAAGGCAGTAACATAATGTCCGCAATTCAATTAACTCATTTTATCAATAAGATACGAACACAACATTCAACAATCCAAACTCCTACAACCTATCCTACATATATCGCATATCTTAAGCATCATTATAGGTATAAAGAAGAGCCCCCTAACCTTGATATTTCGAAGGACTCAGCCACGCCCAAGCCACCAAAAAAACGCAGTAGCCCCTCCTCCTCTCTTTCGCAAACCGTAGCTAAAGCCAAGATGAACAAACCCCTTCTTCCTCTCCTTGCTAGCCGTCGCGAGTTTCTTTCTTCTCTCCCTCTCTGATCAGTTTCTTTTCTTTCTTTGTGGAATGCGCAAATGAGACCCTTCCATAGGGTTTTGGGGTTTTAGGAATGGGCTTGGGTCACTAATTGACTTGGGCCCTATTTGCACCACTCTTCTTAATTCATTTCACCTCCTGGAATAAAACAAAATTCTAATTTAATTGTTCCACTCAAATAATATTGTAATCCCTCAAATAACTTAAATAATTTAATTAATTAAATTATTTTAGGGCGTTACACTAGGAATCCGGCGTCAAACTGCTTTTTTACCTCATCCCTAATCTTTAGGGACATCTCAGGCTTCATCCGTCTAAGTTTCTGCTTCACAGGCGGGCATTCAGGTTTGACTGGAAACTTATGCATCACAATGTCAGTATCCAACCCAGGCATATCCTGGTAGGACCATGCAAACACATCCATATAATCGTGCAACAGCTGAACCAACTTCATGCGATCCTCGTCATTCATGGCGGTACCCACTTTGACCTCTTTCTTGCTCTCAGCTGTACCCAAGTTGATCACTTCAGTAGATTCTCCGTGTGGCTGAATTACCCTTTCTTCCTGTTTCATTAACCTCATGAGTACTGGAGGAGCTTCCCAGTCTTCCTCAACATCCCCCTCAGCTTGATTAATAGGGTGATCAAAGTCAAAATATGGACTGTTGGCACTGTTATTTTGGGAGACAATTGCTGTGGATCTGCATTTTGCCGAAGCGAAAAAGCAGAATGAAAGGCGAGACAAGCAAACAAACAATAATAAAGCGAGGAAAAGACACATGAAATGAAAAGGATTGATTTTTATTGATTGAAATTCAAAAACAACGTTTTTATTAATGATGATGATTCTGAAAATAAAAACATGCTTGCCCCTAACAATTTGTCCTATGGCCTTGGGCAGAGCCACAGGGTTGCATTACAAACGATTACTTTAAATTAAAAGTCACAGGAAGATCAGCAGCCTTCCAATTCTTTAATTTTTCACTGGCACCGCAGCGTCAAACCAAACTTGCACCACCCTCTTCAGACTCAGAACCATCCTTGATGACAACAACTTGATTGGGATCCAACAAACCAGCACTCACAAAACTTTGACTGATGTCGCAAATTGGAATCCTCTGGGGCCCTGGATCATGGCCTTTCGACTTGGCCAACCATCTGTCCCTTCGTTCATCTGCCATTTTTCTTCTTTCTTCTTCACTTGGGGTGTATCCCAGCCCGCAACGGTCCTTGTTTTCCTTCAGTTGAATGGGAGCTAGAATTCCCTGACCAAACTTTCCCAAGCCAGATCAAACCTTATAACCTTGGGCTAACATGATCCTAGCAACCATCTCCTCCTCCTTGGTCCTCTCAAATACTACATTGGCGATCTCCAAAGACTGAAAGGCTGTTTCCAAAGACTCTTCGGCAGCTTCCACATATTTGAACTCTGATGGCTTATTAACCAGAGTCTCTTCCTCACCAAATACTACCACGACCTGGCCGTTAACCATGAATTTGACCCGCTGGTGTAAAGAAGAAGGGATTGCTCCAGCCATATGGATCCATGGTCGGCCCAGCAAACAACTGTATGAGGACGTAATATCCATGATTTGGAAATTGATGTAGAAAACTTCGGGACCAATCTGGATGGGAAATTCCATTTCCCCCAGAACTTCCTTTTTGGACCCATCAAAGGCCCGCACCAGTGTCGAACTCGGCTTCATGTAGGAGCAATCAACGTCTAACTTATCCATAGTTGACTTCGGCATCACGTTCAATGAAGACCCATTGTCAATTAGTACCCTGGCCAGCACATAGTCTCCACACTTTACCGAGATGTGCAGAGCTTGATTGTGTTCTTCTCCGCTTGAAGGCAACTCATCATCGACAAATGTTAGGTGATTTGCAGCCACTATATTCCCCACGATCCCATCAAACTGATTCACTGTGATATCCTCTGCAACATGAGCATCGTTGAGCACTTTCATCAAAGCTGTTTTGTGTGCTTCCGAGCTAAGCAACAATGATAGCATGGATATCTTGGATGGAGTTTGCTTTAACTGATCAACCACTCGATAATCACTCTGCCGGACGATCTTCAAGAATTCATCTGCTTCTTTTTCCGCACTTTCTCTTGAGCAGCCTCTGGCTCTTTTCCTTTTTCCTTACGGCCCCTCTGTTCGGCCTCCTTGGAAGTTTCAGCTCGGAGAGTCTCAGGAGCATATACTCTTCCGCTTCTTGTGATCCCACTTGATCCCCCTATGTTGGTTACGGTAGGAGCACTTGGGGAGCATTCGACTGTAGATAGTGCAGTGTACTTCCACGGAACTGCCTTGTCCGACTTATAGGGAAAAGGAGCCGGAACTTCAATCACTATTGGTTGGGCGTTTCCCCGCACCAATCTGGGATTGTAATTGTAAGGAATTTCGACAGGCCTTCTGGGTCCTCTACTTTTATCAGAATGTAGAGTCAACACTTCTTCTTCAACATCATGGGTTCCTATCTGGACCACACACCGATCCATCAGGTCCTGCAGGATCATCTCAAAGCTTTCACAATTCCCCACGCACGTGGAGTCAGCACACCCCTCTTCATGGCAACACCCCTTCTTAACCACCCCAACATGGCATAACTCAGAGTAGATAACACCCAACGGGGTCTTGATCTTCTGCACATCCTTTACCAATTGCCCAACGGAACTTTCTATAGCATTGGTAGCTGGCCTCTGATGACCTGGCAATGGATTTGTTGTTGTATTCGGGCTGCTTTGCTTGAACGAGATCCACCCAGCATCTACTAGGTCTTGCACCACATGCTTGAAGGCTTTACATTCCTCCACAGTATGACCGACCCCATTTTCGTGGAAACTGCAGGTAGCATTAGCGTTGTAACTTCTGGGAAATGGCGGCTGCAGGGCCTTCATTGGCCGAGTGTTGATCAAGCTCTTGGAAGTCAAGTGATCAAACAATTCAGTGTATGTCATTGGTATTGGATCAAAACTGGTCCGCTTCTTGTACTGATAACCCTGAGCCCTGTGACTGTCACTGCCTTGCTGGGATGGCACAGGAGCAGAAAATGGAACAGTTTGTGGTGGAGTGGTACCAAAGGATGAACTTCCTCCCGAGATTACATTTGTTTCCCCTTCCTTCTTCCTCGGGAAATGGGAGTGAGGCTTCTTCTGATTGCTTGAACCACCAGAGCTTCCTGCATTACTGAGGTGATTCGAAATCTTCCCACTTTGGAGACCATGCTCAAGTCTTTCCCCGAAGACTATCATATCGGAGAAGCTAGTTGAAACACTTGTAATCAGCCGGTCATAGTAAATTGCTGGCAGAGTTTCCAAGAACGTGTACACCATTTCTTTTTTAGTCAAAGGAGGTTGGACCTGGGCGGCTAGGCTTCGACATTTCTGGGCATATTCTTTGAAAGTCTCTCTTTCGCCCTTACTCATGTGTTGCAATTGCGACCTGTCCGAAGCCATGTCCATGTTATACTTATATTGTCTCATGAATGCTTCGCACAAATCTTTCCAACAACGAATCTCAGAGGATTGCAGTTTCATGTACCAATCTAGAGGAGCTCCAGCCAAACTGTTTTGAAAGCAGTAAATCAGCAGTTTGTCATCATTGGCGTAAGGACCCATTTTTTGGGCAAACATCGTAACCTGGCTCTCCGGACAGCCTGTTCCTCTGTATTTGTCCACTTCGGGAGCTTTGAACTTTGGTGGCAAAACCAAATCTAGGACTAAACACAGCTCACGAGTTTCCTTGGCTCTAACACCAACACCCTCCATTGTCTTTACTCTTTCTTCAAGTGCACGAATCGGGTCATTTGGTTGTGATCCCTCAAACATATGTCCTTGGGGGTGACTCCCCATACTGTAATAATACCCTCCAGGCTGAGGAACATTGTGAGGGTGTGCTGCAAGCCCTGAAGTAAGACTGAGCACAGCATGAGGACTAGGAGTTTGGATCTGCGGTCCTCCGGCAGCTCCCCCGGACACGGCGGCAGTGACCTGATTAGGCGCAACCATACTGACGGGGATAGGTCCAACAGTTCGCGGCATGTACCCAGCAGGCATACCCCAAGGATATCTTTGTGAAGTGTATTGATTCGGCCCATTCATTCCTGAAGCAAACACGGGAGGACTGACCCCGGATCCCGGAGGAACTGTGGCTGATATTGGAGGAGGAACGAAAGAAGTGATACCATTTGGACCCACGACGGCGACACCTTCAGCAGCTGTCCCACTCTTTAAACTTTGCAGCATGACCATCATCTCATGCACCTGGGCCTCCATTGCCCCAACCTTATCCTTAAGCACTTGGTTCTCCTGAGCCAGCTGCTCAGGATTCAGAATTTGTACGCCCAAATCTTCATGTTCTGGATTACTTTCAGTTTCAATCTCTGGATGCCCTTGAGGATCAGCCATCAGCTTTGCTTGTAATCAGGTGAAGTATCGGTGGCGGCGAACCAGCTTGCCTCTCGCTTCTGTTGGTAGAACATTTTTATTAAGTGAAGGAGCAAATTAATGAATGCAATGCGTGCAATGCAGATGAGTGTTGGTTTTAGTTAGTCTTATGCCGTGAACCCCAACGTGTCATATCTTGCCATAGATTTAACAGTGAATTTTGATTTGTTTAGAACATAACAAGAGTGGAATCAACAAATGAAACAAACACGCCCCATACATTCAACCGGATATCTCGGGGGGTGCACTGTCTCACTTCTTGATTCCATACTGTACCTATGGCAAGATTCTTTGTCACTTTGGGATTCTTGGCAAACAAACTTTGATGAAATGCAAGGATGCATGCATGAGCTGTAAAAGCTTATGTTGGATGCAATGCGAGGATGCATGCAAAATGATGATGATGTTTTATGCATATGCAGATTAGGGCAAAACCTTTATTGGCATTAGTTCAAGTTTTTTTTTGAAAAAAAGCAGGCCGTACGTGGTTTCATATGGACCAAGTAAGAGAAAGGCTACAACGGCAGCTCGTTCTCTCTTTATTTGAAAAGAGTGGGCCATATGTCACTTCGTACGGACCGGCAGAAGAAAGGCTACAACGGCAGCTCTTTCTCTACTTTTTATTTGAAAAACCTCCTACTCTTTTTTGAAAACATGCCTATATTACCATGCAACACACAATTTGGTATGCCCCTTGTGTCCTACGAAGGTGGGGACCTAAGTTCTAGGACAACTCAAATGTTCCTCCCATGCGGGTTCTAATCACTTCCTCACCAGGTTACCAGAGCTAATTCTCTTTCACAATAGCACCCACAACGATGGAACGCCATCTGGTGTGAGGTATCATGAAAGAGCATACTCTGGCTGAAACTTTCGTGAGAGTCGGAAGGACAACAGTCCAATTGCCAGTCACTACTCGTTTCCACTCTCCTAAGTTTTGTCAGACCTTGGGTTTTAGGCCCCTCTCAAAGCATAGTAAGCATAAGGTGTGAGTGTGTGCAGCAAGGGCTTACCGCCTAAAACTACCCACATATACCCCACCTGCAAAGGAAAACCCAGAACAGTCCAAACAATAGCAGGCAATAACATGTCGTCTACCCTAGGGTTCAATATCACAATACCAATAATCCAACCTAGGTTTCAGCAACAGTCATATGCACTGCTTACCTCAAGAAAGGGAGCGGAGAAGAAGGGATCATAATAGAATGGGAGGAAATGCATGTTTTTACCTTAAGAAAGGGAGCAGAGAATAGGGGACATGGGAATTGAGGAATGCATGAACACGGCATTGTGAACAAATAGAAAAGGAGTAGAACAAAGCTTTCAACTCAATTAATTTTAAACCACACATCAAGTTAACTAGGCTTGACCCTCGTCTTTTTTAAAAAAAAATGGTCCCCAGCAGAGTCGCCAGCTGTTGCGCCCGAAAAATCCGGTTTGGGACTTTTCGTTTGACAACGTGGAAAAAGTTTGGAGCCGCCACCAATATTTTAATTTTAAGACCAAAACATTGAAAAAAGGTCTTTTAAACAAGGCGGATGGTCTTTTGAAAACGTGAGATGTAGGTTCGGGGGTCGGTTAGGTACGGGGAAGGGATTAGCACCCCGCACCTCCTTTCTACCGAAAGGGAACCATTAACTTGATGTGTGGTTTGGATAAAAGTTTGAGTTTGAAAGCGGTTTATTCTACTTCTTTTCTTTTCTTTTCTTTAGGAGTTTGTTTTATTGAAAACGAGAGGGAAAAGGATATTTTTGGTATCTTTGAAAATCAGGACAAAACAAAGATTTTTTTTAAAAGTGTGCTTGACGGGACAGGACCCCGCTCCTACGTACCCTCACTGGAAGAGGGATCAAAGCTACGTAGTTCTCGGCTTTTGGTTTTGAAAACGGCTTGAGCTTTCGCAATTGGGTGAGCGTTTGTGAAGACCGAACAACAACGGTTAGAATGGTCTCACTACTAACTCTTTTGAAAATGAAATCATCATTAATGACCTAATCGGCAACGGCGTGATTGGTGTTTAATGACAATTGG
Source organism: Astragalus membranaceus (assembly GCA_039519185.1). NCBI lineage: Eukaryota > Viridiplantae > Streptophyta > Magnoliopsida > Fabales > Fabaceae > Astragalus > Astragalus membranaceus. The sequence continues at coordinate 176,620,654 of CM076848.1, read as the reverse complement.
TTTATTTTTGAGAAATGAACAAGTTTTCGAAAATGGGATAGAGCTTTTGCGAAGACCGAACAACAACGGTTAGAATGGTCTCGCTACTAACTCCTTTTGAAAACAACATCATCATTAACGACCTAATCGGCAACGGCGCGATTGGTATTTAATGACGATTGATTTATTTTTGTTTTAAAAGTAAAAGTTTCTTTTTGTTTTGAGATGATTTTAGGAAATGGGTTTTAGAAAAGGAGTAGAACATTTCAAGTCAATTCTAAATCCATAACCAAATGCAAATGAACGAATAATACTCAAGCAAACATGAACATACCATTCATTAACCAAGATTAAACATGCTCATACAATCAAAGGATTCAATTATTAAAGATGCAAAACAAAGTCCTCAAAGTAATTGTGTGTGTGCAAGAAGGATTGTATTTACCCTAATGGCTCTATGCTACAACATGCATGTAGACTTAAGTCTCCATTAGGAGGTCATACAAGTGGAGAGGAGGGCACACAATCAAGTCAAGACATTTACATGGCATCAAGAACAAGTGAATACAATTGATTGTAAACATAGAGTATTCTAAGTTAAATGATTGAATATGTAAGCAAGGATGCATGATTAGGTAAGCATGTAAGTGCATGAGTGTACAAGGAATGGATGCATAGCACATTAGTTATGAATGGATGGCATACAAGGATGCATAAGAGGATGCAAGAGATATGAGCATATGAGGATGCATGAGAGTGTCACATAAACTAAGTATGAATGAAGATGCATGAATGTGAAAATGTTTTGGGTATTTTTGCAAGTTGATAAGTTATAAAACTTTAAGTAAGAAGTTAATGAGATGGTAAAGTAAAAATGCATGAGGTAAATGGTAATTATTTAATGAGATGGTAAAGTAAAAATGCATGAGGTAAATGGTAATTATTTAATGAGATGGTAAAGTAAAAATGCATGAGGTAAATGAGAAGTGGTAAAATTAATGAAGTGGTAAGAACCAAAGTAGTAAAATATTTTTATGTTTTGGTAAAAAGTTAATGAATGGTAAAGTAAAATGGTAAACACTAAAACCAAGTTGAATCACATAGAGCAATCCTCTCACTTTGAGAAAAGTGCACTAGGCACTAGTGAGAATCAACTTGCCTATCATCAACAATGAGCAATAAGCAAACTAAAATGCAAAGATTAACTAAACACAACAAATAAGTTGAATCACCTAGAGCAATCCTCCCACTTTGAGCAAAGTGCACTAGGCACTAGTGGGAATCAACTTGCCTATCATCAACAATGAACAATAAGCAAATTAAAATGCAAAGATTAACTAAACACACAAATAAGTTGAATCACCTAGAGCAATCCTCCCACTTTGAGCAAAGTGCACTAGGCACTAGTGGGAATCAACTTGCCTATCATCAACAATTTACAACAAGCAAACTAAGACACAAAAATGAATGGACACATAAACTAAATTGAGTCATTTCTAGCAATCTTCACCACTTAGGTCAAGGTGCACTAGGCACTAGTGGGAATCATATTGCTAAATCATCAAACAACAAAAGTAACATTTAACACTAAAATGAAATACTAATAACAAGATTAAACATCACTAAACAAAGAACAACAACAAAATCAACTTGGAAATATTTTTAGATCTATAAGCATGTGAACCAAAGGAAACATAGATCCACATTTTATTTAATAAAGAAAACACCAAAATTAACACTAAGCAACATAGATCTATTTTTTGCAAGGATTTATATGATTAAGCAAGGAAGCGCAACAAAATCACATCAACCCTAATTTTTTTATGATATGCGAAATACTAAAGCCTATAAACAACAACTTTATTTATGAAATCTAGTGCAAAATATGTAAAGATGCAAGGGAAATTATTCAAATAGAAGAATAACTCCTTCAAGGCCAAGGACCCATCTCAAACACCCAAAGCTCCCTAAGTCTTTGTCAAAATGTTTGAAATGGATCCTCAAAGCAAACAACAATCAAGAAGGAGTTTGGAGTAGAGGAGAAATTATGCAAGAAAATTAAATATGAGGTGCAAAGCTTCAAGGATTACCTCAAAACTACAATGAAATGAAGAGAGAGATGATAAGCTCAAAAATTACTAGCTCTTAGCAATTTGGTGATGCAACCTTGAAGAGAATGGAAGGAAAGATGGTGATCTAACAAGAAATGGAGGATTTGGTGGTTGATTTTTGAAGAAAATATATGGAAGAGGGGAGGAAGGGGCTACGGTTTTGGTGAGGAAGGAGAGGGAGAGGAGGTGTGCTAGCGTTTTGTGTAGGAGAATGAGAGGCTAATGAGAAGCAAAAAGGGAATCCTTAGGTGTGGGAATGAGGGAGTATTTATAGGATGAAACTAGGTCTAAGGGTAGTTTAGTCTTTGTGATTTTGATGTGCTCTAGGATTGAGCTTTGATTTTGAATGGAGGGTTGAGATCACTTATCACAAGGATTGAGGGTGGAGAGAAAACACAAAATGTGAGAGTGAGAGAGTGGGGGGCGAAAGTTAGAGGGAAAAAAAAGAAAAGGAAAAATGAATTTCTTATTTTGGAAGAGATATTTTATGTGAGGTAGGGTTAAGGGCATTTTAGAGAAGAATTGTTACCAAAGAGGGAAATTTGGGTTTTCTTATGAAGGGGTTAGTGTAAGTGAGTGAGGTAATTTACCAAAGAGGGTATAATGATTACAAAATGGAAGAGTGTGGAAGAATTTTGTGAGAGGGAGAGAGAGAGAGGATTTCGAATGTGAGGAGAGGAAGAGAGAAAAAAAACTTGTTTTTTGGTCTTTTGTCTTATTGAGGACACTTCCCCTTTTTTTTGAGTTTTTTTGAGTTTTTTTTTTAATTTGAAATTTTTGGGCATGGGAAATAATGGAAATGCAACTATTGAAAATGTGTCACATGGTTTTGGGCACCATAAAATAATCCCTCTAGTCACCTATGACAATAAAAATTGTCACTTAAGAATTGAGGAATATTTAATGGTGCTTTTTTTATTTTTCTATGCACTAAAAATGGAAAAATACATTTTAAATTATTTTGACTAGGGTTTTCTTTCTAAAAAATTGTACAAAAATTATCCTTGATAGAATAAAAATGTACTTTTTGTGGATGTGCATTTTTGGCGAGAAAATCATCTTTTTGCGAAAAATGACCAAAATGCCCTTTTTGACCCTAAAACCCTAATTCGCCTAAAAAGTGCATTCCAACCCTAAAAATGATTTTAAAGACCTTGGAATTACTTCTAGGACCCAAAATGCAATGCATGATGCTCTTCATTCTTCAATTTATTTATTTATTTTTTTGTGGAAAATTAGGGTTTTGACCTAAGCCGGACAAAATTGGGGTATGACAACACTGGAAGTCATTACATATAAGACATTTAATTGATGTGACGCATGTTGAAAAGAATGTCTTCGAAAGTGTCATTGGTACCTTACTCAATATGCCAGGAAAGACTAAAGATACCATCAATGCAAGGTTGGACTTGGTTAGTATGGGGTTGAGACCCGAATTGGGTCCGATAAAGAAGGGGACACGTACATATATACCTCCGGCAGCTCATACTCCATCTAAAAAGGAGAAAATCATATTTTGTAAGTTTCTTCATGGAGTTAAAGTTCCAGAGGGGTACTCTTCAAATGTTACAAACCTTGTATCGATGAAAGACCTCAAGTTGAAGTTTCTAAAGTCCCATGATTGTCATGTTCTCAGGGAGAATTTGTTACCCATTGGTATACGATCCGTTTTTCCCAACAAAGTGCGTTAGGCCATAACTAAACTTTGTTTCTTCTTTAAGGCGATTTATAGTAGAGTGATTGACCCTGGAAAATTGCCAGCGTTGCAAAGATCAATTACTGTCACATTATGTGAGCTTGAGATGTTTTTCCCACCTTCATTCTTTGACATAATGATTCATCTAATAGTTCATCTGGTTAGAGAGACACAATTGTGTGGCCCATGTTACATGAGATAGATGTACCCGTTTGAACGTTACATGAAGATATTAAAAGGATGTGTTAAAAACCGATCACGACCCGAGGGTTGTATTGCTGAGTGCTGCATAGTTGAAGAAGCTATTGAGTTCTGCACCGGCTATGTATCTAGTGTTGAACATTCTGTGGGGCTGCCAAGGGAGCGTCACACGAGAAGCATTGGTAAAGGGATGACAGGAAGCAAAATAGTGACAGCAAGCACACTTATATGTTCTGCACAATGACAGTGAGGTTGATTCATATGTTGCGAAGCACATGGACATGCTTAAGAGTGATTACCCAAGTAAGGGTCAAGTTTGGTTAAGAAAAGAACACAATAGGAGTTTCATAGTGTGGCTAAGAAATCACATTTCTTTAGAGTTTGCTTTGAATCCTACCTTGATTTTCGATAGATTGAGATGGTTAGCAAAAGATCCAAATATACATGTTATCTCTTAGACCAGCTATCTACAAAGTGGGTAAACGCTCTATACAAAAAACCAAGATGATCAGAGTAAACTGCAAAATAGTGGGGTGACTCTTGTAGCTCAATCTATGCATACATCAAGTGCCAAAGACAGAAATCCCATCTACGTGAATATGTCATACTTTGGAGTCATTGAACACATTTGGGAGTTGGATTACAATATTTTTCGTGAGCCCGTGTTCCAATGTAAGTGGGTTGACAATAATAATGGGGTACAGATGGATGAGTCGGGGTTCATGCGGGTGAATTTCAACAAGTCAGGGTATAAAGATGAGCCTTTTATTTTAGCCTCGCAAGCTCAACAAGTGTTTTATGTCACTGATCCAGTTGATATCAATTAGTCCATTGTTCTATTGACAAATAAAAAACTATTGGTTAATGACATTGGTGATAAAGCACCCGAAGATGTTGATATTGAGGATGACCCTTTCTTCGGGACATCACAACCAATACTAGGGGAAACTACTTCTAAAGAGGATGTTGTGTATATGAGAAAGGATCATAGCAATGGAATTACGTTTCGTCGAAAACAAAGTACCAAGAAGCGAATTGTAAATAAAATTGTATCGAGGAAAAGGAAAAGGTAATCTAAACTTACTTTTAGGCATTTTTTGCTTGTCTCTTCTTTATCCATCTTCTTTATTTTTTTGTTGGTCTTTTGCATAAATATAACAATAACACGGATTATGTTTTATTGCAGGTCAGATGACATCGCATAGGCATGATAGTGGGAATGATAGTTCTCATGAGAGTGATCATGATCCCCCAAAAAAGGTCACTCGCCGTGGAATGACCGTTAAAAAGAATATAATCAATCGGGCGAGTAAAGGACTTCCTAAACTTCCAGTAAGATACTTACTAATTAACTAAATTTATTACTTAGTTTAAACTGTTTGTTATCTAATTTACATAAGTAATAATGCAGGTCCAATGGAATGTTAAAGGCCAACCATTTGGTCCAAATGGTAAACAGTTGACTAGCTTCATTGGTACTAAGGTGAAGCAAACGGTACCGATTACAATCAATAGATGGCATGATAAACGTAATCTCGTTTTGGAAAAACTCAAAGAGGAGCTATGGTGTTTGATCCAGGTATATAATTTTAAATCTATATAGTTATCTTCTTTTATAATTATGTAAGCATATATTTATAATCTTTTCATTGTTTATGTGTAGGCAGACTTATTATGAAAGCTGGAAGGTTACATAGGAAGTTCAGAACTATCCTAAAAAATAAATGGATGACAGATGATGAAGGGAACCTCATACACCATCCCCCACCACTATATAGTGGGATTATAACACAGGAGGATTGGAATGTCTTTATAACCAAACGCACCGAAGATGAGGACTTCTTGGTTTGTACAATTACCTTTTAACTTAACTATATTTAACAATTATTATGCATTAATGTATATTTATGTGTCTATATAGACATTATGCAATGAAAATCGAGAGAGAGCAAGAAGTCCTGATTACCCTTATAGAGGCGGTGTTAAGGGTAATCAAGACATTGAAGAAAAATTGATAGGCACAACATCCTTTATTTCAACTTTCACTATTATAAATGAATCTTTTGATATATTTATTAACAATTGGTAAATTTTAACAACTAGTGGAGGCTGGGAAAGATCCAACTCAATAATCCATTGACCGACATGTTTTGTGGCTAGAAGCCCGAGTAAACAAAGATGATGTGATTAACGATCCGAAAACGAAAGAGGTGTCTCAAAGAATTGAAAGTATGATAAGATTAAAATTGTTTTGTAATTTTGATGATAGTTATAATGTCTAATAATTTTTGTGAATCAGGAGTCCATATCACAATCAATAGAACAAGGAGTGATAACTGGTTGTGATGGTGGGAATGACATCCTTTGCCATGCTTTGGAACGTGAAGAGTATTCGGGTCGTCTGAGGGGTTTGGGATTTGGTGTCACTCCGACCTCTTTATGGGGTCCAAATAGGCATAAAAAAAAAGTAGAGAAAGACATTTGGAACAATTAGTGTACAAGCCAATTGATGAAGTTGCGGAATTAAAAGATAGAGTTGGACCAATGATTGATCTATCGTCCCCTAAGCTAGATAGCTTCAGAGATAGTTGTACCATTGCGTCCAATGAGGTATTAATCATTAGATCCTCTTTTTCTTGTACATATTACATCAATTTATACATATTCTCATTTTTGTTTATCATTGTTTCAGGGTAACAATAATGATTGTGAACTATATTTATCAAACCCGCTTAAATTGATCGCAAGGGGAGTAATTCGTAAAGAGCTGAGCAACTTACTGCACAATCTACCCATACCCGAAAATCATGTGAGGGTCAAAGTTGACATTGCAATTGTGGGGGATGCAAACTTGCCTGTACCAGTAAACAGTATAAGGATCATGACTGTAGATGATGCAATTGGTACCTTTGTGGCATGACCAGTAAAACTTATCAATGTAAGTGACAGTATATTTGTTAGTAATTTATTAGCTCATGTCATATACTCTGAAGCCCCGATACTCCAAAAATGACCAAGTACCCGTATCTGACACGTATTTGATACTGATACGTGTCGGATACATCCGGATACGTATCCAGGGAGTATCCTGGAATTTATATTTATTTTTAAATTAAAAAAAGATCGAATACTTACAGGATACATGAGGGACACATTGGGGATACGACGCCATTAGCAGGATACGGACGCAGGATACGCGGCGGATTAGCTTTGAGGTACTCTTACCGTTTTTTAATATATTTAATTATATTATATTTAATTATAAATTAATATAAGTCAATAAAATAATTGGAATACAAACAAAACCCTAATTTAAAAATTAGAAGCGATGAAAACGTGAACAATCAACAAAACGCACTACAGCGACGAAACCTTTCCTCCATAGCTGCTGAGAATCGAACTCCTTCAAAGCAAATCACGGGTGCAGAACTGATGCGACCCACCCTCCATAGCCACCGCAAGCTTGCTGCAACACCACCGTGAGGTTACTGCGACGCACCCGGCACCTCCATAGCCATCGCGAGCACATGTTTGTTTTTTGTTCTTTTTTTCCTCTCTTTGCTTTTCTAGTTTTCTTCTTTGTTGCCCTTCCCTGTTGCTAATCTTCTCTATATGTTTGAAGCTGCCCGTGTCTTCCTTCAAACTGGTTCTTCTACGCTGCTGTCATCGAAGCTGCCTGCGTTTATTGTTTGCGCTCTATCACTGTACCTCTACTCTGCGTTATCCCTTTTATTTCTGTGGTTGCGGACTTGTGCGGTTAGTTCTTTTGCCCAGTATATATCTTGTATTTAATATATATATATATATATATTTTCTGCGTTTTCCATTCTAAACCGACAAGGACAACACATTTGCTTTTTTACTTAGTTTATTATAGGGTGACAACTAAAGTACCCATGAAATAAAGTTGGGTACTACACCCAAAGTGTGTCAACAACGCAGTTTTGAGACTAATACAAAGCAATTTTTTAAGGTGTGGTTGCCAACAATGAGAAGAACAAGTCTGCCGAGTGGAGTTAAGAATGATGGGAAGAAAATAGCAATTGCACAAATAAGGATGAGCAAAATCAGAAATTAGGGAATAAAAAAAGGGAATTCTAATTCAAACTATAATTAGGGTAATACTATAATTTTTTAAAACCGAGACCCATAAATGAAAATAAGAAAACAAAAAATGAGTTGTAAAATAGTGTGACATAGCAATTTATAAGTAAAACAAGTCGTCAGGGTGCTGCACTCAACTTTTTAACTGCGGTACAGTTTTCTTTATTATGGTGGAGTTGGTAATCGATGCAACCTATTACAATATTATATTTTTATCATGAGCACAAGTGGGATTTCAGTTGTAGCTACTGACTTTTTTGACCAAAATTTTGTAGTACCCTTGTGTATGTTATTCATGAATGCTTCTGTTTACATACATATAACTATGATTACTTATTTCGATCACAATTATCATTTTTTTTAAGTGTGATCATATCTATTCAATATTATAAGTAATTGTCAATTAGTAAAGTGAAATATCTTTAGTTATATTTTATATATTTTTATTTTTAATTTAATTTTTTATTGAAGTATTCCCGTCGTATCGTATCTTGGTTTTCAAAATTTTCCCGTATCCACGTATCCGTGTCATATCCCGTATCGTATCCCGTATCCGGGCTACATAGGTCATATATTATCTTTCCAACTATATTTATTACTAACTAATTATCTTTCCAAATATATAGGTATCCCAAAGGGCCAAATCTAAAGTTAGTTAGGAATGTTGGAAAAGGAAGATTTCGACCTTTCTCTTCTACTGCTGGAAAGGGTGACAAAGTTAGTGGGAATGTTGGCGAATCCCAACCTTCCCCTTCTATTGCTGGCAAAACAAAAGTGTCTCGGCAAATAGCTAGCGGGAATGAGATTGAATCCCGACCTTCCTCGTCTATTGCTGGCAGATCTTCTAATAATCCCATGGAGTTCATCAGTTATTTAAAAATCCATGCGTCAAACCACATGGGTAGTGCAACCATAATAGAGTCATTGATGGATACATAAATTTTTGGAGAGGAGCAAGCACTGACTTTGAATCAAGAGAAACTCGCAGTGGTATATGAGCACGAGTGGGCATGTGCGACTACTATTAGAGCATATATCAGGTACGTATCTATCTTATTATTTCACCTATTGATGTTGTTATTATTATTATTATTATTATTATTATTATTACTATTATTATTATTATTATTATTATTATTATTATTATTATAATTTGTATACATTTTAATTGAAAGTATTTATACCATGAGATATTGGTCCCAAGGAAACAAACACAAAGATTTGTGTTCTTATGCCCGGAAAGTACTTTTCTACTTAATATCCCCCTGGATAAAACAATGTCAAAAGATCATATAGAAAAATGCAAGGAACAAATGGAAAGAAGCAAGGTAGAGGTTAAAGCCAATATCGATCGGCGCTTGGCACCAGCACATCAATTAAGCTGTGATACCTTATTTTTGGCACCCATCAACTTAGGGTGAGTAATTTAATCTATATATATATATATATATATATATATATATATATATATATATATATATATATATATATATATCAATCGTATATAACATGTATTTGTGAAATATTTGTCATTAATTTGATTATTCAAAAATTTTATAGGACCCATTGGATATTGTTGGCATTGATACCAAAAGAGATGCAATTTTCTATTTGGATTCACTACAAGGTCATTACAACAACTACCCCAAGTTGGTGGGAGTATTTAATAGGTGTGTATTTAGATCCCTCGCATATTTCATAATTTAAATTATGTATGTATTTCGATTAATATAGTTATATATGTGATGTTGTTTCAGTGCTTTGACAACTTATTGGGGATTGCGTGATGTTAGGACTGCGTACAGAAAATCATCATCTTCTACAAAATGGATAGCAATAAAAGTAAGTTTATAATCAATATTCTTATGCATATGTAATTAATTAAATTTAATAACAAAGTAATCTTTTGTTTTATAGAGTCCCAAACAACAAAACGGCAATGATTACGGGTACTATGTAATGAAGTTTATGAAGGACATCATCACTCACAACCAAATGGAAATCCCAATCCATGTATGTAATTTGATAGTTTGTTTTTTGACAAGTAATTCAATTTCTAATTGATATTGATATAATTCTAAGTTCATTTTATTTTATTTTTTCAGTATTTTCCTGAATATGTGCGTGGAGCTCAATTTTCTGATGAGGAACTTACTGAGCTCAAAGGAGAGTGGTCTCGTCATGTTGCCGGTTTGATTCATGCAAATCGAAATTGATGTAATTTTTTTTGGATATCCTAGTTTTGTAGTACCTCATATTGGATATGTTGTAATTTTTTTTGATCTTTTGGTACATGAGTATTTATGTATGTTGGATTTAGAAATTATACAAGGGATTTTATTTGGAAGTTTGTTGTAATTCCAAATAAAATTCCAACAATATCTAAGACAACCATATGAGCACCTTTGAGTTGGAATTTTATTTGGAAGTTTGTTGCTGGTTGCAAGGAGCTGGGAATTGGTAATAGAGAAGAAACAGACAAGAAATTCTTTAAAAAAAAATAAGGCATAAGTAGCGCTTGTTGCAAAAAGCGCTACCTATAGTCTAAGCGCATCCAGGAATAATGAGCGCTTCTACTAAAAAGAGCTACAAAGGATGAACACATGCATGCTCTGAAAAGAATTTTGCGCTACATTCAGGGCACCCTTGATCATGGTCTACATCTTCACAAGTCTTCAATCTCCAGTCTCATTTCTTACACTGACACTGACTGGGGTGGATGCCCTGATACTAGACGCTCCACCTCTGGATATTGTGTGTTTTTTGGAGACAACCTCATCTCATGGTCCTCTAAGCGTCAACCAACTTTGTCTCGATCTAGTGCTGAAGCAGAATACAGAGGGGTAGCTAACGTGGTCTCTGAGTCCTGTTGGATCCGGAATCTTCTACTCGAACTACATCACCCGGTTCATAAGGCGACATTAGTTTATTGTGACAATGTCAGCGCAATATATCTCTCAGGCAATCCTGTTCAACATCAGCGCACCAAACACATTGAGATGGATATACACTTCGTTCGCGAGAAAGTAGCTCGTGTACAGGTTCGTGTTCTTCATGTTCCGTCACGCAATCAAATTGCCGACATCTTTACTAAAGGACTTCCGCGCATACTCTTTGAAGATTTTAGAGACAGTCTCAACGTACGGCAACCTCCCACTTCGACTGCGGGGGTGTGTTAGAGAATATTCTATCTTTAGAAAATATTCTTTATGTAAATAATTATTAGAGAATAATTATCACATTAATGGTAGCCAAATTATAGGCTAAGACCACTCATGTATTCATGTATATATTTGACCTTATCAATGAGAATCAGACACAGATGATTTCCTATAACTAGAGATAAACAGATTTCATTTCTCAAGCATATGTAATTCAAATTTCCATTCAACATATCATAAATCATCCTAAGAGTGATCAAATCCTAGAAAGCATTGAGGAGAGATTGAAACATAACTCATAACATTCATTCAAGTAAAAGAGGTTTAATTCAAAAATATAAGAGATTCATAAATAGTTGCTCATCCCCACCAACGGGAAATTTAGCTAGACATAGAAATAGAGATAACAATTAAAAGAGAAAAGGGGAATAAAAATAACTCCATGAAAAGATAAAGATGATCCGAGTTCCGTCGGCTCCTACGCTATCTCGCTTACGGTGAGTGCTAATAAGTTTGAAATTTCTCTCCTCCTTACTCAATACATAGTGCAGGACCTCTCCTTTCTTTCTCCTTCTCGTTTAGGTCTTCCTCTTTTTTAATTCCCGTCCAATCCTACTCTTTTCCTTGTGCTCCACTTTACGTTTCATCTCCTAATCCTCGCCAAACCACCTTTACAGAAGCAATTTCCTTAGACCGAAGGCACCTGATGCATCTGTCAACTATAGCTACTGGCTGCTTAGTATAGTTGAGATTTTCATCAAGTGTACTAGCTAGTGTTGAATAATATGAGACGAATCATAAACATACTTTTGAAGCATCAATACATGAAAAATAGTGTGAACGCTTGAAAGATCATGTGGGAGGACTAAACGGTAGGTCACGTGCCACACTTTCTCTAAAATATCAAAAGGGCCGATATGTCTCAATCTTAGCTTACTCTTCCTTCCAAACCTCAAAATGCCCTTCAGCGGAGACACTAGTAAGAACACATATCCTCCAACACTAAACTCTAGAGGTCGCTTCCTTTGATCTGCATATGACTTTAGTCTACTTTGAGCTTCCACAAAAGGATGTTGAATTATCTTTACTTTCTCAATGGCTTCTTGAATCAAATCTAGACCATCAAGTTTAGGCTCTCCAACTTCAAACCAACCAATTGATGATCTACAACGTCTTTCATACAATGTCTCACATGGTGCCATTTGAATACTAGATTGAAACCTATTATTATAAGTAAATTCCATCAGGGGTAAGTGTTGATCTCAACTCCCTCTACGATCTAGCACACATGCACGAAGCATATCTTCTAATATATGTATTGTCTTTTCAGATTGACCATTTGTTTGAGGGAGGAAAGTAGTGCTCCAATCTAATCGAGTCCCTAAAGCATACTAAAAAGACCTCAAAAAAATGAGTTGTGAATTGAGGTCCTCAATCAGAAACTATAGAGAATGGTATGCTCTGCCAATCCTCTCTATACAGTGCTTAGCATATTGAGTTACCGAATAGATAGTTTTCACATGAAAAAAGTGTGTCGACTTCGTTAACCGGTCCACAATTACCCATGCAGAGTCATAACCTCTTGAGGGTCTAGGCAACCTTGTCACAAAGTCCATAGTGATTCTTTCCCACTTCCACTCTGGTATCTCAATCCTTTGAAGTAAACCAACAAGCTTCTAATGTTCATCTTTCAGTTGTTTCATATCAAACATTTAAATACAAGTTCAGGTACACCTCTTTTCATTCTTCCTCCCATTAGAGACATTTCCTGATTTTTTTAAGGTCTCAAAACTCCTCAAAACTTTTCTAAAAAAAATGAGTGTGTCTACAATGAATCATTTTTTTTCAATTTTTTTTTGTACGACTTATTCGAATCCAGTTTGAATCCAATCACTGCTCTAGTTTAATTTACAATCCCTGCCCATGAATCCATGATCATAATCACAGGCAAAAGTTAATCATATATGGGCCTCATGCCAATCATTAACGAAATCAAAGCTGCTTCTATCAACTATATCAAAGAATGAATATTATTAAATCTACCCTATAATGTTTAATTATGTGCAGTTGCTTTCCATGTTAGCAGCAGACTGTGAAGACATCTTTTTATACAAATCACCGTCACACACCAGTGATAAACCTTTAGGAGACAACATCATGTTACCTCTGGTCAAATAATGTTGAGCATTATCTTTATAACGCCTTGGGAAATGGAAAAACCCTTTGAAATTGAAATTTGGCGTAGTAAAGATAGATATTAACTGAATGCACTGCCTTTCATTGCCAATGATAATCTTGCTGGAATGATGGCACGCATCACGTCAAATAGAGGTTTTTTTAGATAAGCGACGATTTCATTAAAGGGAGCACAAGGGGTGTCCAGCCCTTACAATGAGGATCAAGAAAGAGGGAGGGCCTCCTCAAAACCTGCCAGAGCCAAAACCCAAATGAGAAAAAGACTCAGGCAGGAAAAAGAGTACCCCGCACAAAAATGATGTGCAACAGTGGTTGAAACACCAAATCAAGCCACTGTTTCTCCCCCTATAAAGATACATAAAGTTCAAATACCAAACATATGATGATTACAACATGTCAAAGCAACCTATCGGACAACTGTACCAATCCGACCAAGTCACCCTACACCTCCTCCCTCTCCTTGCCTTGAACCAACTCCAAGCCGAATCCTTAATTCCTGCTAATATTGAAGGAACGGAAGCAACCTCCCCTTTGAATATTACCTTGTTTCTAGCCAACCAGATGTTCCAAATTACCGCCATCCATTTAAGCTGTTTCACCCCTTTTTGTTTCTTTCCTTTCACCAATTTCCCGAAATCCACAAAGTGAGTTATTATATTCTCCGTATCATTCACCGATTTCCCCATCCAAGCAAAAACACTGCTCCATATAATTTTTGCGACCCCGCAAGACATAAACAAATGCTCCACCGTTTCCTCCTCACGAAAACACATTACGCAACTTAAATCATTTAGTGATTGGAGTATACCTCGTCTATATAATGCCACCCTTGTAGCCACCCGTTGAAGGATTACTCTCCACGTAAAAATTTGTATTTTGGACGGCACATCATTTTTCCAAATCTTCTTGCATGCTGCAGCTGTTTCAGCCTGCTGTTGGACAGCATCACCTACATAAAAATTCAACAACAAATCGTAACACTTTTTAACCGTGAAGCCACGTCAAATAGAGGTGTTTTATTCTCATTGTATTGCATGCTGCTCTTATCATTTCTTGAGTTGTTCACCTCTATTAGCTTTATAGTATAGTTACTTATGCTTTTAGTGTGCTCATGTCTTGATAACTTCCCCAGTGTCATAATATTATAAGTAGAAGCCAACATTTCTGAAGTTATATCCACCCTGTTCTCATAACCCAATTTGGATCCACATGAGCTATATATGCTTGGCATAAAACAAAAACCATGTAGAGCAATTGTGGACATCATCATTTGCTCATCATACCAACCATATGTGGTTTATGTTGGATTTAGTAATCCTCAACCTTAGATAACTTTTAATTTCAGCCTTAGATTATTTTTTTAATCTAACAGCTAGCATTAACTAGCCGTTAGAGAGTTTGTTACTACAAACTGAATTAGTTAAGTTGTTAAGAGTTTGTTACTACAAACTGAATTAGTTAAGTGTGTTCTTAAATAACAAACTTAACAAAACCCTTGTATATAAATATACTTGTACAAAGAGAATCAATATAGGTTCATACAACAGTGAATCAATTGAATGAAATAATACATTTTACAGTTTACTTTTCATTCTATTCTACCTCTAATATTCTCTGATATTCCCTGTGACTGAGTGTTGAGTTTTTCTTTGAGTTCTTCATCTTGTTCCATCCTTGTTCACGGTTAGGCATACCTCACAAGGATCACAAACAAACCAAGTTAGGGTTCTATTTACATACAGTGAAGAAAGTAAGAAATTGCGAGAATAACAGAAGTTAGAGGTGTGTTACCAGCAGTAAGGAATCTGGTAGTGTCTTCACAAGTGGTGAAGTCCTTCAACAGGTTCAAGGCTCTGTTCAGCACACATACAGAAACAGATTCACATCAAGATTCGAATATAAGGAAGAAAACAAAGTATAAACACAAGAAGGTGACTGGATACCTTCGTTAGCCTTTGATTCGACCATCGTGGTTCTATTTCAAGTTCCGCAATACCCTTTTTGATGATCAAGTGGATCACTTCTGTTTTTTGTCACTCTGTGGGCTGGATATTCTGCTAGTTGCACACCCCAGTTTTGATTTTGGCAACCTGCAAGAAAAAAATCATTATATGGTTATGAAATTTAACATGGTATCTAAGAGCTGGTAACAATCCAGGGATAAACAAGAAAAATTTCTATCTCTATCTCTTTCTTTAAGATTCTTTAGTTTTGTCTCTTTAAAAGGTTTTTTCTTTCTTTAATCTGCACAATCAGATTGTGCAGTTTCTGTTTCTAACAATTTTTACTGTGTTTGGAAGGATTTCAGTTCTAAAAGATGACTGGTACTGGAACAGGTTTAAACACCCAAATCCCAAAGCTTAATGGGAAGAACTGGGACAAGTGGAGCCTTCAAATGAAAGCCTTTTTTGGCTGCCATGGTGTTCTTAGAATTGTTAGAAATAGTTTTGATCCATTGGGAGAAGACCCAACACCTGCTCAAATCAATCTTTTTAATGAAAATGAACAAAAAGACTACAAAGCCATTTATCTCATACACCAAGGGTGTGATGAGACAAACTTTGATAGGATTAGAAGTTATGAGACTTCTAAAGCTGCCTGGGATGCCTTGGAAAGGTACTATACTGGTGCAGCTCCTATTAAAGAGGAGAAGTTACAGGCCTTAAGAAGACAATATGAAATCCTAAGTATGAAGGATGGGGAAGTATTTCTGACTTCTTTATAAGGCTAAAGAAAACCACTAATATGATGTCTCAATATGGTGAAACTCTCACTGAAACAGTGATTTGTAAAAATGTGTTACGGTCTTTGACCAAGAAATTTGGTTGGGTGGTCAATAGCATTGAAGACATAACCAGACCTGAAGATCTGAAAGTTGAAGAACTTCAGGCTAAGCTTGAAGCCAAGGAAATGAGGATCAACATTCTAGATGGTGAAGAAGAAGAGGATCGGGCCTTATTCACCAAGTCTAAAGGCAATAAGTGGTCAAAAGGCAGCAGTAACCAGACAGACAAAGGTAAGTCAGGTAAACCTAACCCTAAATCTGATTTCACTAAGTAAAATAGTAATGCATCCAAAAAGAAAGACAAGTCTAAAGTGCAATGCTATAGATGTGATAAATATGGGCATTATGCTACTGAATGCCCTACTAGAAAGGATTCTAAGTCCAAAGAAACTGAAACTGAAGCCAATATGGCTAAAGAAGATTTTGATTCAGAATCTGATCATGTAGCTTTTAGTATGTTTACTGATGAACCAGAGGAGATAGAAACTAAGGAAGTTTCTGTGATCACTGGTGAATTAGAAGAAACAGAAACTAAGGAAGTTTTTGTGGCTACAGTTGAACCAGAAACCGAAACTAAGGTAGTTTCTGTGAGTTCTAAAGCTGAAACAGAAACTAAGGTAGTTTCTGTAAATTCAGAATTTGTGAGTTCAGAATCTGTGAGTTCTGTGACTGAACCTAAAACAAAAACTAAGGAAGTTTCTGTGGTTACTAAGATTGAATCTAGGATAGATAAAAATTGTGAATTTGTTATCTTTGTTATTACAACTAATGATGGCAGGATTTTTGAAGAAGTATGGTACTTGGACTCAGGTTGTTCAAACCACATGACTGGCCATAAGGAATGGTTAGTTAATTTTGATCCTAGTAGAAAAACTAGAATCAAATGTGCTAGCAACAAACTTATTACAGCAGAAGGTATGGGGAACATATTGTTCAAAAAGGAAGATGGACAGGTAATATCTATACAAAATGTATTCTATGTTCCGGGTATAAGCTGTAATTTGATTAGCTTAGGGAAATTAGTAGAAGAAGGCTTTTCTATTATATTGAAGGACCTAATGCTAAAATTGTTTGATAATGAGGATAGGTTGATTTTAAGTACACCCCTTGCTAAGAATAGAACCTTCAGAATCAGCATTTGCACTTCAAAGGTAGAATGCCTAAGTGAAAAGGCTGAATCTGAAAGTACACTTCAGCATAGTAGGATAGGGCACTTAAACCTTAAAGGTTTAACCGTTTAACTAACCTAAGAACTAAGGAAGTGGTAAAGGGTCTACCTAAAATTGAAAGACCTATTGAAACTAGTACTACTTGTTTACTAGGAAAACAGTCTTTGAAAAGGCTGAAATATGAATTTAAGGACAGATTGCAATTTTTATATCCATCTATCTATGGGCCATTTAATGTGTTTTCATTAGGTGGTAACAGTTTTGTTTTAACTTGTGTAGATAAATATTCTAAGCTTTGGATCTATCTAATCAAAACCAAAGTAGGAGCTTTGGTGTGTTTCAAACTGTTTCAGGAAGTGGCTGAAAAACAAGGAAGCTGTCCTAAGGAGAAATGCAGCCTTAAAGACCCTATGAAGAGGGAATGTGGCATTAAGGAGCCTGCACAGCAGCAAGCAGAAGAAGTTCTTCATTATAAAGAATCTGCAACACCAAATTCAGAACCTACTGGTCAAGTTTTGACCAGGGGACAGAGGCTGAAACAACCTCTATGGAGGCTGACAAGGTGTGAACTTGTCACAGAAGGTGAAGTGAATGAAGGAAACCTCATACACTATGCCATAATGGCAGATTCAGAATCAATAGACTACTATGAAGCTCTTAAGGTGAAAGAGTTGAAAAAGGCTATATTTGAGGAGTTAAACTCCATTGAAGAAGACTTAGGGACTCTATCCTATGTCTTAAGGCTAGAGTTCTTAAGGATACCTCAAGGTTCTACTCTACAACTGCTTACATGTGCTAATAAGGTCTTAACAAGGCTTCATATGGCAGATTGTAGTTCTGTCACCAACATAGCAGAATGCATTCTGGGTTATGGAGCTGCTACTCAAGCAGCTTGGCTGGATTACTGCTCAACTAAGGAGCAGGTGGCTGATTTGTTACATAAAGCTCTAAAACGTGAGTCTTTTACTAAACTTAGGAGAGAATTAGGTTTGGTTGCATTCTGACCTAAGAATGCAACTTCTAACGTTATTATCCAGAGGCTTGTTCTGGATCATCTATGGTTTAAAGGCTAAGTCAGGGGTTTGTCCTGACAGTATTAGGTAATCGTTCCTAAATGTTTTTAATCTAAGTCTTAGGATTAAGGGAGGATGTTGGATTTAGTAATCCTCAACCTTAGATAACTTTTAATTTCAGCCTTAGATTATTTTTTTAGTCTAACAGCTAGCATTAACTAGCCGTTAGAGAGTTTGTTACTACAAACTGAATTAGTTAAGTTGTTAAGAGTTTGTTACTACAAACTGAATTAGTTAAGTTTGTTCTTAAATAACAAACTTAACAAAACCCTTGTATATAAATATACTTGTACAAAAAGAATCAATATAGATTCATACAACAGTGAATCAATTGAATAAAATAAGGCCTAAATAGTTATTACCCCCTGCAAATATCCTCATTATCCAGTTACCCCCCAGCAAAAAAAAAGGTTTAAAAAACACCTTGTAAAATGTAACGGTATCCAGTTACCCCCCTGCTGTTAACTTTTCTGTTAAAAGAATGTAAAATGTAACTTTATCCAGTTACCCCCCTGACGTCAATGCCACGTGGCACTGACATGCCAGGTCAGCATCCTATGTCACCACTGCCATGTGGCACTGACATGTGCCACGTCAGCAACCATGGCTGCCACGTGGCACTGACTTGGCTAAGTGGAATATTGTGTGTTACTAAAAAAACCCAACTTTTGGCTAACAAGGGATTCGAACCCTTGACCACTTAGTGATGCAAACTCATTAATACCACTAAGCCACCTACATTTTCGTATACATATTGCTGTTAGAACTTTTGGCAAGTGTACCAATTGTCGTCGCAAGTAATAAAATACGGTAAGTAACCGGTCGATTCCACAGGGATTGCGCGTTGAAAACAATAGCAAAGTTGCAGATTCTTAGATTGTAAAGGTTTGGTAATTTGAGTAACAGTAACGGTACACAAAACGTAATTTAAGAATACGAGAAAAACGACTAGGGATCGAATCCTCTCTCCTCGCCTATCACATGAACCTTAGCCAATTCAAGTTAATTATTCAATTTCTAGATTCAATTCACTAATTAAGGTCAAGGGCAATTCCTTGCCTCAAGACCCCTATTACCCTAAGAGTGACCCTAATTCCTTAGGCGAGACATGCCAAAGGGTAATGCATTAAGATCGAGAATTTTACACGAATTCACCTAAGCCATCACATATCTCTATGCTGATTACTAGCAGATGATCTAAATACCCAATTTCCAGCTACTAATTCATATTCCTATGCAATCACTAGCCTGGATCATCACAATTATCATATGTAATTGAAAAGCATTAAGAGCATAGGTATTTAGACAAAGTAAATCGAATAACAACTGAATTGATTAGAACAATGGTTCACTTGATAGGGTTGGGAGATTCATCTCTCCCTAATCTAAGCAATTTAGTTACAAATCATCCTAAGAGTAGAAACCAACATCAAATAGAAAACAAACATAAAGGAAGACATTAGAACCTTCTATCCCTTGTTCCCAAGTGGTGAGAAGGCCCCAAAATCGCACCCTCCACCTGCTCCAATTTGTGGCTCCGATCCCCAGACGAAGTCTCCCTTAAAAAACGCTGAAACTGCTTTAAAAACCCTAATTTTCGCGCACCATCGCGACGCGATACGTGCCCGTCGCGTCGCGAAATAGCACAGAAAGTTCTGGCTTTGCAAAACTCCTCCTGGTCGCGTCGCGAACCCTCCTGGTCGCGTCGCGAACCCTGCTGGTCGCGACGCGATATTGAACAGAATTCAAATCCCTCCATTTTGCTGCATTTCCGGGCAAGTGTCTGGTTCGCCGAATGATGCCACAATCAATTAGAGGTCTTCAAGTCCAATTTAGCTCCAAAAGTGAAGGAATTACTTACAATTGAACTTTCTACTACAATTATCTAAAACTAGACTAAATCCCCAGATAATGACTGTGATACAATGAAAAACCTGCACAATTGGTCCTAAAAATGCATAACTTACATCATATGATTGAGAGTCAACACAACCCCAAACTTAAACTTTTGCTTGTCCTCAAGCAAACAATCAATTCAGACTGTGGCTGATTTTTCTATTTAGCTGTTACATATAATACATCAACCTTAAACACATCAGCACATCAACTATCATCATCAACCTAATACAGTGGCAGGACAACTGAATTGGAAATACCGGATCATAAGCAGGCAGCATTCCCAAGTTTTCTCTGTACACACATCTCACCAGTGTTTCACTCTTGAGGTTTTTCGGGTGTTCACTCAATTCACAGTACCTGCATCATCGTTTCATAGGCTTGACAGAGTTCTATATCAGTCTATACAAATGAAATGCATACACACATTTTGAGGACTTTAAGGGTTATAGCGGGGCTTAGGTAAGGGTGGATAAATTTGGATAAGTAGGTTGCACTTGGAGTTAGGCCTACCTCTCTTTTTGTTATTTTCACTCCATTTACTTGTCACCCATTTTTCCAAAGCATTCAACAAAACAAGAGAAGGATTTTATTTATTTATTTATTTTTTCTTTTTTTTTTCTGATATATATATATATACACATATTTTTTTTTCTTGTTCCTTCTCTTCTTTTCTTGTTCCTTCTCTTGTATACCACCCCAAACTTATAATGTTGCTATTCCACGAGCAACCCCAAACTTAAAGATTTCCCCACTCTCACAGCTTTTGTTACCTAACTCCAAGTTAGGAATTAACTAGGCTCTGATTTTCAGAGAAACAGCATACAAATTTTTTTTTAACAATAGGCTCAGAGGGGCTAGCAGAGGATAAACATTAGTTAGGTGCGGTTTGAAAGACTCAGGGGTGCCAAAAGAAATGCCTCAGTGTGTATGAAAATCAAATGCAAAAAAACAATTAAGCACAATGTCAAGTTCTGCAGACTAATGCAGGCAAGGAATACACACAATATATATAAGAACGTGTTTAGGCTCAAACCTCACGGTTGGGATCGTAGAGATAGAACTTGAGAGATGCTGCTCACAGATGATAAAGAACTTCTGCAATTTTTGTCATGACCCCTGCTATTACTTGATGATAAAATTTGACGTGCGAGTGTCAAAAGGAAAAATGCAAACATGCGACCCCAAATGCCACACATCATCACCATTGAAGCTGCTTTAACAAAACAAAAACAAAATATAGGGCAGTGGTGCCTCAATATCACAGAGTAAGTCATAATAATAAGTACAGACCAAAGTGCAAAATAAAGTCAAAAAGGGAGAAGTACAACTAAAAGTGCAAGTAAAAATGTCTGAATAAAACAGTAAAATAAATGAGCCTCCTGCTCAAGGAAATGAAATGTGCTCCTCCAAATACTCATCCCCTGAAAGAAGTGGATCCTGGGGGTCTGGCTGCTGCTCTGCATGGTGTGCTGATGAAGATGCGCCTGCTGCTCTATTCTCTGCCATGTACTCCTGGGCAGCCTGGTGGACTCTGGCTGATGCCAGGTAAGATGTGTCTAAGCCCTGCTGCTGTAGTAGCCTCGACGTCCCACACCAGTTGGCCATCTGGAGGTCATACTGGAAGGAAGGGTCAGTGCCATACAGCTGTTTGTAGGATGGGCCTGCTGGCTGCTGCTGTGCTGGAGGTGCCAGCTGCTGTGGTGGAACTGCATCATCCATGGGCCCATCGGGCTGCTTCATAATCCAAGCGGCAGTGATAGGTTCCCTGGGATAAACTAGCAAGTCGTCCGAGTATTCAGGACACCCCTGTTGTGAACACAAGGCATGAATCACAGAGGCATGCCCCAATCTGGTCCTCGGACATCTGACAATCTCAGCTATGCTCTCAGAAATAGCTCTGCCCAGGTTTACCCGCTCGCCCCTCATGATAGCCAATAATCCCATGGCCACTTTGACCTTCACATCTGTAGAGTTAGAACAGGATATGATCGACTGATTGAAAAATGCATTCCAGGCCTTTGGGATTGGCTTCAGTCCCATGTTGCAGAAACGGCGTGGAAGGTGCTGTGATGGGGCCCATTGTGCCCCTGGACGACACAACTCTCCCAAAGTCCCCTCATAATCAATGCTCCTAGGATCAACTGCAACGTGGCACATAGCACAGTACTGCTCTGTAGGTAGCCCCAACAGGCTGTTGATGCTATCCGCGGAGTAGGACACAGTCTTGCCTCTAACATAGACGGATGTAGACCTGTCCTGCTCCTCCTCCCAATAGGCGTTTGAGTAAAACTCCTTGACCAGGCTCTGGTTAACCTGCTTAATTCTTGCATTGAATGGAAGCCACCCCAACTTCCGCAGTGTGGAAGTGATAATCGGAAACTCATCTGTGGAGAGGTCAAAGGCCCTCTCCGGATTGATCTTCTTGCCCTTGACAACCTGCTGGTACCTCTCCTCGTGTACGGGGGACCTGAATCTGTCAACCTCTGATGGTGTGGCCCCCCTCCTCTTCCTAGATGTGTCGGTCCTTGCTCTTTTGTCCATGCCAGCACTTATTTAAGAAAAATTTCCTCAGTGGGTTGCCTCCCACTCAGCGCTTCTTTAACGTCACTAGCTTGACGGTTCAGAAGATGTCTCACATTGGCCCAGGTGGAGCCTTTGGCTTCTTAAGTACCCCATTCACAGCTCCTTCAGATTTTTCTCCATTGAATTTCCAGCTAGGCTCACCCACCACTTCTTTTAGATCCACCCACTCGCTTGGTGACTTATCTGGTGGTGAGTGGATGTGCATTCTGTTTTTGGCTTTGGGGTTGGGTGCCTCAACACTATAGCACCCTTCCTTTTTCTCATCCTTTCTTACTGCCTTGATCACCCTTAGGGTTACCTCTTCATCTTGCACTCTCAGCTTCACAGTCCCATCTGCCACATCTATGACAGCTCTACTGGTGGCTAGGAAGGGTCTTGCCAAGATGAAGGGGATGTCATTTTCCCCATCCATTGAACTCTTGACCTCAGTGTCACCATCCAAACGCAGAATCACAAAATCTACCGGGAAGAGGAATTTTCTCACCTTTACTAAGACATCCTCCACAATACCATAAGGATGCCTTATTGACCTATCAGCGAGCTGCAAGGTCATGGTGGTAGGCTTCACTTCTCCTCCT
Source organism: Astragalus membranaceus (assembly GCA_039519185.1). NCBI lineage: Eukaryota > Viridiplantae > Streptophyta > Magnoliopsida > Fabales > Fabaceae > Astragalus > Astragalus membranaceus. Next base: position 176,597,119 of record CM076848.1, on the reverse strand, counting down.
CCCAGCTTTCTCCACATTGCTAAGGGCATTAGGTTTATGCTTGCCCCCAAGTCACAGAGGGCCTTATCTATAGTGACATCACCAATTGCACAGGGAATGGTGAAGCTTCCTGGATCCTTCAGTTTAGGAGGAATTTTGTTTTGAATGATAGCACTGCACTCTTCTGTTAACGCTACCGTTTCATCCCCCTTTCACTTTTTCTTTTTGGTCAATAGCTGTTTCATGAACTTCGCATAGACCGGCATCTTTTCCAAGGCTTCAGCAAAAGGTATATTGATCTGGAGGCTTCTGAACACCTCCATGAACTTAGAGAACTGCTCATCCTTCTAATTTTTCTTGCTTACCTGAGGATAGGGCAGTTTCATGTATGATGGGGTTTCTTTGGGTTCCACCTGAGGGTTGTCCTTCCCCGCTCCCTCACTCTTTTCATTTTCTTCCTCACTAAGCACCTTTTCTTTTTTTTTTCCCGGGGCTTGGTTACTTTAGACGGTTCCAACTCCTTACCACTTCTCAGATAAATGGCATTGCAATTCTCCTTCCTCGGGTTATCCACAGTGTTGGCAGGAAAGTCACTTTTGGATGTCCCCGCAAGTTGCTTCGATAACTGACCAATCTGTACCTCCAAATTTTTCATTGATGCTTCATTGTTTTTCTCCATGTTTTTCATTACCTGCTCTTGAGCTTGGAAGGTATTTTTGGTCATCTGCATAAACTGTGTCAATGCATCCTCTAACCGAGAAGGTGGTTTCTGTTGTTGATTGGCAGGTGCCTGAGACTGTTGTTGGTTGGAACTCGTGCCTTCGTTATTATTCTTCCAAGAAAAGTTGGGATGATTCTTCCACCCTGGATTGTAGGTGTTAGAAAATCGATTCCCGCCTTGTCTTTGGAAGTTTCCCATATAGTTGGCCTGTTCCAATGCTTCTCCATAAGCTGCACAATCACCTTCGTGGGATTCCCTACCACAATAACTGCACCCGCCTGCTTGCACTGCTTGTACAGTTGCTGGAGCTTTGGAACCTACTTCACACGCTGCCGCTAATTGCTTAGTGAGAGCCTCGATTTGCATGGACATTAGTTTCTGTTGGGCTAACACCGCTGTTGTGCGAAAAGTAGATGTGCAAGTATACACAATCGCAACAAGTAATATAATGATAAGTAAAGATCGTTCCCACGGAGATTGTTGAGTTTACTTCTATATTTAAATTAGTAATTTAGCTAGTGAACAAAACAAGTAACAAATACAAGTTGTCAACAAGTATTGTCATTGTGATTAACATGAATGTAAATAAACAAGTAAAGATGTGAAAACAGTAATGAATTGAAAGTATTTAAGAGTGAGTTGGATAGCTCAGTAGTTATGTAAATTCCCAAGAGTAGTGTTCTATAATATTAGACGCTGTAGCGTTAAGCGCTGTAGCGCTTCAGAATCCGTAGACGCTGTAGCGCCTTGGTGGCGTGCCTTTCAGTCACTATCGTCAGGGTTATGTTACAAGACTCCTATGTCTAGGCTCTAAATAAGTTTTACCCCTGTATATTAAGCTCCTACAACATTTGCCTTATGAACTATTACTCCCCTATGTCTAGAGTTAAGTAGTACTTCCTTTAAATGTCTTTAAAGGGTTTTCATTCATATCATTCCTTGAGTTCTCTTTGTGAACCATGTCTGTACCCACAAAGTTACCTTGTTTTAGTTGGCCATTCCCAAAACAAAGTTGAAAGCATTATGACACAAGGAATAAAACGCAAACATCATAATATTACATAAAAGCTACTCAAAGTTCATTACACACCAAGAACAATCCAACTACAACAAAGTTAGCTCATCACAAGTTCCATCAACATAATACAACTAGAGAGTATGTATTACCGTATGAAGACAAGAGAAGAGTGGTTGCAAAAGATACACTCCAATGATCCCAAGTAGCATACAAAGGATGAAGTTGAGGTGTGAGCAAAACCTTGAATGAAGACTAGAAAACTATACTAAAAATAAAAGCTTAAGAGTGGAATAACAATGGAGGAAAGCTACTATGTCAAGATAGTTCCCTCCATGTTAAAACTCTCTCTGTATGTTACTTACTTATGTTCCTACCTAAAGAAGCATCCTATTCTAATTTAATATAACCAAGTCTTAATAAAATAATAATAATAATTCATGATCATAAAACTTAGATATTATTCATAAAGCTACTTTACAAAAAGGTGTGATGATTAAAATCACCAACTATCACATGGGACACATGTAGGAAGCGCCAAGTGTCTTTGAAGCCTCCACTTGGGTGCTGAAATGTCATGCTAAGGATAAGAGATAAGGGTGATGACTCATCATTTCAGCAAGTGGCTTTATAAATATCCAAATGTCCCACCGTCATATAGGCGCTGTAGCGTCTACCGCTGGCTTACCGCTGCAGCACTCAAGCAAAACATCAATATATTCACAAAGGCACCAAAAGTGTCAAATGATAACAAACAAGCTCCTATCCCTTCTTTCCTCTAAATAACTAATATGTACCTAATATAGCACAAATATTACTTGAGAACTTGTGTTGATTTAAGTATTAAGAGCACAAATAACCTATATAAAATAGAGTTATCACACCCCCAAACTTAAACCATTGCTTGTCCTCAAGTAATGACGCTTGACAAAGAACAAACAACACAACAACAAAGAAACAATTACATAGATTAACTGTACATACAAGACAACAACAATATCTTTTTCTAAATAAAAAAAATTATTATTACTTCAGAACTCGCATTTGCTTAAGTCTAGAAAGCATAAATAACTCTTATAGATAAGAGTTATCACACCCCCAAACTTAAACTATTGCTTGTCCTCAAGTAATGACACTTTATAAGGACAAACAAACTGTTCGGTACCGTATCTCCTGCTACGTATCCGACCCGGGATAGGTAGTCCGGTCCGAGATAGTTGGTACGTGTATCCTTGGTTGTCCGGGTTGGTGCTCCGGTCCGAGGTGGGGTGGTACCTGCAATGACACTCCGACGCTCAAGTCAGTGAGTGAGTCAATTACAAGTGAGAGTAAGTGAGAGATGAATACCATTAATGAGAGCATTCAATGCTTATTTATAGGTATCTAGGAAGGAGGAGGGCTGTTGGATCTAGGTCTGCAATCTCCACCCTTGGATGAATTGGACCCCTTGGTGTTGGGCCTTTTTGGTGGATTGGCCATTGAGGCCCAATCCGTAACAGTAGCCCCCCAAGTCGGGTCGCTTTAAGGCGAGCTAGACTTGTTGTTTAGAGATTTCACCGGGCCTGAAACACTTTATGACCTACCGGGCCGATCTGAGGGACTCAGGTCGCGCCGAGTGACTCGAGGCTGACCGCTTTGAGAGATTCCGGGCACGGCGGGGTCAAGAGACCGGGGCGAGACAACGGAAACGGAGCGTTCCGGTCATAGCTATGTCTTGATTTCTGTGCCAGCTGGCAACGTCATTGATGGGACGCGTCGTTCGAGGAAGATTGGGGTAATGATGGCGCTTGGAACGACGCGCCTGTCTAGGGGCTAGTCTTGGGAAACGTAGCCTAGGTCTAGGCCCATTTGTGGCCTTCTTAATGTTCTATAAATAGGAGGGGGGATCCCCCTTACTTGGATTGTTTTTCTGCGAATCGCTCTGCTTCCGGTCTTAAAGTCGATCCGGAGCTTCTTTCATTCTTCCGAGTTGTGCTGAGTCTCGGTGACGCCTTTGCTGTTCGCGACCCGCCTCCAGTGTTCGACGAGCTTCGATTTTCATAAGGTTAGTTTCCTCTTCTCTTTGTTGCTTTTTCCTTTAGATCACGACCGGGTTCTTTCTGGACCCGCATTTGTAGATACAGAGTGGGGGTCGTCAGGTCGGGTTCCGACTTGGTTGTGGACCCACTGTTTACGTATCAACCTGACTCATCAAGCCCCCATTTCTGCAGGACCGATCTGGCGAGGACGAAACAAACCCGTCGGGTTGTTGACACCGATCGCCCTCATTTCGCGCAAACAATGGCTTCCGGACTTGGAGAGTCTATGGAAATTCGTGCTAGTCCCCCGGGGTCAGCTATTCCCGAGGTTCAAGACGACTTGGGTTCCGCTCCTACTCAAGCTGAAGACCGGTCTCCCGGGGTTCCCAGCAACGAGCCGGTAGATGAAGACAACACAGAGGTGGTGGTTCTTGAATCGGGTGATTCTGATGCCGAGCCCGACCGTGAGGAACAAGGCAGTACTAGTTGGAGTTCGGAGGAGAGTGAGGAGGAGGTGGCTGAGAGCCGAAACAATGAAGATGGTCTCGGGCCTTGCGGGGAGCCCGCATATGAAGAAGGTGGCGACTCTGACCAATATCCCCAAGCCGGAGTAGGGCCGGTCAATGTTCCTGTGTCCCTGCCTCTCGCGGTTCCCCGGGAGTATTCTTGGGTGTCGGAGGCGTTGAGGGGAATCCCGTCCCTTTACAGGACCGGGGACGATATGAGTTTCTTCGTCAACCGCCTTTCCCGGAAGAGTCAGATCTGGAATGTGGAGGGAATGGCTGAGGACCAGCATGTGGCCGTCTGGCCGAAAGCTCTCAAATTTGTTATGTACGGGGTGACGATCCTTGATATGCACGTTAGCCCCCCGTTCACTGCTTTTCAACAAGAGGCTTTGGAGATCTTGAACCTTGCTCCTTCCCAACTACATCCCAACTCATGGGCGTTCCTCCGGGCCTTTGAGTTGATGTGCATTCATCTGGAGAGGCCGATCTCCTGTGACCTCTTCTTCCACCTTTTTGAGGTTAACCGGAGGCACGAGGACGGAACCAAAGATCGGTGGGAACATGTAAGTTTCCGGGCTAAGAGAGGGCTAAAGATTTTCATGCCTTATTCCGACTCTCTTAAGAACTGGAAAAATAAGTATTTCTTTGTGGAGCCCGTGAATGAGGAGGCAGTGAGGCACGTCGGCCAATATTCTGCGGATGGGAAATCATTGGAGTTCACCAAGTTTCAACTGGGATGGTCTCTCTCTCATTTTAACCGGAGGCCTCATTCTTACACCGTCGGCTTAGGGCGGCTATCCCAGGTGGACCAGGAATCGTTGGCGATCTTGACGAACTTTGCCGACCTGATCGTCTACCGTGATCCCAAGAAATTTGGGATTGACGTAGCCCGATTGGTCGGGGCTGGGTCGAAATCTCAAGTAGTCTCCGTTCTTGGTAGGTTTCTTGGTAGATAACTCCGCCCATTTACAATTTTTTGACTGCCGTTTCTTTTAACATTTGTTTTTTCTCCTTTCTTTGCAGATAGCATGGGGCCGGACAAGTTCTCTCGCCTGACGGCTCTTGCAGAAAGGAAGGCCGGGGTGCAGAAAGAAAAACCCGTTGCTGCCATCCCGATTAGCACCGTCTTGGAGGCAGTCTCGGCTGGAGCAGAGGACCGGGCTGCGGATCTCTCGCACCGAAAAAGGGAGCGCCCCCTGACGCAAGCAGACCCTGCTTCTACCTCCAATGCCCCGGCTGCTCGGGCTTCAAAGAAGGGGCGTCATGGAAAGCACCGGACTTCTAGGTCTTCTGGTCTTTCTATTGATGCCGACTTCCTGCAGAAGCATTTGGAGGAATCCCGGGTCGACCCGGTTGAGACGTCTCTCAAGTTATTCCGGCATCTTGTTGACGTGACGAAGCTTCAGAAGGCCGAGGCTGAGAATCAGGCAAAAGGTGACCCCAAGTTCCGAGGTTCACTCTTTGACTTTCTTTCTTGGTTATCTCTGTTGTTGACTTCCTTGTTTCTATTATTACAGGAGCCCTGGTGGAGAGGGACAATGAAAAAAGAGCCCGGGAGGAGCTGCAAAAGAAGTATGAGACTCTGGAGAGGGATCAGGCTGAGCTCAAGGCCGTTGCGGAGAAATTTGAGAGGGAGAGGGATTCTGCCCTTAACTTGTGTATGGAACATGAGGTTCGGATCCAGGATCTCGAGAGCCAAGATCGGCAGTCTTCCGAGGTTATTTCTTCCCTGAGGGCTCGGATTCAGGAACTCGAGGCCGACCTGGAGAAGGCGAAGCAGGCCCAGGTTGGGTCTGGCGTTGATTCCTTGCCTCGGATTGCTGAATTGGAAAGGGAGCTTCAGGAGGTACGTGCCAAAGTAGAAACTTTGGAGGACGAGGTGGTGGAGACGGCTCAACTGGCTCTGGAAGTGGCCGAGGAGAGCTTTGAAAAAGCCCTTTCTCAAGTTGCTGTCATCCATCCATCCCTTCCTCTGGATCGGGAATTTATTCGCTTGAACCATACCGTAGCTGATGGGCGTATTGTCCGGCCCTATCGTGACTCTGATGCACTCGATATCATTTACCCTCCCCCTTCCTGGTCGTGATTGCTGCTGATGGGAAGGTTCTGAGTTTGCTGTTTTTTGGGTTCCGGGTGGAACCGGTGGGGAAATAAAGTCCCGGGTTCCGGGCGGAACCGGAAATTTGTAATATGCCATTACCTTTTTTGAACTAGAGGACCCGGCCGCATCCGGGATAATTTGTAATGAAAATGTAATTTAATGTGCTTCCGGTTTCATTTACCTCGGTTTTTAGTTTTTATACTGCTGTTTTTCGTTTGTGCACTTGCGTTTGATTCGCTCAAGTGGTAAACGTCGCCTTAAGGACAGTTTACCGGGACTCGGCCCAGATCGAACTCGTCCCTTAGGGTTGTGGCAACCTCGGCCAAATAATCGTAAAATGAACGCCTTCGGGGTAGTTTACCGGGACTCGGCCCAGATCGAACTCACCCCTTAGGATAGCGACAAACCTCGGTCAGCTAGAGGAAAATAGAATAGGCGATAAGATCGGTAGACACCGCAATCATATAGGATAACATCGGTATACACCGTTCATTAGATAAGATGAGTTACAACATCGGTATACACCGCAAACATAATTGATAACATCGGTATACACCGTTCTTCAGATAAAATGAATAGAACATCGGTATACACCGCAAACATAATTGATAACATCGGTATACACCGTTCTCCAGATAAAATGAATAGAACATCGGTATACACCGCAAACATAATTGATAACATCGGTATACACCGTTCTCCAGATAAAATGAATAGAACATCGGTATACACCGCAAACATAATTGATAACATCGGTATACACCGTTCTCCAGATAAAATGAATAGAACATCGGTATACACCGCAAACATAATTGATAACATCGGTATACACCGTTCTCCAGATAAAATGAATAGAACATCGGTATACACCGTTCTTTTAGGTGAGATGAGCGTCAGCTGTAGTATTTTCTCAGTTTAGTGGCGTTCCAAGTTCTTGGGATCGCCTTGCCGGACAAGGTCTCCAATTCGTAGGCACCTCTGCCGGTTTTAGATAAAACTCGGTAAGGTCCTTCCCAGTTGGGGGCGAGCTTGCCCTGTGCGGCGTTCTTCAAACCGACATCGGCTCTTCGTAAAACTAAGTCACCGATCTCAAGATCTCTGGGGATCACTTTCGAGTTATACCGTACCGCTACCCTCTGCTTTATTATTGCTTCTTTAAGGAAAGCCTGACTTCGGACCTCGTCGACGAGGTCGAGGTTTTCCTTCAACGCCTGGCTATTGTCCCCCGGAGGTTTCGGGTGGAGTGTCCTCCAGCTAAGCTCCCCGATCTCTACCGGGATCACGGCCTCAGTCCCGTAAGAAAGTCGGAAAGGAGTTTCCCCTGTTGAGCTTTGTGGAGTAGTTCTGTAGGCCCACAGCACGTAAGGTAGCTCTTCAACCCAGTTTCCCTTCGCTTCGTCGAGTCGTTTCCTCAGTCCATTGAGAAGGACTTTGTTGGCGGCCTCGGCCTGACCGTTTGTCTGAGGGTGCTCTACCGAGGTAAATCGGTGTTTGATTTTAAGGTCTGACATGAGTTTCCTGAAGCCTTTATCGGCGAACTGTGTTCCATTGTCCGTGACTACAACCTCGGGGATCCCGAATCTAGTCATTATATTTTTCTTGAAGAATTTGATGCAATTCTTAGCGCTGATGATGGCCAGGGGCTCAGCTTCAATCCATTTGGTGGAGTAATCCACCGCCACTATGAGGTATTTGACCTGGCCGGGGGCAGTTGGGAATGGGCCTAAGAGATATATTCCCCACCAAGCGAATGGCCATGGCGAGCTTAAGCTGGTGAGCTCCGTAGGGGGTGCTATGTGGACCTTGGCGTGGATCTGACACTTACTGCACCTCTTTACGTAATTTCTTGCATCGGTCTCCATGGTTGGCCAGAAGTATCCCGCCCTTAATGCCTTTCGAGCCAGGGATCGACCTCCAAGGTGTTGGCCGCATATTCCCTCATGGATCTCGGCCAGGACGTAGTCCGCTTCTCCTCCCTCGATGCACTTCAACAGTGGTGCCGACAGGCTTCTTCTGTAGAGGCTTCCATCGATTATGGAAAAAGAGGAGGCCTTCCTCCGGAGGATCTTGGCTTTACTCGGGTCCGGAGGCTCGTTCCCCGTTCTGATATAGTCTATTAGTGGAGCGATCCAGCCCTGGCTTTCTTCTACTACATTAATAGAAAAACTTGCTTTCGGGCTCAAGATTACGCTCGGTTTGCTCAGTGTTTCCTGGATTATTGACCGGTGATTTCCCGGAACTTTTGTGCTGGCAAGCTTGGAAAGGATGTCAGCCCGGATATTCTCCGATCTTGGAACGTGCTTCACTTCCGTGAATGTAAAAAGGGAGAGCAGCTCCTGCACTTGGGTTAGGTACCTTTGCAAGATCGGATCTTTAGCCTCGTACTGTTTCCCGATTTGGGATACCACCAATAATGAGTCGGTATTTAGGGACAGTCGGGAGACCTTGAGGTCGATCGCAAGCCGGAGTCCAGCAATGCATGCCTCATATTCCGCCTGGTTGTTCGAGGTAGGGAAACCAAATGTGAGTGATACCTCGATTACGACGCCCGTCGGGCTTTCGAGCATCAACCCGGCACCACTTCCCTTTGGGTTTGAGGACCCGTCTACGTGCAGAGTCCACATCCCGTCATCCGGGTCGGCAGGTGCCATTTCTGTGATAAAGTCGGCAAGTATCTGGGCTTTCATGGCCGGTCTTGTTTCGTATTTGATACCGAACTCGGAGAGTTCTACTGCCCATTTGATCATTCTTCCCGCCAAGTCGGGTCGGTGCAAGATCTGCCGAATTGGATAATTCGTCCGCACCACGATTTGATGGGCGACGAAGTAAGGTCGGAGGCGGCGTGCTGAGATGAGTAGAGCAAAAGCGATCTTCTCTATTTTTTGGTATCTCACTTCTGGTCCATGCAAAGCTTTACTCACGAAGTATACCGGGCTTTGGCCGGCTCCGGTCTCCCTGACAAGTACGGCTCCGATGGCCTCATCTGAGATGGCTAGATACAAAAATAGATCTTCCCCTGGGATCGGTCGACTTAGTATGGGTGGTTCGGAAAGGACCTTCTTCAGCCGGGAGAGTGCCTCGTCCCGTTCTGGTGTCCATTGGAAAGTTGCTTCTTTCTTAAGCAGTTTGAACAATGGGAGCGACTTGAAGGCGGCGTTGGAAATGAAGCGAGATAATGCGGCTATCATGCCGTTGAGTTTCTGGAGCTCTTTCTTAGTGGACGGGGTCCGCATTTCTGTTACCGCTCGGCACTTATCCGGGTTGGCTTCAATGCCCCTTTCCGTGAGATAGAAACCCAGGAATTTTCCAGCCCGGACCCCGAAAGTGCATTTTTCCGGGTTTAGCCTCATGTTATTTTTTCGGATTTCAGCAAAAATCTCTTCCAGGTCGGATATGTGGAGGTCTTCTCTTTCGCTCTTGGCAATCATGTCGTCGAGATAGACCTCTACGTTTCGACCGATCTGTTTTCGGAATACCTTGTTCATCATCCTTTGATAAGTGGCCCCCGCATTTTTTAAACCGAATGGCATGACCCGGTAGCAGAAGTTACCGCGGTCAGTCATAAAGGCCGTCTTCTCTTGGTCGGGGTGAAACATCGGAATCTGATTGTATCCGGAATAGGCATCCATGAATGACAGTAAACGAAAACCTGAAGCATTATCGACGAGCCGATCAATGCTAGGAACAGGGAAAGCGTCCTTAGGACAGGCTTTATTAAGATCGGTATAATCAACGCACATTCGCCACTTTCCATTGCTTTTCTTAACAAGTACAGGGTTTGAGACAAGGTCAGTTGCATTCCTCAATCAAACAATTTTTCAAAAATGTTCTTAGTGGGCCAAACTTTCAGATTCACACTTACACACACACACGCGCCATTTCTTTTCACAACATATAGAATTATTACTGCTCAATTGTGAGTGTGTGACTACTAGGCTTAGTTTAGTTCCTAGCTAGTTTAGACATTTCTCCAGCCTTGGAAAGAGTGGCCTTCTTTTGGTTTAGCCAAAGAATTTTTCAAAAAGGAGAGTAGACTTACAACTTCACAAAAGACTTGAGGGGCTTCAAAGCACAGCAAAGGGCTTTGATTAGGCAATTTAGATCATTGGTCAGTGCAAAAAGATTTTGATTTGGTGATTTCTCAGATGCTGCAGCGTAAAAAATTAGACGCTGTAGCGTTTAGACGCTGCAGCGCTGGCAATTTGATGAACAAAACTAGTTGCTGCCTTTACTACTGAGTTCCTTATTTGCATTTCTTTTTCTTTTTCTTTTCATGCATTCTTGGAACAGCTCAGCAAATTATTTTAGACATTTTGCAACTTTTTTTCAAGACCACTTGCACACTTTTGTTTCATTTTGCAGTGACCAAACTATCATCTTTGTTCCTAGCCTTAACATAACCGATGCACCCCCAAACTTAGCTTCAAATGCTACTCTCAATTTTTAGTAAAAACTTGACTAAACCTTATCATTCGGAGCTAACTAGGTTCCTTGCTAAGCCTAGAGTTTTGTGTAGAAGCAGCAATAAGACTAGTCATTGTTCAAACAAGGCTACTCTACTTACAACACATAATCATCATTAAATTTAGCCCAGGAAGAAACATATCCTATTATTGAAAAACTAGGAATTGAAACTGATCATGTTTTTCATTCAACAAACATAACATTAAACACATAATATTAACATTTCACATATAACATTAAACACATTTAAGGTCCTCCCCCCAATCTTAAGACCTAGCAGTGTCTCCACTACTCATGCAATTCTAATGGGAGAGGCCTATGACTAAAACTCAACAGAATTAAAAACAACAACAATAAAACTCTAAACATACTGCTAGATGCAAGAACAGATGCTATAGCACCTAACAGATTTATTGAAAATAGACAAACAACATTTTTTTTTAATTTTTTTTTTTAAAGAAGGGCTAGAGTACTGTTTGCTAACCCAGATTTTGAGCCTATTGCTTGCTCTGGAGGGCACTGTGGTGGCTCTGCTACTGGACTTTTCTTTTCTGCCGCTACAGCGCTAGCTGTAGCATCAGCCGCTATAGCGCTAACTCATTTTGGGGATCCTCTGCTTCCTTGTAAGCTTTCTTCTCAGCCAGCTTTTTTTTTTGCTTCCGTCTCTGCAGAAAGATCAGGAGTATTCACCTCAGATGCAGCTTTTTGCGGGGACTTGGCTTTAGGCGCTGTAGCATCAGTCGCTACAGCGCTAACTGACACTTCTTCTTGTGGAGGGTCATTTGCCAACTTGGTCCCAGGGTTTCTCCTTTGGTTGCTTCTTTTCCCACTTCACAAAATTCACTCCTGCACAAAAGAAAAATTAAAAACACAAAATTAATAGTTTAAGAACCTTGGGTTGCCTCCCAGGAGCGCTTTGTTTAAGAGTCCTCAGCCAGACTAAGTCTTGTGGTAGGTATCTTTGGCTAATGGCGGCTCTCGTGTAGGAGAGGGGACCCAATCATTTGTTACAACAGAATTAGGTTCCTCCACAACAGATTTAGGCACCCTTGGCCTCTTTTTGGCCACCATTTTTGTTCTTACAACTTTCTTTTGGTGCTACAGCAGATGCTGCAGCACTGCCTTCTGATACTGATGCTGTAGCACTGCCTTCTGATACTGATGCTGTAGCGCCACCTGTGACAGCATCTACTCTCTTCACTTTAATTTCCAATACCATTGGTGGTTGCTTTGTGGTAGACTGAGCTTTTGGTGGATTTTGTTCTATGAGACTGAGATGATTTTTGTTTTGGTGAGGGAAGTTTCTTAGGAGATGGGGACTTGTGTGGAGTGGGTTGTTTTGGAAAGGGGAAGGTATTTGAATAAGGTTTGATGGTTTGGCTTGAGGTAAGGATAGATTAATGGCTGGAACTGTGAGAATTTGGAGGTGTTATAGGTGGAGGGGATGGTTCTTTGGTTGGTGATGGTTTAGGTGAAGGTGTGGTGGAAAGGTTTTGGGTGGGTGGTGTGATTTGATACTTCCCTCTTCTTTCTTATTATGCTCTCCTTCATCTTTCTCATCATCTTCTTTTTAACTATTTTAACCACATTCTCAATACCTCAGCTACGATTGCTATAGCACATGGCGCTACAGCATCAGAATTCCGCATAATTGACAGCACATACATACCACAAGGTTTCTTATTCATACCTGCAATAGTAAAAACAAAAACACATAGAAAACATAATTAGTCCTAAAAATCTGGGTTGCCTCCCAGTAGCGCTTTGTTTAAGAGTCCTTAGCTAAATTTTGAAATTCAAAACCCTTGTTAGGGTGGATAATAGGACAAGAAGAAAATATCATCCTTTCGCTTTCTTTTTTTGGTCAGAAATTCCATGTATTTGGTATAGGGCAGCAAGTGTTCCCATGCCCCAACCAATAAACATTTGGGATAGGAATTTCCCTTTTTTTGAAAAAATTGAAGCTCATCTTGCGGAGGGATATTTTCTTTAAGTACCAAGGGTTGAGTCTCATTTGTCACGTGACTTTTTTCATTCCTCAACCTTGGTTTCTCTTCCTTGTCACTATTTTTGAATTTTTCTTTTTCTACAACTACAAAAAAAAATTGTTTTTCTTCCACAATTTCCACTTGACCATATTCAAGCTCATACTCTACATTCTCTTTTTCTTCCTCTTGCTCAAACAATTCAGTAGATTCAATGGATTGAGCAAAAATTTCTTTAAAATCAGAGTTACCCAAATGATAACAATCATCTTCAAACTCTACACTTTTTTCTTTCTTTTGCTCAACCAACTCTTCAATACAACTCTCTTCTTTTAGATGCTCCATTATTGTCTTAAAGTGAGCATCTATATTCCTACACGAAGCTTCAAAGTTGCCACTATCCACTTTGATATCTTGAAGGAATTGAGCCAAGTGTTCTTTTAAATCAGAGTTTCCCTCATGTATTCCTTCGGGTTGAGCTTGAGAATATGAATCTTGTTCACACATAACATTTTCCATTCCATAATCCATATTTTGGGCTGTCATGGGCATGAAGTTTGTCTCATAACAGCCCCTTTCATATTCATTCACATGGAAATCATAGTTGACAAATTGTTGTTGAGCATTCCTTGCTTGCATGGAGTAAAAATTCCAATGGTCCATGGCATAAAGTGGAATTTTTTTTCTTTCAACTAAACACAAATAACAACAAAGAGAAACACACTACAAACACAAAACACAATACAAAATAAAAAAAAATTGCTGGAAAAACAGAACACACTAAGCAAAAGAATCTAAACTAACTAAACTTACTAACTAAACAATAGAAATTAACTTTCACAATCCCCGGCAAGGGCGCCAAAAACTTGTTGTGCGAAAAGTAGATGTGCAAGTATACACAATCGCAACAAGTAATATAATGATAAGTAAAGATCGTTCCCACGGAGATTGTTGAGTTTACTTCTATATTTAAATTAGTAATTTAGCTAGTGAACAAAACAAGTAACAAATACAAGTTGTCAACAAGTATTGTCATTGTGATTAACATGAATGTAAATAAACAAGTAAAGATGTGAAAACAGTAATGAATTGAAAGTATTTAAGAGTGAGTTGGATAGCTCAGTAGTTATGTAAATTCCCAAGAGTAGTGTTCTATAATATTAGACGTTGTAGCGCTTCAGAATCCGTAGACGCTGTAGCGCCTTGGTGGCGTGCCTTTCAGTCACTATCGTCAGGGTTATGTTACAAGACTCCTATGTCTAGGCTCTAAATAAGTTTTACCCCTGTATATTAAGCTCCTACAACATTTGCCTTATGAACTATTACTCCCCTATGTCTAGAGTTAAGTAGTACTTCCTTTAAATGTCTTTAAAGGGTTTTCATTCATATCATTCCTTGAGTTCTCTTTGTGAACCATGTCTGTACCCACAAAGTTACCTAGTTTTAGTTGGCCATTCCCAAAACAAAGTTGAAAGCATTATGACACAAGGAATAAAACGCAAACATCATAATATTACATAAAAGCTACTCAAAGTTCATTACACACCAAGAACAATCCAACTACAACAAAGTTAGCTCATCACAAGTTCCATCAACATAATACAACTAGAGAGTATGTATTACCGTATGAAGACAAGAGAAGAGTGGTTGCAAAAGATACACTCCAATGATCCCAAGTAGCATACAAAGGATGAAGTTGAGGTGTGAGCAAAACCTTGAATGAAGACTAGAAAACTATACTAAAAATAAAAGCTTAAGAGTGGAATAACAATGGAGGAAAGCTACTATGTCAAGATAGTTCCCTCCATGTTAAAACTCTCTCTGTATGTTACTTACTTATGTTCCTACCTAAAGAAGCATCCTATTCTAATTTCATCTAACCAAGTCTTAATAAAATAATAATAATAATTCATGATCATAAAACTTAGATATTATTCATAAAGCTACTTTACAAAAAGGTGTGATGATTAAAATCACCAACTATCACATGGGACACATGTAGGAGGCGCCAAGTGTCTTTGAAGCCTCCACTTGGGTGCTGAAATGTCATGCTAAGGATAAGAGATAAGGGTGATGACTCATCATTTCAGCAAGTGGCTTTATAAATATCCAAATGTCCCACCGTCATATAGGCGTTGTAGCGTCTACCGCTGGCTTACCGCTGCAGCACTCAAGCAAAACATCAATATATTCACAAAGGCACCAAAAGTGTCAAATGATAACAAACAAGCTCCTATCCCTTCTTTCCTCTAAATAACTAATATTTACCTAATATAGCACAAATATTACTTGAGAACTTGTGTTGATTTAAGTATTAAGAGCACAAATAACCTATATAAAATAGAGTTATCAACCGCGCTGTTTGAATCAAGCTCCAGCACACCTTTCTTTCCTACGGCCCCCCTATCATTTTGGATCCTGTACTCATTGGAAGCCATGTCTTCAACCAACTGTTTGGCTTCTTCCCACGTCTTGGTACCTAGGGATCCTCCCGCTGAGGCATCCAACATCATTCTTGTTTGTGGTCTCAGCCCATGGCAAAAAGTTTGTAACTGTAGGAAATCTTCTATGCCATGGCCGGGACACTTCTTGAGTAATAGCTTGAATCGTTCCCAAGAATCATACAACGATTCGGACTCTCCTTGTGTAAAATTGGAGATATCAGCTCTTTTCCTTATGAACTTGGAAATTGGGAAGAATCTCTCCAAGAACTTGTTCTCGAGGTCATTCCAAGTGTTGATTGTCCCTGGGAGAGTGTTCAGCCAATCCTTGGCCCTCCCTGTGAGAGTGAAAGGAAACAGTCGGACCTTCTTTGCACTATCGGTTACTCCCTCAGGGTGTGTAGTCCCACATATCTCGTAGAATTGGAACAGATGTTGGTTGGGGTCTTCAGCATCAGACCCAGAGAACTGCTCTGATTTAAGGGCAGTGAGGACAGAAGACTTGATGTCAAACTGGCCCACGCCCACTGGTTGAAATGCTAAAGCTTAGGAACCTTGATTTCTTCGCCCAAAGTCACCTAGAGTACGTCTTGGTGGAGGTGGAGGATCAGCCATTTCTTCCTCTTCACTCGAAAAATCTTCCGGTACCGAGGTAGAAGTTGATTGTATCTGTGACAATTCCCTTGCTTGCTGCTTGGCAAGCTTAGCCTTTCTTCGATTTTCTTTTGCTAGTTTTTCAATTTCCGGGTCAAATAGGAGTTCTTGTGGACCCTTGCTCCGCATGCACAAATCTCTGAAACACTTAAGCAAACGTCAACAAGTTCAAGAAACCAACAAGTAGCAAAATTAAGTAACTAAAAACAAACAAAAACTAAAAACCTAGAATCAACTCGTTTGCCTTGTCGACAACAAAGTCAACAATCCCCGGCAACGGCGCCAAAAACTTGTTAGAACTTTTGGCAAGTGTACCAATTGTCGTCGCAAGTAATAAAATACGGTAAGTAACCGGTCGATTCCACAGGGATTGCGCGTTGAAAACAATAGCAAAGTTGCAGATTCTTAGATTGTAAAGGTTTGGTAATTTGAGTAACAGTAACGGTACACAAAACGTAATTTAAGAATACGAGAAAAACGACTAGGGATCGAATCCTCTCTCCTCGCCTATCACATGAACCTTAGCCAATTCAAGTTAATTATTCAATTTCTAGATTCAATTCACTAATTAAGGTCAAGGGCAATTCCTTGCCTCAAGACCCCTATTACCCTAAGAGTGACCCTAATTCCTTAGGCGAGACATGCCAAAGGGTAATGCATTAAGATCGAGAATTTTACACGAATTCACCTAAGCCATCACATATCCCTATGCTGATTACTAGCAGATGATCTAAATACCCAATTTCCAGCTACTAATTCATATTCCTATGCAATCACTAGCCTGGATCATCACAATTATCATATGTAATTGAAAAGCATTAAGAGCATAGGTATTTAGACAAAGTAAATCGAATAACAACTGAATTGATTAGAACAATGGTTCACATGATAGGGTTGGGAGATTCATCTCTCCCTAATCTAAGCAATTTAGTTACAAATCATCCTAAGAGTAGAAACCAACATCAAATAGAAAACAAACATAAAGGAAGACATTAGAACCTTCAATCCCTTGTTCCCAAGTGGTGAGAAGGCCCCAAAATCGCACCCTCCACCTGCTCCAATTTGTGGCTCCGATCCCCAGACGAAGTCTCCCTTAAAAAACGCTGAAACTGCTTTAAAAACCCTAATTTTCGCGCACCATCGCGACGCGATACGTGCCCGTCGCGTCGCGAAATAGCACAGAAAGTTCTGGCTTTGCAAAACTCCTCCTGGTCGCGTCGCGAACCCTCCTGGTCGCGTCGCGAACCCTCCTGGTCGCGACGCGATATTGAACAGAATTCAAATCCCTCCATTTTGCTGCATTTCCGGGCAAGTGTCTGGTTCGCCGAATGATGCCACAACCAATTAGAGGTCTTCAAGTCCAATTTAGCTCCAAAAGTGAAGGAATTACTTACAATTGAACTTC
This sequence comes from Astragalus membranaceus, assembly GCA_039519185.1. NCBI lineage: Eukaryota > Viridiplantae > Streptophyta > Magnoliopsida > Fabales > Fabaceae > Astragalus > Astragalus membranaceus. Next base: position 176,579,830 of record CM076848.1, on the reverse strand, counting down.
CTACTACAATTATCTAAAACTAGACTAAATCCCCAGATAATGACTGTGATACAATGAAAAACCTGCACAATTGGTCCTAAAAATGCATAACTTACATCATATGATTGTGAGTCAACAATTGCTAGCAAGAAACATATATTACATCATTATTTCTTCTTCTTCTTCCACAGATCTGTTCCATCTCCCTATCTTCTTCTTCCCCTTGCAGAAATTAATCTTCAAAACTCAAACCCAAAATCGAAATCGTTTTCGTTTTTTCCAAATCGTTTTCTTTATCGTTTTTTCCAAAAATTGTTTTTTCCAGATTTGACCATGTCCAATAACTAATCTCCTGAAGTGATTTTTCTGTTTGTTCCAATAAGTTTGAAGCATTAGCAACAGATTCCTTCATTTCCATGTATTCAGCAGCAGAACTCGCGAGCAACAAATTAGATGGACTTATGTTAGCTGTTCCATTGTTGTAACAGAATCTTAACATAAGAAGAAGAAGAAGAAGAAGAAGAAGAAGAAGAAGAAGAAGAAGAAGAAGAAGAAGAAGAAGAAGAAGAAGAAGAAGAAGAAGAAGAAGAAGAAGAAGAAGAAGAAGAAGAAGAAGAAGAAGAAGAACTTCCTTTTGGGTTTCGAATTTCATGAGTTAGAGAGTGAGGTGAGATGAAATTTTTGAGTTGTATTATGATTTTGATGATTCCTAGATGATTAGGGTCGAACCCAAGCTAGATTGAGCGAGGATTGAAGTTCGATTTGGCGTTGGAAGTTACTTGGTGACTTAGGGTTTCAATTTGGGATTTTTGGGGAAAAGTTCATTTTTCGGATAAATAGTTGTTCTCGCCATTGAAGGCGAGTTCTTACTTGGTTTAAGTTTTATTTGACAAAAGTTTGGTATGTCATGTGATTATTTTGGTTTGATACGCGTTTGTCTTTTTGTGTTTTCGTTTACAAATCGATAATCGTTATTGTTGTCAAATTCGTTTTCGATTGTTATGATTGATTGTTTATGATTGATTGGACATGTTTTTGAAGTTGTTTTGGACTGTTGTTAAGTTAGGAATTGATTGAAATGGGTATGAGAATTGATCGGAATAGTGGATTGTATGAAAATGGAAAATTTCCAATGCTGACAGGAGGGCCCGGTTTGTGCGCCCCCAGGCCCGGACCGTGCGCCCCCTGCTGATAGCTCACACTGAAATTTAATTTGTGAGCCCGGTCCGTGCGCCCAAGGGCCCGGTCCGGGCCCAGATCTCTGTCACCCTATTTTAAAAGTGTTCGAAGCTATTCCTTTTGATTCCAAACCTTTCCCGATCCCTTCCTTAACCTTCCCCATTGATGATTGAATGTTTTTATGCATTGAATCGCTTATGCTTCATGATATAAAACTAAGAAAGAATTCATGTTATGTATATGTACAAACCGAATAGTTTTGTATCGAGAGAGAATATGACTAAGTGTTAAGTTTAAGTAATAATTGAAAGAATACGACTTCGAGTCGAGTAATGGACCTAGAGTCCGAGTTAATGGTAAAGGATAGGACTTCGTGTCGAGTAACGGACTTAATGTCCGAGATAATGATAAAAGATATTGAGGGGGATGACGATCCCGAGTTTCATGTAGCATACCTAGCTGAGGGGAGTCATGAACCCGAAGCTAGGGCCCTAGCATTATTCGGTATAGCTATACGAATTGGGATTTCCGTTGAATTTGGATATTCTAGAATACCTAGCATTATTTCTCGGATTATGCTAAGCCACAGACAAGATTAAAAGACAGATATGAACAAGAACAGTTCATAGAAAAGGATAATTCACAGACAAAGAAAAACATCGAGAGAGGAATAGTAAGGGGTACGCAAGAACTCATTGAGAGTTGTAATCTCATTATTTTTATGTGGTGTTTTTCAGATTCGCAGGGCAAAGGAAAGCAGGCTGGAGAAAAGTAGCGGATTCCCGAGCTACTTGTTTTGACGTAGGATTTCTTTTGAAATCTTTATGAGGCATTGTGTAGTTTGCTTTCTCATGTATTTTGGGTTTTAAATCCTTGAACTTTAGTCAAAGTTATGTAAGTGTATATAACTGTGTTTCGTAGTTGGACCGTAGTTATGTTTTGTATAACGAATATGTACTTTTAAAGTACTTATGTCAGAGTTATGTTTTGAGAAAATTTTACCTCTAAGGTTAGAAAGTGGCTTTTTTCCGCTTAAGTTACTTAAGGTCCAATTAGATGAGCAGGTTATACTCTGAGTTATGCTATTGTAATAATGCCTTTTTGATCACTATGGTGAGAAATTTTAAGGTGTTACATCTATCTTCTATTTTCATTTTAAATTTTAAATCTCTTTTTTTGACAGCAAATTTTAAATCTCATTAATTATGAAGAAATAGAGCAATAAATATTTCGACAGCAAATGGGGAAGTAAATACATTATTTTATTGTTATTTTTTTACTAGAAAATACATTATTTTAGGGGATTGTGATATGTTGGAATTAATAGTCTCTTTTCGTTTCTCATCATATATATTGATTGAAGAGGCCATCTTTCGTATTCATTTTTAGAAAAAACAAAAAAAAAAACAAAAGGATTATGTTTCTTATACTGTGTCCAAAAAAATAAGAAAAATGTTTCTTATACAGCTCCACCCTCAAATATCATTTTTTTATCAGCACCCCCAGATTGCATTTCTTAAAAAAAGGATTACTTTTTAGATTTAATTTATATACATTATTATTGTACAAAAAGTTACAACGTCTACCAATCAAGAAGTGACATACCATTTTGTCAACAAAAAAAGAAGCGACATATCATAAGGAGGTAGAAGTTTATGTAGATGATATGATTGCAAAATAGAAAAAGAAAAAAGAAAAACTGAAGTCCAATGTATATAGTCTAAACTGAAGTGATTAGATTTTTTATGTTGAATACAAAAGAGTTAAAATCCCACACACACAAAATAGAGACTAGGCACACGATTTAAACACGAATCATCATCAAATAAGGCCCTCAAATTAGAATGAGGAGGAACCTCAAAAATATTACATGAATTTACGTTATTTAGACTCTTCTTAGCTAAGATGTTCATTGGGATGTTTGTCTTTCGCCTAATATACTCCCACTACACACGGCTGGGTTCTAATACACTTCACCAAGTGAGCCATAGAGTGACTATTGGAAAAGTCATTACTCAAGAGCTCAATAGCATTAGCAAAATCAAATTCAGCCACAATGGTTTTCTAGCCCCTTCCCCAGGCTAATCAAACCCCTTAGTAAATAGTTCGCAATTCGCAATTGAGTGATAAAAAAAAACGTTTTTCCGCCTAAACACTTGAGGTGCTAGTTCAGTGGTAAGAGTTTAGTCTTGTATCCTCAAGGTGCTGAGTTCAAATCCTCTTGGGGCCAGTTGTAAAATGACCATTAGTGCCACTTTGATTAATAAAATTTCCCATTCCTCAATTTTTTTTTAAAAAAAAAACCTTTTTCCTCCTAATTTTTTTTTGGTCAAATTTTTCCGCCTAATTTGAATAGTGGTCAACGTTCGTTTGTCTGTTTTGGTAAAAAAACGTTCGTTTGTCTGCCTAATGTGATTAGATTCGTACTTATTTGTTCCAGTTGCTTTTTCTGCATTAACAATTTTTTCCTAAATTGCTTAACCTATAACTCCATGTTTGGGTGCGATTGATTAACGCACTCCATCTATATGAACGGACTCATCTAGTACCCGAGTTCGATCTCCAATAATGAAACAAATTGGAACTAAACTTTACTTATATTTCAGTCAAACTCTGGATTTGTCAAGGTCTTTTTCCGTCAACACCGGAGCGGAGTTAAAGAACTGTGGACAAAAATAATTCCTTAACTTCTGTGTTAGTCGTGGTATTCTTCATCTTCCCTGGAGAGCTCAATCTCTTCAATAATGTATACTTTTTATTTCTATAATTTGCCCTCAAGTACCTCTTGTGGTATCTTTTCTTGGTTGACTGGTTCTACATATTGACTCGATAATGCCTTTTTAGTTTATGAGCGACTGAGCTCTTTATGTTTATTGCAGTCCAATAATTAGTTTACTATGTAGCGAGGCCACAACACTATTATTTTAAACTGGTTGTATCAATCTTTATCTTATCTTTGAATGAAATTATTTTTCTATAAAAAAGATAACTCAAAGTTTCATGCTATATTCTATAAGTAGAGTTTTTTTTGGTAACTTCACAAGAACGGTGGTAGGCTCATAAAAACAAGACTACTATCAAATTCCACTTAACACGTTTTCAAGTTTTTGAGCAAATACTAGGAAAGTAGAGTAAGCCGCAGTTTTTACATTTTTAATTAGTATGCATCGACGGTTTAAATTTTTTTACACTAGCAATCAACTAGAAATTGACCTTTTTATCTTAATCAACTTGAAAGTCACACATACTATGAATTCTCATTAGCATAGTGTAATGCACACCAATTAAACTCTTCTTTGAATTGGTACTTTTCCTGAACTGTAGTATTTTTTGAACCTACCTTAGATAAAAGTCAAATAATCTGTTACATTATAAACCGTCTATAAAGTTACATACTAGATTCATATTACATGATTGTTGCTTGAGTAAAGAGAATGATGTCAACATAATCAAGTAACATGAACTGAGAGACACTTGAAGCACCAAGATAAACACCCCCATGCTCATTTGCAAGTCTGCTGATGCTGATGTATCTACTGCAATAAAATTGCCTCACATTTAACCTTTCCCTTTTGGGCCTAATGCAGGAAGATTATATATTCAGTTCAGATGAGTGTAAATGCAGGAAGATTATATATTCATCAAGATAACTGATAAAGCCCACACAAGACACATGGATTAATGCACAGTCAAACAATGCAAAGAAGAGGACTGTGAAACATAGCTTGAACAGTAGAGGCATATAGCATTTTATATTTCTTTCTTTAGAGGCATATAGCATTTTATATTTCTTTCTTTAGAGGCATATAGCACATGCCCATCAAGATTATATATTTCTTTCTTTATCAATTTAACAACAGTGTTAACAGACATACATATAGCACATGCTATTGCTAAGGGAAAGATCAACCATCTCAATAGGCTTAATTTGACACAGAAAACAACTTCAAAGAATAATATAAACTTCTCATATCACAAATTACTTAACAACACATGAAATGCAACAAAAATTGAACTAATAGAAATTTATTTCGGACTGTTCTATGGGGACTCTCTTGATTCCAATATCTTCGCAAAAGCTTTGCACCGTAGATTCAACTAGATAGTATGTTGAGAAGGGTTATTTCTTTTATTTTGAAGTTTTTGTGGAAATGAGAAGCAAAAAACTGAGAGCCTCAAAGCATAGCAAAAAGTAACTCAAAACGTATTACTTACAGTTACAGGTGGTAGCAAGCCTCATAACAGTGGGTCTGGGTCTCAACTGAAAAGATAACAAGTAAATAGGACGTAGAAATTAATACTTTATCTTGCACACCACAAAAGATATCATACAAATGAAAAGGAAATAGGAAGTTAGAAGTCCATGAGAGACTAGCAGACAGTTAGACATATAATACAGTCAACATTCTATGAAACCAGCAAGTGGTACCAAAAGGGAACTAAATCAAATAAAAGAAAACTATTTACAATAGTGTCATAAAACAAGACAACAAACATGATAATAAAAACCAGAAATTCTTGGGGAACACTGATAGTGTAATCATCATAATGTGACAGAGACAACTTCTGGGACATTAGGTGTAATTAGTGTCATTGTTTGGATGGTTGCTGAGATACCTCAACTTATAACAAACTACAGAGAAAAATCTTCTAATGGTCTCTCTGTTGCTTTCTTGTTGACATGGATAATCGGGTAAATTATACATTTTTTTTCTTTGGCTGTTAATTTATCTAGTGTAATTCATTCCTCTGTTATAAAATAAAAATCCATCATTATTTTTGTGTATTTTTTTTGTGTTTTCAACTGAGTCATTTTAGCTAACACTTCATGTATTTGTGTTTCAACTAAATTCAGTTTTAGAGTTTAATGTTATTGTGTGATCCTTATTCCACAGCCGCTACATTTTTGATTTATTTATCTGTATGAAGCTCTGACCACTTAAATCCAACATTTTGGTTCATTTTATTGTAATTTGCAGAGATCTGTTCAACCTCTTTGGGTGCTTGCTACTGTAAGTGTTTCTATTGTGTCGTGAAGATTCTATTCTAAGTAACTTTGTTTTCTAAGAGAAATCTGTTCTTTCTTTACCTTATTATTAACATTCACATCAAAGTACTTTTAAACAAAATATAAGGACATGGCAATTGGCAACTGAGCATTAGCCAAATAACTCAATTCATAACTTAAATGTATCAGTTGGATACATACTCTAGTTGCAATGTTTATCTATCCTGATAAATATTTAGCTAATATTTTGGATTAAACATATTTTACTTCAGATCAAAAAACCCATAAACTGAGCATCATTTCTACTTTCTTCCACATCTAAGAAATAGTTCTTTCTACCTTTCTTCTTATCGACCTTTATTACACACTTATTTCTCCAAACTACAATTAACTTTCTTTCATTCAATACAAACAATCTAATCATGTCTATAAAACATCCACTTTAGTTGAGACCCACCTCAAAACAAAGATACTTATTTCTCCAAATTACAATTAACTTTCTTTCATTCAATACAAACAATCTAATCCTGTGTATAAAACATCCACTTTAGTTGAGACGAGTTATTACAATCATGTCATAACCAAAGAAACCAATAATAACATATAACCAGAGAAACAAAAGGAAATGAAACCAGAGGCAGGGAAGAAGGCAAAAACTAAAGCAAAGAATCACTATCTAAAAAGTTGAATGCACATTTCACCTCAACCCTTTTTCGATGCAAACCTCTGCTAACGGTGCATTTTGAAGCAACAAGTCCACCATTTCATGCGGTACATGCGAGTCCCAGTACAGTTTTATTTCTACTTTGAGTATCTTCAGGTTACACAATGAGGGTAACTTAACCTTCAATTTATGAGGACCTGAGAAGAGAACCTAAGCAAATGGCACATGAGGATAAGTTAGGACCAGTATAATGCAAGGCACATTTCTTAATATAATTTAAAAGTAAATGATAAATAAAAAGTAACCATCTTTAGAATAAATTAAAGAAAGAAAAAAAGCCTCAAAATATGACAATTTAAGTTACCTGAAGGGTCCTTAGTGATACCGTCAATGATTTGATATGAGCAAGCTCAATTAGCCAGTTGAGTAGAATCAAATGATTGTCATCACCATGATACAAATCAATATCCAAATGTTTAAGTGAAGAAAGATTACTCCCATAGAGATTCCGAAAAGGATTACCATGAAAAGAAAAAGTAGAGAGTTTTGGAGCATATAGGTCAATTTTCGGGTTCGGATAGTCTCTATCAACCTTACTATGAAATGGATTTAGATACAAATCAGTCAGCGCAGTATTTGATATGCAGAGAGTTTTTCCATCCAGAACCATACAAAAGTCAATAATCAATCTATTCAACCTATTAAACCCGGAAAACGGGTCGGCGCGACCATTCTCGTCAGCGCAAAAAGCTAAGAAACGTAAGTTCAATGTAGTTAATGCTGGTAAATTCAGATTATTCGGAAATACTGCTTCAATGTCATTTGAAAATTTCTTTCGATACACATCGAGACTAAGATTTTTCAAAGTGTGAGATGAAAACAAAGAAGGTTGAATATCATTGATTTGACAATGAAGACCTAACCGATCAACATTGTGTGAAAGAGCATATCTTACAATCCTTTTGAGTAGGTTAGGTTCTAGGCTACCTCGTCGTTGGAAAGTGAGAGCGCTCAATGCACTGGAGGAATCGCGAAGAGATAAAATTCGATTAACGAATTGCGTGAAACCCTTGAGAGTTTTGAATTCGAAGGAATATAACTTAAGTGCGGTAAGATGCTTCCACAGATTTTTCCATCTTGTTGATAATATGCAAGATTGAACTGCTTCTTTTGTCGTCAAAAATGAAAGTATGTGAAGGAGAATCAAATCTGGAAAATCACTCAGCCTGTCTTGGCCTTCACTCTCTTCGCTTTCACGATCGTTGTGATCGTGCTTTTCTCTCTTCGCGTCTTCATTCTCTTCCTTTTCACGCGTTTGACTTCGTCGCTTCATTTTCTCAGAAGCGAGTTTCCGAAACTATTGATTGAGGTGTGAGACTTGTGAGCGGTTGAATTTAGCATCGGAGTTAAAACCCCTAATTTGATTTTCACTATAGAGAACCCCTCGTTTTGAACCACTTCCGTCTTGCACTCTTTTAGTGCACTCTTTCGGTATCTAGCTCGCCAACTGAGCTACCTACTTGGGTTTAGAGAACCCCTAATTTGATTTTCATTTACGAGGTGAGCAACCATCAATTTTTGGTGTCGATGGTTACAAATAAGGAATATCCACAACGAAAAAGTCTCATGTATGCTGAATTTCCTTCGAGCTTTGTTTGGAATGACGAAAAAAATGGTTTCCACGTAAATCTGGGTCTACTATTGGAAGTCTGCATTATGTACCTCCTGGATTTGGTGAGTTATATTATTTGAGATTTTTACTCAATTATGTCGGAGGACCTGAATCTTTTGAAGATATTAGAAAAGTTAACAATGGGTTTAAGCCAATCTTTAAAGATGCTTGCTCTGCCATTGGGCTACAGGAAACTATATGCAAGAATTGTTTGCGTTGTCAGGTCAAATGGCAAGACCAGATGCTGTTTGGAATGCCATCTCAACATATTTCAGTGATGACATTTTGCATAGACAGAGATTAATTCTACGGTTTCCAGGTTTGACTATTAATCTTCTATGAGCATACTATTCCAATATTCATTATTTTGTTATAATTGTTTATTTTTTCCTATTCATTGTTGTAGAGTTGGATCCGTCTTCTGATGAATTAAAAAGTTTTGCTCTGATTGAAATTCAGTGAATACTAGAAACTAATAACAAGATGCTGTCTGATTACCCCGCAATGCCTCAACCAGACTCAAAATTAGTTTCAGCCAGTCAAAATAGACTCTTTTAGAATTAAACTACGATAGGAGGGCTCTTGAAGAAGAGCACAACCAAATAATCTCAACAATGATAGCTGAGCAAAAAAGTATATATGAAACTATTATGTCTAGAGTTGTTGATAAGAAACATGGTTTCTTTTTTTTTGAACGGATATGGAGGAACAAGGAAGACTTATGTCTGGAGAGGATTGACGGCGGGTTTAAGATCAAAGGGAAAAATAGTCTTAGCAGTTGCATCAAGCGATATTGCTTCTCTTTTAATTCTTGGAGGTAGGACAGCTCATTCTCGATTTGCAAATCCAATTAATTTTGATGAGAACTCAACCTGCAATATAAAACAGGGAAGTGCATTAGCAGATTTGATATGTAAGGCTGATTTAATTATATGGGACGAAGCTCCAAAGACCCATAAACATTGTTTTGAAGCACTTGATCGATCCTTACGAGACATCATGAGGTTTTCCAATCATGGGAATTTAGATATTCCTTTTGGAGGAAAGGTTGTAGTTTTGGGCGGAGACTTTTGTCAAATCCTACTCGTTATTCCAAAGGGTACAAGGCAACAAATAGTCCATGCCACTATTAATTCTTCTTATCTTTGGGATTGTTGTGAGGTTTTGACTTTAACAAGAAATATGAGACTTTTTCATAGAAACTCAGATGCTGATTTTGTAGAAACAACCGAATTTTCTAAATGGGTTTTGGGAATTGGAGATGCGAGTATTGGAGAAATCAGTGATCCCAATATTAATGTGGAGATTCCATCTGATTTACTCATCCTAGATTCAACTGAACCAGTTAACTCCATTATTGATGCGATACATCCATTTTTGTTGATAGAATTCATGATGCCTCTTTCGTTAAAGATAGGGCTATATTAGCTCCAAAAAATGAAGATATACACCTCAATATTAATGACCATATGCTATCATTGATTCTAGGTGATGAGAAGACATACCTTAGTTTCGATACACCTTGCCCCACATACACCAGAATTTTTAAATACCATTGTGGCATTTGGTCTTCCGGCTCATGAAATAAAACTTAAAGTTGGTGTTCCGATTATGCAATTAAGAAATATTGATCATTCATCTGGATTGTGTAATGGAACCCGACTCATCCTCACAAGGATGGGTAAATTTGTTCTTGAAGCCACTGTATTATCTGGAACCAATGTGGGTCTAAAAGTGTATATTCCAAGATTGTCATTGACTCCATCGGATCCCCAGATTCCTTTCAAGTTTCAGAGAAGACAGTTCTCCGTGGTTGTTTGTTTTGCAATGACTATTAACAAGAGCCAGGGCCAATCTCTAAAACATGTGGGTGTTTATCTTCCACCTCCAGTTTTTTCTCATGGTCAGTTGTACGTGGTTGTTTCAAGGGTCACTTCAAAAAAGGGTTTGAAGATATTGATAACCAATGATGAAGGAAATTCTATAAATATTGCTTCCAATGTTGTCTACAAAATGATTCATTATGTGTGTCTATTTAGTATATTTGTTAGTTCGCATATCTTCTTTCAATTTTAGTCCATATCAAAACTATTCAAAATTTCACATATTTCTCCAATCATCTCCTTTATTTCACCATATCTTCGCTTTATCTCCAGCATCTCCACTCTGCATTTTTTTGACTTTTTAAGTTAACACTTTGTTCCCTCTTCAATCGTTTTTAACCTGCATCACATTTGCATTTTGTATTCTTCTCCACTTCTCAAATGTTAGTCATGAAATAGATTTTCAATACACGTTTTTGTGATGTTTTGTATACTAAAAATCATTTGCAGTTTTAATTTTTTGCAAGTACGCTTATTCAGATCTATGCATTTATGTGATAAAGCCATAACACTGTTTTGATAAGAAATCGTAATCCAGATGAGCATAAGAATGACTTGCTGAGATTGATATATGATATAGCTGTAACAAACCGAACTGTAACTGTAGAAACTAAACTAGAAGCTATTAACAATGAACAAATGGGATTTGAACCAAACTAGAACAAAAGAATCTTGCTGAGATTGATATACGATATAGCTGTAGCAAACAGTTTAAGAAATCATAATCCAGATGTGAGCATATAAATAGTAGTCAAAACACTCAAACCATAAACGGTAAGCATATGATAGAAACTAGGGTAAAATATGTTTTGTTTTGCATTCCCACGGATTTAAATATGGTGAGGCCAAAGTTGTCTTTAGATAAAGCGTGAGTAATTTGTCTTAACCAATTAAAAGCTGACACACGCAGATTCCACTAACATTTTTTTACATAAATATATTTCTATTATCTGTTTTACCCAAATATAATAAATGCATTTGTGATTGTTTATCTTCCCTAAGTTACACACATCTGTTTGTCAAAACAAAAAGTTACACACATCTGAATTTCTGAATTCAACTCTCTTTTTCCCTCTCTTATTCATACGACATAGTTGCTGAAATACCCACAAAGAAATCAAGGGGAAGCAGAAAAGCCCTCAAGGTAATCATTTTTCACCGCCTGGATTCTGCTCCTCTAGGAAGATTTCGCGACAACTTTTGAACCAACTCTTGAAGTACGAACAATTTTTGAACAATTTTTGCCAATTTGAATCACCCAACTCTTGAAGTACTTGAACAATTTTTGAACAATGACGTTTCTCTCACCCAGTCTTTCTCTCACTCGTGGTAGGGGCCGAAATGGATCTCACTATTCTACCATTTGAATCATATTGAAAACGCCGTCGCCGTCGTTGCCGTCACGCCACACCGTCACAGTCTTCAATCATTGCCCTCTCTCAGGTTCTTTCCCTCTCTAGATATATTTGGTTGTTTTTGCAACTGTGTTAAAAAAGAGTTTGGCGAGGTAAACTAAAAGCCTAAAACACCACTCCCTGATTATTCCTTTAAGGTGTATGATAAAAAGTCTATGAAACACCACTCTCTTATTTTAAAAATTGAGCTATCTTCACCCAACTTTGAGCTCAATTGTTAAAAAGTTGCATTTTTTGCCAATTCCGAGCTATGCGAAGATTCAAAAAAAGTAATTGTTCCAGTACTTCAAGAGGAAATCTCATTGTTTTTTTTTTTAAAAAAAAAGACTAAATCTGAAGACAGTATTGATTTTCTTTTTTCTGTCCTTCAATGAGAAACTTGGGGAAGATAAACAACATTTATTGAAAATGGGGTCAATGTGTAAATAATATAAATGTATAGTAATATATATAAAACAAGCTATATAAGTAAATATATGTAATAGATGTTAATGGAATCCATGTGTCAGCGTTTAAGTGATTAGGGCAAATTACTCACATTTTATGAAGGGCAACCAAGAATTAACCTTTAAATATCCCTTCCTTTCATATTCTGCATTTGTCGTTGATTAATTAGGTGTCCTTCCAACTATTATGACTATAACATTTATTTCATTTACTCTTCAATTCTTAGGTCAGCCTAGAACTACTCTATATGTAGTTTTTTTTATAAGCAAATATTAGTGGGGGTGGGGGAATGTTAGTTTTCGGGGTTTGAACCCTGGACCTCCTTCTTGCAACTTTGCAACTCCTTTATGTCTCTTAGCTCGCCAACTGAGATACCTTCCTAGGACTATATGTAGTTTTATTAATATTTAGATATATTATTTTGCTTTTATTTTGTGTTTGTCAATTAAAAATTAGGTTTAACATCAACTCTATGGCATCAAAGACCTTTTCCTCCATCATATCTTTGGATACGGTATTTGTTCCTCTTCTTGAGTTACTGTTTTTACTTTGATTTCATATCTTTTTACTCTTTTTGACCTCTAATATGACTATATTTCCCTTTTATTTCGCATATATGTTAATTAAGATCTCTAATAAATTTTATGAGGATTATCTTCATAAGTTACCTGCTAAGCTTTTTGTTGAAACAAACTTTGGAACACATTATCCTGCTACTCTTTTTGTTGATGAACATGGTGTTCCTTATATAGCCGCTAAGACCATTGAAATTATGGAGATTTATTATCCTGCTACTCTTTTTGTTGATGAACATGGTGTTCCTTATATAGCCGCTAAGACCATTGAAATTATGGAGATTTTTGGAGTGGATGGCTTCCATGGAACACCTCCCAGAAGGGAGGTTGTGTTGACTTACACTTCAAGGGGTGGTTTTACGATACATTGCCCAATGACTACTGATTGTGTTCGAACCAGATTAATGTGTCACCAACCGCCTCCTATTCAAGTTATCCACCCTGGTAATGAGGTACCCGACCCCCACGAGTTCAACCTCGGAAGGAGACGACGCTGATGATAATGATCTCGGAAGATTCCGGCTCCCAGAGCCCTCTACCGACTTTGAGCCAGGAAAGGACCATCACAAGATACCGATTGTCGATCCCGGATCCCAGATCCCGAGACAAGGTACACAACATTTGGCGACCACTGTGGGAGTTGATCGTTAATCTATCATCGAATCGAAGTCTTTTCCTATGGCTCCCCGAGGCCATTCCATAGTACCGAGATTACCTCTCTGTTGAAACCTTGCCAGAACACACTTCAAGCCACACCGACCCTTGAAGGTACTTCGAACTCGGACAATAGCTGCTGTTATACTAGGTGGCTATTCAGTCGATTCCTTCGAGACCAAGCGGTCCCTTAAAAGGAAATGGAAGAAAATACTGAGCGTATCCAGTAAACCTACCCGGAAGAAAGCATCGACCCGACCTATGCTGGTCTTTTCCGACCACGATCTCTTGAATGGCACAGTCAACAAGTACCTTCCTTTGATAATCTCGGCGACGATGCGAAAGGATCAAGTCTTGAGAATATTGGTAGATCAGGGGAGTTCGACAGATATCATATTTCAAGACCTCCTATCGAGGCTGGGGATCCCGGTGACCGAGCTCCTCCCATATAAAGGCTCAGACTTATCAGGATTCAATGGAGTGGAAACTCGGCCGCTCAGATACGTCGAACTCAAGGTCATCTATGGGACCGATGAACTCTCACACACGGTGAAGACGCAATTCATTGTCCTACCCTGCAAATCCCCCTACAACTGTATCATTGGGAGACCGACCCTAGGGGCATTGGGGGCTGTAGCCTCAACAGTCCATTTAAAAATGAAATTTTACTCACTGGAAGGTGAAATCATTACAATAGCTGCCGATCTGGAGGCTGCGCGGAAGTGTCATTACCTCTCTGCAAAATCAATACTTCACTACGATAGGGCAAACAAAGTTTCCGATCAGAAGAGTGAAGGAAAACAAGCTGGATGCTCGATACGACCCGAATAGCTCCGAGGACGAACTGTTGGTGTATTATATGAAATTGTGGTGGTGTAGATAGTAAAAAACAGGCCCGGAATGTAAAAAATAATACTGACCCAATCTATTTTTGCACAGGTACTGTGCACTTACTGTGTTTGGGCTTCCTACCCGATCCAGTATCAATGAAGGGTTATACACTTACCCTAGCAGCAGCTTTCACTTTGTTGAATTCCTTTTTGTTCTTCGTTGCTTTTCTTTCCTTTTCTTTTAACTTTCGTTTTCCTCACTGAAACAATTATGAATCTTAATATTTCTTTTTGTGGTTTCTTCTCTTGTTTTGCAGGTTAAAGAACAAGCAAATCAAGGAGTGGAGATGAAGGTAGATCGTGGAAGGGTGAAGTGTTGCTGGGTTTATTTACGAAGAGAAGAATGAAGAACGTGAAGATGCTGAAAGACAACAAGCTAACAACAGAGATGCAAGCGAATACAAGGGAAGAGAAACGAACAAGAGAAAATTGCAAGAATTGTAAACTTCTTTCTATTTACTGTGTGTGTTTGTTTCATTACATTGCATCTGTATATAAAGCTCAAGTTTGAGCAGTTAGGGTTTTCTAAAACTACCCTAACAGACTTCCTATTCTGTTATTGTTGAAACAGAACTTTTTTCTTTCTACTAGTTGTAATAGATTTGTGTCCAACGGTCATATTACATTTGACCTAGTTTATTCAATTTTTTCAAAAAACTGAAATTTAGTACTTGCTACTCAGAATTAGTAAAATAACACGAACAAGATGACCAACTCGCGAAGGAATTAAAGAACAGGATCAAACGCGATGATGAAACAAATTGGAGCTAGATTATACTTATATTTCAGTCAAACTCTGGATTAGTCAAGGTCTTTTTTCGTCAAGACTGGAGTCGGGTCAAAGAACTGTGGACAAAAACAATTGCTTAACTTCTGTGTTAGGCGTGATATTCTTCATCTTCCCTCGAGAGCTCAATCTCTTCTTGAATAATTTATACTTTTTCTTTCTATAATTTGTCGTCAAGTACCTCTTGAGTTATCTTTTCTTGGTTGACCGGTTCTACATATTGACTCGATAATGCCTTTTTAGTTTATGAGCTCTTTATGTTTATTTTATCTTTGAATGAAATTATTTTTCTATAAAAAAGATAACTCAAAGTTTCATGCAATATTTTATAAGTAGAGTTTTTTTGGGTAACTTCACAAGAACGGTGGTAGGCTCATAAAAACAAGACTACTATGAAATTCCACTTAACACGTTTTCAAGTTTTTGAGCAAAAACTAGGAAAGT
Source organism: Astragalus membranaceus (assembly GCA_039519185.1). Lineage (NCBI taxonomy): Eukaryota > Viridiplantae > Streptophyta > Magnoliopsida > Fabales > Fabaceae > Astragalus > Astragalus membranaceus. The sequence goes on along the minus strand of CM076848.1, from coordinate 176,564,233 downwards.
AGAGTAAGCCGCAGTTTTTACATTTTTAATTAGTATGCATCGACAGTTTAAATTTTTTTACACTAGCAATCAACTAGAAATTGACCTTTTTATCTTAATCAACTTGAAAGTCACACATACTATCAATTCTCAATAGCATAGTGTAATGCACACCAATTAAACTCTTCTTTGAATTGGTACTTTTCCTGAACTGTAGTATTTTTTGAACCTACCTTAGATAAAAGTCAAATAATCTGTTACATTATAAACCGTCTATAAAGTTACATACTAGATTCATATTACATGATTGTTGCTTGAGTAGAGAGAATGATGGCAACATAATCAAGTAACATGAACTGAGAGACACTTGAAGCACCAAGATAAACACCCCCATGTTCATTTGCAAGTCTGCTGATGCTGATGTATCTACTGCAATAAAATTGCCTCACATTTAACCTTTCCCTTTTGGGCCTAATGCAGGAAGATTATATATTCAGTTCAGATGAGTGTAAATGCAGGAAGATTATATATTCATCAAGATAACTGATAAAGCACACACATGACACATGGAATAATGCACAGTCAAACAATGCAAAGAAGAGGATTGTGAAACATAGCTTTGAACAGTAGCTAACTTCTGACTTATCTTAGTTAAGAATCATGCCCAATAGCATCTTAGAGGCATATATTTCTTTCTTTATAAATTTAACAACAATGTTAAGTGTTAACAGACATACATATAGCACATGCTATTGCTAAGGGAAAGATCAACCATCTCAATAGGCTTAATTTGACACAGGAAACAACTATAAAGAATAATATAAACTGCTCATATCACAAATTACTTTAACATCGCATGAAATGAAACAAAAATTGAACTAATCGAATTTTATTTCAGGCTGTTCTATGAGGACTCTCTTGATTCCAATGTCTTAGCAAAAGCTCTGCACCGTAGATTTAACTAGATAGTATGTTGAGAAGGGTTATTTCTTGCACACCGCAAAAGATATCATACAAATGAAAAGGAAATAGGAAGTTAGAATTTCATGAGAGACTAGCAGAGAGTTAGACATATAATATAGTCAACATTCTATGAAACCAGTAAGTGGTACCAAAATGGAACTAAATCAAATAAAAGAAATTTTTGGGGGACACTGCAAGAGTAATCAACTAATTAATCATCATAATACATTGATATTGCTCAACCAATCCTGTTGATGCAATAGAAAATTTAGTCAAAAAAAGAGAGAATGATCAAAGCTACGTGTTGGGTTTATCTAGAGGAAAAAAAAAGGAGGACAAACGCACATCTGAGCAACTGAAAAAGTGAGTGTGGTGAAATCCAACCAGATCAATGGCGGTATGCAATATAAGGATGAGGCAAATGACTAGGAGGTAGAGAGTAGATCGAGTAGTCAAGAGGGTTGTGGTGAAGATTAGAAGCAAAACAAAGACATTTATTTCTCCAAACTACCATTAAATTTCTCAATAAAAGCCATACAATCCTTGCTATACTAGAACACTTGAGAGTTACTACAATCATGCTTAGCCAAAGAAACGAATAATAAAACATAACAAGAGAAACAAAAGGAAATTAAACAAGAGGCATAGAAAGAGGGAAAAAGCAAAGCAAAAAGTCACTCTAAAAAGTTTAATGCACACTTCACCTTGACTCATTCACGATGCAAGCCTCTGCTAACGGCGCATTTTGAAGCAACAAATCCACTATTCCATCAGGTATGTGCAAGGTCGATTTTGTTTTTACTTTGAGAAATTTTAAGTTACACAAAGAAGGGAACTTAACCTTCAATTTATAAGGACCCGACGAGAGAGTGACAAATGAGAACAAATTAAGATCAGTTTCATGCAAATCACATATTGCTTGACATATGCAAAAATAAACAATAAAGCAAACATCTTAAGAATAAAGTAAAGGAAAAAGAGCTCAAAACATGTTAAATTAAGGTACCTGAAGAGCACTTGCAGTCACTGTGAGTGATTTGATATGAGCAAGCTCAAATAGCCAGTTGAGTAAAATCACAGGATTGTCGGGATGACCCAAAGGTGACACACATGTATCAATATTCAAATGTTTTAAGAGAAGAAAGATTACTCCCAAGGAGATTCCGAAAAGGAGGACCATGAAAAGCAAATGTACAAAGATTCGGAGCATATAGGTCAATTTTCCGAAACATAAGTCGGATTTAAAGCCAAATCAACGAGCGTGGTACTTGATATGCGGAGAGTTTTTCCATCCAGAACCATACAATCATCAATGATCAAACTATTCAACATCTTAAACCCCGAAAACGGTTCAGCGACACCGTCCTCTCCAGGGCAAAAAGCCAAGAACCATAGATTCAATGTAGTTAATGCAGGTAAATTCAGATTACTGGGAAATACTCCCCTGCGATTATCAGGATATAATCTATACTGTCGTTTCTTTAGATACATAAGATTAAGTTTTTTCAAACAGTTAGATGAAAACAAAGAAGGCTCAATATATTCAATTTGACAATAAAGACCTAATCGATGAACATTGTGTGAAAGAGCATCTCTTACAATCCTTCTGAGAAGTTGAGGCTCTACGCGACCCGGACGTTGAAAAATGAGCGCATGCAATGCAGCAGAGGAATCACGAAGAGATAAAATTCGTATCACGAATTTTGTGAAACCCTTGAGAATTTTGGAGTCGTTGGAAGTCAAGGTAAGTGTGGGAAGATACTTCCAGAGATTTTTCCATCTTGTTGATAATGTGCAAGTTTGAACTGCTTCTTTTGCTGTAGTATGTGAAGGAGAATGGAATCTGGAAAATCACTCAGCCTGTCTTCCCCTTCACTTTCTTCGTTTTCACACTCATTGTGATCGTGCCTTTCTCTCTTCGTGTCTTCATTCTCTTCGTTTTCATGCGTTTGCCCTCATTTTCTTAGAAGCTCGAGTTTCCGAAACGAAGGGAAAGCGTTCGATTGAAGTTAGTGTGTGACCTGCTTGTGAGCGATGATTTTCGTAACGGAAATCATTTGAGGTTTTGGGGGTCTCCCCCAAATCATTAGATCGGATATTATGTCCCGGGTTCAAACTCCGAACCTCTTAATTGTGTGTGTGAGTTTTTAGTGGTGGTAACCACTCCGTCCATGTACCCAAAAAAAAAGTGTGCTTCTAAGATGAGTGAGCAAATCAAATCCCTTACTAATGAAACATTAATTTGATCTACTATTTTAGGTAAATGCGGGGTAGGTTTTGAAATTTTAAATTCTTATAGTCAAAAATTAAATAGGTTACAAATTTACTTGTTGGTCCAATATTTTCTAACTTCACTGTTTTCCTGCTCCCTTCCTCTGAAACTCTTTCTTCTTTCCCAGAGTCTGAATCGAATTTCACATGTACAATTATAAATCTACCTAAGAGACTTGAAGTTTATGCATGACAATAAACTAAAACCAGGGAGACTAAGTGAAACAGAAACAAACGAGGCAAAAAACTAACTGAAAAATATCTATTTAAAATGTTGGATATTCATTCCACAATGTCAACATTTGCCGAGGATGAGTTTTGAATGAGAAATTCAATTACTCCATCATCAGGTATTAATCTATATGGTTCCAAAGCTTTAATGGCTTCTCGCAACTTCGCATTTCCTTTTGATGGCTTACCACCTGCTACCAAGATAAGTGAGATACTATATTTTTAGTGCAAAATATCAAGATAAGTGGTTATATAATTTAATTATAATCAATAGATTTTCATAAACTCAACCACATATTTGCACATAAAATAAATTGCACCAAAATTATTAATACAATGGTTACATATGACAATATGAAACTTATTGTATATAAATGGTTCATCAATGGAAGATTTTATTCAAAAGTTTGAGTTTCATTGTTAACCACATATTTTACATTTAGAATTAAGGAGATTGTAAGATTTCACTTAACAATTCATAATGCTGGAATATTAATGCAAATTCCTAAAACACCCTGGAAATAATATAACAGCTATTTAAAAGCTGTTATAATGCGGTTACAAATCTGTTTTGGTAGTTAACAGTTTGTTAACTAGTTTGTTAATATAACAAACTGGGTTTGTATCTAAAACAAACCCTTCTAACAGCTAAACAAATCCAGTGAAAGCTATAAATACATACATACACTTTGTAATCATAAGAGAATTAGTTTTACGAAATAAAATTTTACAAGTCAGTTTTACATTCTAAAACTCTTCCATCTAAGAGCATCTTTCTTCTTTTCTTTCTCTGTTGGCTGTGTGTGAGTCCATTCAACAAGTGGTTGAATATCTTGCAAAGAAAACAAAAAGCTGAGTTACAAATCTCTCAAGTGGAGAGAAACAAACAGTATTAAAAGAAAGACTAGAGAAAGGGTAAGAAATATACCTGTTTGTAAGATTCTGGGGTGTTCAAAGCCGTGAAGCTCACAGAGATCAACAACAGCAAGTTCATATTGCATATAAACAAGGAATCCAGCAATCAGGTTAGGGTTTATATGCAATAAACGAATAACAGTAAAACTAAAGGAGAAACAGCAGGTGTTGTATGTTATACCTTTGATTAAGGGTGCGATTCAAAACCTTAAGTGTTTCATAACCTGCAAAACACAAACAGCAAGGTTAGGGTTTGTGTTTAATCGGTTGAAACAACAAGTAAACCAGAAAGCTCTTTGGCGCATTACCGTCGTAAGGAAGTCTGTTTGCAACCCTGAAGCATAAGAACTTCAAACATCAGATTTCAGAAGACCTAGGGTTTCTGAAACTAAAAAAATCACTACGCAAACAAAAGGTTTTTTGTGTAGGATCAGTAGACGAAGCTTCGTGGTGCAAGATTGAAGCAAAACCACGCTTCAATCATCAAGTTTGCTCAAGATTTGAGCAAACCCTGTAACACCCATTTCTACCCGGTAAAATATAGTAAAATCAGAGTTTTCACAAACGAACGGATGCTACATTTTTCGACTTAAAACCATAAACAAACATAATAAGGTCATTTCTGAAAAAGCGGATACATAACACCCTAACTTGGATTTAACCGACACACGACATTTTCAATTTTCAAAACAAGTCAAATTTCATTTACTACGCAGCGTAAATTCAAAAGGTTCAACTTAATTAACCGTGGCATCTAAGCAAGATTCATAACAGCAATAAACTCGAAATCCAACAAATAAAACGACATAAGTAATAGAAAAATAAGCGGTCATCCCCCCCCCCCCCCCCCCGCGAGAGTGCTACGTATCAGAGCGACGACACCGACTCGATCAAACGAAGGTAAGCAGCCTTCATTCGTGATTACCTGCACGTAACCAACAGGAGGGTAACATTCAAACAGAAGGGGTGAGATATCAAACCATATAATAGGACATTTGAAAAACATTATGTTAGAATCAGAAGACATAAGTTCACCACTTCACCGTCATCAACAACTTCAATCAATCACAAGTCATCAACATAGCCACTCAAGTATGCACTATGAATGCGACTCAATACTATGCACATGCATGTGGTACCATTGGAGCAGAACTCCCGCCGTCGTCGTAAAAATCTGCCAGTAAATAGTGGCATCAACAAGGCATAAGCCTTCAACATAATTTGCCAGTCCAGGCCAACGTGTTTTGAGCATAGCTCCAACATAAAAATGCTATGTATGCGACGCGATGTGAATGCACAAACAATCATCAATGATTACATAGCAACACACACCAACAACGGAATTCAACATTGGCCATAGGCCTACAACATAATATCTTGCCAATAAATAGAGGCAATCCAACCAGATACACGTCGCCAACTTCACACAATGGTAATCACAACTAGGCGCAACATCATCAACAAATCAACAACTGAGCCAACAATTTAGCAACTTAACACGTTAACAGTTTCACAACTCAACCAACAGTTGACAACTCAACAAATTAACGATTAACAATTTAACGACTTAACCAACAATTAGCCAACCGTGGGCCTAATGCGCCTAAAGTACCCAACAACCCACAAGACGGCGCCCAAATGCGCCCAGCAACCGAACAAGGCAGCCACACATGGCACCCATGGCGCCCAGTGTGCCCAGCAACCAGCAGACAACAAGCAACAGGCAGCCACACATGGCGCCCATGGCGCCCAGTGCGCCCAGCAACCAACAGACAACAAGCACAGGCAGCCAGACATGGCGCCCAGCAACAATCAGACAACAGGCAACAGGCAGCCAGACTTGGCGCCCAGTGCGCCAGCAACAATCAGACAACAGGCAACAGGCAGCTAGACTTGGCGCCCATGGCGCCCAGTGCGCCAGCAACAACAATAGGGCAGATTTCCATCAAACATACCTCTACTTCGGTGAATTAATTAACCTATCAAACGGTATCGAAACTTAGCAAAGGACCCCTCTATGGAAAGCTAAGAATGTCTAGTTCCTGACTATACTTGTTATTTTGCAAAATAATGGTCCAATTCGTACAGTTTCAGTAACTAAGCAACAAGGTCCAGAAAACAGGACAGCCACCATGACCTAGCTTGTGACACCTCTAAAATTATCAAAACTCAGTCAAATGACATGGGACTTGAGCCTAACCCGAACAAAATTGAGTGTAGTTTTCAATGAATCAAGAATCATTCAAAAAGGAGTTCAAACGAAAACCTTATACACGAAATACCGAACCTATATCCAGATTGTTTCCAGAATTCTAACCTAACTTGTGACACCTATAACTCGAGCTATACAACTCCAAATGCAACCAAACTAGTACCAAATTAACAAGCATTAAGTCTAGTTTCTGAAAAGGTAAACCACATAATTTTTGGACTACTAGATTGTTCCCAGTTACTGTATAACCGAACCTATACCCATATCGTTTCCAGAATTTTAACCTAACTTGTGACACCTATAACTTGAGCTATACAACTCCAAATGCAACCAAACTAGTGCCAAATTAACAAGAATTAAGTCTAGTTTCTGAAAAGGTAAACCACATAATTTTTCGACACAGCAGGCTTGATATCTTGTTTGCTATTGGGATGATTAGCAGGTTCATGAATGAACCAATGGTGATACATCTTAATGCTGCTAAGAGGGTCCTTAGGTACATTAAGGGCACTCTGAATTATGGCTTGTTCTTTCCTAAAGGCACTGATCAAGGGAAGTTTCAGCTACTGGGGTACTATGACAGTGATTGGTGTGGAGATCACATAGATAGAAGGAGCACTTCAGGGTTTTTGTTCAAGTTTCAAGGCATATCTGTTTCATGGAATTCTAAAAAGCAACAAATAGTTGCTCTTTCTTCCTGTGAAGCAGAGTATGTCTCTGCATGCAGTGCTGCCACACAGGCAGCATGGCTGGAAGCTTTGCTAAAGGAGCTTAAGGTGGAACTTACTCAATCTCCTACACTCCTAATTGACAACAAATCTGCCTTATGTCTTGCTAAGAATCCTATGGGGCATGGAAGGACGAAACATATTGAAACAAGGTACCATTACCTTAGAGATCAGGTTACTAAAGGTAACTTGGTGGTAGATTACTGTCCAACCAAAGAACAGCTTGCTGATGTGTTTACTAAGGCACTAAAGGGTGAGTCATTTACTAAACTTAGGAGAGAATTAGGGCTGGTTGCATTCTAACCTAAGAATGCAATTTCTAAAGTCATTATCCAGAGGCTTGTTCTGGATCATCTGTTTTTTAAAGCTATGTTACACTACAAGAAAAACTGGTTTTTCCGGCCAGGACTTTCCGGCGGATTGACATCCGCCGAAAATTTTCCGGCGGATTGACATCCGCCGAAAATTTTCCGGCGGATTTTATCCGTCGAAACATTACCGGCGGATTTGATGGTTTTTCCGGCGGATTTTTTTCCTCCTGAACATTTCCGGCGGAATTTTAGGTATTTCCGGCAGATTTGAATCTACGAAATTTTTTTAAAAAAAAACACATCCGCCGGTAAGGTATTTTTCGGCGGATTTTTTTGAAAAAAACACGGGGCAAATCCGCCGGAAACCCCCTAAATCCGCCGGAAACCCCTAAATCCGCCGGTAAATGACATTTCCGGCGGATTCTGCATTTTGACCGTTTGACTTCGTTTCTTCTAAATAAATCCCTTCTCCAGATGCTGTGTTTGATATGTTCGGTTGCAGGTACGATCCAATTCGGTACCCTCATTGAACGAAATGCTGGGAGGATTTCCATTCCAAATGAGATTTGGGGCAAAAAAACCATTGTGGGGCAAAAAAAAAGTTATATACCAAAGTAGGGCAAAATTTTTTAGTACAGAAGTCGCCCCCTGTAGCAGCGACTTCAGTACTGTGTTTTGCAATTTTTTTTTAAAATTCAGTTTAGAAGTCGCCCCCCCAGGGGGACTTCTGAACTGTGTTTTTTTATTTTTTTGTTTTATTTTATATTAAAATGATGAAAATGTAAGACCCATCACCCGATTCCATAATAGAAACCAGAGAAGAAAACATGGTCTCACCAACATCTGGTGACGACCCACGTTTAAGAATCGGTTATTTTCTCAACCCTTGCATAGAAAAAGAAGACTCACCTCCACCTAACTGTCTTCCACCCCATTTTCCCATCTTCTCTGAAACTTATAAAAACATGAAAATAGAAGTAAGATACAAGGGGTGGCGAGCACCACCAGACGATGGAAAACATGGGTCCAAAAATTACAACCCAGGTATGAATACTTATGGTTAAAAGCTGGAATACATAATGCTATCTGTAGCGACCGAAAAATCCGGGCGAGGATTTCTCGAAGGTTCAAAAATGAAGCCGCCACCAACGTTTTATTTTTAGGGTAAACATTGGTAAATCCCTTTGGAATAGATAAAGGTCCTTGAGACCAGATTAGGGTTCGGGAGTCGGTTATGCATGGGGAAGGTGTTAGCACCCCACGACATCCTTCCTAATGAAGGTTACCTGCTAATTAGTTGTAGGAAAAAAATGTTAATTTTGAAAATGTTAATTTTTACCCTTTATTGAAAGAAAAAAACTTAATAAAAATTTTAGTTTTTTGTGCTTGACAGGAGAGGGCCCCTGCTCCTACGTATCTCCAGGTGCGATGGAGAAATCAAAGCTACGCAGTTCTTGGGTAGAAAAAGTTTGTTGGTTGGTATTTATAAATATAGGGGTTTTATGATTATTGAGTTGTACGGCTCATCCGTCCTAGAACGTTGACTAACCCGCCCGTACGGTCGATTTAGTCCCCTATTTTCTGAAAATCGAGTTTTTTTTGTAGTTTGGAAAATGGCTTGATGTGTGTTGGTTTGATTTTATTGGAATAGGGATTTTAGGACTCTTGAGCCGTACGGCTCATTCATCCTAAAACGATGACTAACCCGGCCGTATGGCCGACTTAATCCCCTATTCGTTTTTGGAAAAAAGGTTTTTTAATTATTTTTGTTTTAGGGGTTCTAGGACTATTGAGCTGTACAGCTCATCCATCCTAGAATGCTGACTAACCCGACTGTACAGTCGACTTAGTCCCCTATTTGCTTTTTTTGAAGAGAGATATTTATTTTTTGAAAAAAAGACTATTTTTGAAAAGAAATAAGTAAAAACGAAAAGGGGTGAAATAGTTAAAAGTGGGGTGTAGATAGCAGAAAGGGGGTTATATTATTAAACGAGGGGTATGAACAGCAATAGGGGCTGTATTTTTCAAAAGTGGGGGTGTGAGAAGCAGGAGCCCAATTCGCGCTATGGGCCTAAGGCCTGCGAAATGTAGGCTTTCAAAGGGGGGGGGTTGTGTAACATCCCCAAAATAATTAATCGAATTATTTGGATGTAAACCCAATTGAATTAATTTGGTACTTAATTGGTAAAATTATTGAGTGCAAAAATTAATTATTGGTTGTCACAGGGTCGTTGACCGAATAATACGGACCAAGGAAGTTTTGGAATCGAAATAAGGAATTTGGGTCAATATGGTAATTGGACCACGCCACCACTTATTTATTAGTTAAATAAATATGTGTGTGTGTGTTAATTTAAAAGAAAGGAAAGAAAGAAAAGAAAAAGGAAAGGAAGCGCAGAAGAGAAGAAACAGAGAAAAGAAGAGAAAGAAGAGAAAAGAGAGAAAGAAGAAGAAGAAAGGAGAGGAGAAAGGAAGAAGAAGAAGATCATCACCAACCATCCCAAAGTTCCATCCTCATCATCATCCTTGTTTCTCCTTCCATTTCCTCAAGCTAGGTAAGCTCATACCCTTATTTCCCCCTTTTCTCTTGATTTCGAATTTGAGAGAGATGATGAATAGTAAACCGAGTTTGAGTTGATCTTCATGGTGGAATCATGTCTAGCAGCAAGCCCAACAACGGTTGTAAGCGGATTGAAGCTAAATTCGAAGTTTGGAGCGGATTGGAAATCCTAGGGTTCGATTGGGGATTTTTCGTGTCTCGGTGATTTCGGCTCGACAACGACTCTCGCTTCAAAGGTGAGTTTTACTCACGCTTAGGATGTTTTTGTGTCTCGTTAGTTTTTACGTTAATTGGTTTCGAGAGATTTTGGAACGAAAACCGTTATTTGAAAATATATCGCGTTTTAATACAATTCGTTTTGATTGATTTTTTGATTGGATTGATTGATTGTGTGGTTTGTATTGGATTTATTTTACTGGTTGTAAAATCTGTTTTCGATCGGAATAAAAATCGGAATTGAGCGGAATAGCGGAATTCGCGAAAATCGCAAAATTCTGCACTCGACAGGCCACAGGCCCCCTGTTCTGCCACTCCACGCGCCGTTGGCGCACCGCGCGTGACTCGCGCGCTACTGGGCAGAAGTTGGCTGTTAACTCGCGCGCCGTTTGCGCGCCACGCGCCATTCGCGCGCCAGTTGGCAGAATTTTCAGCAACCAAATGCTGTTTTTCGTTTCGCGATAACTTTTGATCCGGGAACCCGATTGAGGTGTTCTAAGATGCGTTGGAAAGCTTATTCAGAGGCCTAACTGAATATTCTATTTTTAAGGCAAAATGATCTGTTTCTGATATTAAAAATTGTGTCGAAAATTGGTCAAATAGGGTGCGAGTGTGAACTTGGATTTTTAAAAAACTTGGAATTAAAAGTGCTTCATTGATTGTCTGATTTGATGGACCGTGGGTTCATAGTACTGTAGATATATATATTATATCGAGTTTGGGTGACGACCCATGTAGACATACTAGGCGGGGTAGTCATGCACCCTTACCCTAGGCCTCTTACAATAGGGAAAGTACTATTGTTAAGATGGTTCACCGGGATTTAGCACTGGATTGCAGTCGGTGTTATGTTGAAAGTTTTACTGTACGATACACCGGGATTTAGCACAGGATTGCAGTCGGTGCCGTACTGAGTCATAACACGTTCACCGGGATTTCGCACTGGATTGTAGTCGGTGTCGTGTTGAATTAAATAATTTCATAACTGAACCGAGAGTGTTAGTAGGGGTTCCGGTAGAACTCACTGAGATTGTATCTCACTGTTTAATTATTGTTGTTTTACAGATAAACAGGGACAGAAGAAACCTCAGAGGCACGAGTAGGTGGCCCCGGGTGATGGAGGATGACTTAGTTTATGTTTAAGTTTATTTTCCTCCGGTTGTCCATGTATTGCAACACTATGGCATTAGTGTTTTGTTTATCCTTTTCCGCTTTCTTGTATGACTCTGATTACCAGTTGCTGACAGTTATGGTCTGTGTACCGTATAATCTTATTTATGTATAAGATGGTCATGTCGTATTTCAGCGAAATTTTATGTTGGTATTCAGTGTCTAAACAGGAAATTATTATCTCTGATGTTTATATTTTGGAACGCTTTGGTATTTTTACAAGTTAATTATACCGGGGTGTTACAGTTGGTATCAGAGCGGTTCGACCTAGTCGGACTTAGCTGTTAGGGTCTTTACTTTCTCCAGTCGTGATTTTCTTAGTATGCTATTAGACATTGAGCTTGATCAACTTAATACTTTGTGCATATTTCGCAGAATCATGGCCAGAAGAGGTAGAGGCGTTCCTCCTCCTGTTGATCCAAACTTTGAATGGATGCAGAATATCATTGAAAATCAGCAAAAGATGATGCAGGATATGTTGCAAATGCAGCATGACCAAATGGCTCTGCAGCAGCCCAATGTTCAACCCCATCAGGAAGATCCTAACCGGGCATATTTTCAATTTCAAAAGATGAAGCCCCCGACTTTCAAGGGAGGATCGGATCCAATGGCTGCCTACTATTGGATTGATTCAATGGAGAAAATTTTTCAAACCTTGCAATGCGGGGAAGGAGAGAAGGTAATATTTGCGGCAAATGTGCTCGATGAAGATGCCCACACCTGGTGGTGTAATGCAAGACATATGATGGAACTACAAGAGACTCCCCTAACTTGGGACAACTTCAAGGAATTATTTCTGAAGCAATATTTCCCTTCGGTGAAGAAGCTGAGTAAACAAGCAGAGTTTGTAAATCTTAAGCAAGGTGACATGTCGGTTGGGGAGTATGCTGCTAAATTTGAAAGACTGTCTCAGTTCTATGAGTTGGGGAGGTATGCCCCAAATGATATGTGGAAGATGCAAATGTTCAAAGAAGGTCTCCGAGCTGATGTGAGCCAAGGACTCAGTTCTTACACCTTGGTTAATTATCCTGCCTTAGTGCAACAAGCATATGTTGCTGAGGAGGATCTGAGGAAAATGTATGCTGAAAAGAAAGATTACTGGAAGGGTAAGAAAAAGGTTGCTGAATCTTCTACTCCATCCAGGCAGTCCAAGGGAAGCAACTATAAAGGGAAGCAGGTTCAATCATTCGATTCATCAACATTGAGGAATTGTAGGAGTTGCGGAAGATATCACCGTGGTGATTGTCAGCAAAGATCCAATAGGTGTTATGTTTGTAATGAAGAGGGTCACTATGCTGATAAGTGCCCATCAAGGAGGAACTTTCAAGGAGCACCGAATGCTCCTAAGCAGGGGCGAATCAATACATTGGATGCACGAACCATCACACCAGCAGATAATCTTCTGAGGGGTACGGGATCTCTTTTTAATAACTCAGTCAATATTTTATATGATTCCGGTGCAACTCACTGTTTTATATCACAAGCATGTGTGGATCGGTTGGGACTAGCAATATCTGAGCTATCCGAACCGATAACTATTTTAACTGCTGCCAAGGGTCGTGTCCAGACCCAATCATTATGTGAAAATTGCCTACTTGTCATAGGCGACAGACAATTCGTTGTGAAATTTATTTGCTTGCCTATGAGAAGTATGGACATTGTTCTGGGTATGAATTGGATGGCTGAAAATCATGTGATTATCAACTGTGCTGATCGAACCATTAGCTTCGCCTCTGAATCCGTAGGGTTGACACAGACGGATTTTGAAGCAACGATCTCTTACACCGAAGCAAGCCAGTCATTATTCCAAGGTGCGGAAGCTATTCTTATTATGTTGTCTGCATCTACTGAAACGGGTTTAGACTTGTCGTCTGTGCAAGTGGTAAATGAATTTCTAGATGTCTTTCCAGAGGAAGTTTCATCCTTACCTCCTGACCGAGAGGTAGAGTTCTCAATAGAATTGATTCCTGGTACGGGATCAATCTCTATTGCTCCTTATAGAATGTCTCCCTTAGAATTAAAGGAGTTGAAGTCTCAACTTGAAGAGTTAATATCGAAGAGGTTTATCCGACCGAGTGCTTCTCCATGGGGTGCTCCGGTATTGCTAGTTAAGAAGAAGGACGGAAGCATGAGGTTGTGTATTGACTACCGTCAACTCAACAAGGTGACGATTAAAAACAAATATCCATTGCCAAGGATAGACGATTTGCTTGACCAACTTCGAGGTGCAGTGGTATTTTCAAAAATAGATTTGAGGTCGGGCTATCATCAAATAAAGGTACGAGCCTTAGATATTCCGAAGACAGCTTTCCGTACTAGGTATGGACATTACGAGTTCGTAGTAATGCCCTTCGGTTTGACTAATGCTCCAGCGGTATTCATGGATTACATGAACCGAGTGTTTCACACGTACCTTGATCAGTTTGTGGTAGTTTTTATTGATGATATCTTGGTGTACTCTAAGACCATCGAGGACCATGTTCAACATCTCCGCATTGTTCTGAACGTACTCCGAGAAAAGAAATTGTATGCCAAGCCATCGAAGTGTGACTTCTGGATGCCGGAAGTAAAGTTTTTGGGACACGTGATTTCCCAATCGGGAGTTGCCGTGGATCCCAGTAAGGTGGAAGCTGTATTGAACTGGGAAAGACCAACATCTGTTACAAAAATAAGAAGTTTCTTGGGTTTAGCTGGTTACTATAGGAGGTTTATTCAAGGTTTCTCACAACTGGTTCTCCCACTTACCCGGTTGACTCGTAAGGCCCAACCGTTTATATGGGATGCCGATTGTGAGGAATGTTTTCAAGAATTGAAGGTTAGGTTGACTTCTGCTCCAATCCTAATTCTTCCAGATCCGTCTTTGGATTTTCAAATTTTCAGCGATGCTTCTGGGAAGGGTTTGGGATGTGTTCTCATGCAAAACCAACAAGTTGTAGCTTATGCCTCCAGACAGTTGAAGACTCATGAAGAGAACTATCCGACTCATGATTTGGAGTTAGCAGCTATTGTGTACGCACTGAAGATTTGGAGACATTACCTATATGGGTCTCGTTTCGAAGTCTTCAGTGATCATAAAAGCTTGAAATATTTGTTTGATCAGAAGGAGTTGAATAACAGGCAAAGAAGGTGGGTGGAATTTCTGAAGGATTATGACTTCGAATTGAAGTATCATCCGGGAAAAGCTAATGTTGTGGCTGATGCACTAAGTAGGAAATCCATTCACATAGCAGGGTTAATGATGCATGAAATGGAATTGTTGGAGTCCTTTAGGGACTTAAATATGAAAGCAAGATCAAGGAAAAGCCGGTTAGTGTTGAGCCATATGAGGATCTCCAGCTCATTAAGGGATTCTATTCGCTTGGCACAGGAAATTGATGTGAAGCTACAATCACAGAAATTGCTGCCAGATTTCACTGAAGATAGTGATGGAGTTATTTGTTTCCACGGTAGGATCTGTGTGCCCGATAATAAAGATATTAAAAAGCAGGTGCTAGAGGAAGCACACCGAAGTTTATTTTCTGTACATCCTGGATCCACCAAGATGTATAGAGATTTAAAGCAGATGTATTGGTGGCAAGGAATGAAGTTAGAGATTGCTGAATTTGTATCAAAATGCTTAACTTGCCAAAGAGTTAAGATAGAACATCAGAAGCCTGCTGGTCTGCTACGGCCACTAGATGTGCCAGTGTGGAAATGGGAAGACATTTCCATGGATTTTGTAATGGCGTTGCCAAAATCTCAAGCCGGTAACGACTCAATTTGGGTAGTTGTAGATCGGTTAACCAAATCAGCTCATTTTATTCCAGTTCGTTCTAGCAGTAAAGTATCCAAGTTAGCTGAGGTGTATATGAAGAACATAGTAAGGTTACATGGGGTTCCTGCCAGTATAGTGTCGGATCGAGATCCGAAATTCACTTCTCGATTTTGGAAAGCCCTGAACGAAGCATTGGGAACTAAAGTACTTCTTAGTACCGCTTATCACCCGCAGACAGACGGTCAGACCGAGAGAACTATCCAGACATTAGAGGATATGCTTCGGGCTTCGGTACTTGATAACGGGAAGAAATGGGAGGATCATCTTCCACTGGTTGAATTCTCATATAACAACAGTTATCATTCCAGTATCGGAATGGCGCCTTTCGAGGCCTTGTATGGAAGGAAATGTAGAACTCCATTGTGTTGGTGGGAAGTCGGTGAGAACCGATTGTTAGGACCCGAGGTGATTCAAGACACTACTGAAAAGATCCGTCAGATCAGGGAAAGAATGAAAGCTGCTCAAAGTAGGCAAAAGAGTTATGCCGACAAAAGGAGAAGGCCGTTAGAGTTTGAGTCAGGTGATCATGTGTTTTTGAGATTATCACCAACAATTGGAACAGGTAGAGCACTACGGGTGAAGAAGCTCAGTCCTCGGTATATTGGACCCTTCCAAATTATCGAGCGAGTTGGGCCTCTCGCATACCGCATCGCCTTGCCTCCTCCATTGTCAAGTTTGCATGATGTATTTCATGTGTCTCAGTTGCGGAAGTACATTCCCGATCCAAGCCAACCGTTAGATTTTGAAACGATTGACCTTCGACCGGACTTGTCCTTCCAACCTAATCCGAATTACATCATGGAACGTGGCGAGAGGACGCTACGGACAAAGTCAATTCCCATTGTCAAGGTAGTTTGGGATGGTTTTTCAGCCGAGGAAGCTACTTGGGAGTTGGAGGACGATATGCGGGCTCGGTATCCGTATTTGTTCTCTTGAGGTATGTTGTGTCTAAATTTTGAGGACAAAATTCTTTCAAGTTGGGAAGAATGTAACATCCCCAAAATAATTAATCGAATTATTTGGATGTAAACCCAATTGAATTAATTTGGTACTTAATTGGTAAAATTATTGAGTGCAAAAATTAATTATTGGTTGTCACAGGGTCGTTGACCGAATAATACGGACCAAGGAAGTTTTGGAATCGAAATAAGGAATTTGGGTCAATATGGTAATTGGACCACGCCACCACTTATTTATTAGTTAAATAAATATGTGTGTGTGTGTTAATTTAAAAGAAAGGAAAGAAAGAAAAGAAAAAGGAAAGGAAGCGCAGAAGAGAAGAAACAGAGAAAAGAAGAGAAAGAAGAGAAAAGAGAGAAAGAAGAAGAAGAAAGGAGAGGAGAAAGGAAGAAGAAGAAGATCATCACCAACCATCCCAAAGTTCCATCCTCATCATCATCCTTGTTTCTCCTTCCATTTCCTCAAGCTAGGTAAGCTCATACCCTTATTTCCCCCTTTTCTCTTGATTTCGAATTTGAGAGAGATGATGAATAGTAAACCGAGTTTGAGTTGATCTTCATGGTGGAATCATGTCTAGCAGCAAGCCCAACAACGGTTGTAAGCGGATTGAAGCTAAATTCGAAGTTTGGAGCGGATTGGAAATCCTAGGGTTCGATTGGGGATTTTTCGTGTCTCGGTGATTTCGGCTCGACAACGACTCTCGCTTCAAAGGTGAGTTTTACTCACGCTTAGGATGTTTTTGTGTCTCGTTAGTTTTTACGTTAATTGGTTTCGAGAGATTTTGGAACGAAAACCGTTATTTGAAAATATATCGCGTTTTAATACAATTCGTTTTGATTGATTTTTTGATTGGATTGATTGATTGTGTGGTTTGTATTGGATTTATTTTACTGGTTGTAAAATCTGTTTTCGATCGGAATAAAAATCGGAATTGAGCGGAATAGCGGAATTCGCGAAAATCGCAAAATTCTGCACTCGACAGGCCACAGGCCCCCTGTTCTGCCACTCCACGCGCCGTTGGCGCACCGCGCGTGACTCGCGCGCTACTGGGCAGAAGTTGGCTGTTAACTCGCGCGCCGTTTGCGCGCCACGCGCCATTCGCGCGCCAGTTGGCAGAATTTTCAGCAACCAAATGCTGTTTTTCGTTTCGCGATAACTTTTGATCCGGGAACCCGATTGAGGTGTTCTAAGATGCGTTGGAAAGCTTATTCAGAGGCCTAACTGAATATTCTATTTTTAAGGCAAAATGATCTGTTTCTGATATTGAAAATTGTGTCGAAAATTGGTCAAATAGGGTGCGAGTGTGAACTTGGATTTTTAAAAAACTTGGAATTAAAAGTGCTTCATTGATTGTCTGATTTGATGGACCGTGGGTTCATAGTACTGTAGATATATATATTATATCGAGTTTGGGTGACGACCCATGTAGACATACTAGGCGGGGTAGTCATGCACCCTTACCCTAGGCCTCTTACAATAGGGAAAGTACTATTGTTAAGATGGTTCACCGGGATTTAGCACTGGATTGCAGTCGGTGTTATGTTGAAAGTTTTACTGTACGATACACCGGGATTTAGCACAGGATTGCAGTCGGTGCCGTACTGAGTCATAACACGTTCACCGGGATTTCGCACTGGATTGCAGTCGGTGTCGTGTTGAATTAAATAATTTCATAACTGAACCGAGAGTGTTAGTAGGGGTTCCGGTAGAACTCACTGAGATTGTATCTCACTGTTTAATTATTGTTGTTTTACAGATAAACAGGGACAGAAGAAACCTCAGAGGCACGAGTAGGTGGCCCCGGGTGATGGAGGATGACTTAGTTTATGTTTAAGTTTATTTTCCTCCGGTTGTCCATGTATTGCAACACTATGGCATTAGTGTTTTGTTTATCCTTTTCCGCTTTCTTGTATGACTCTGATTACCAGTTGCTGACAGTTATGGTCTGTGTACCGTATAATCTTATTTATGTATAAGATGGTCATGTCGTATTTCAGCGAAATTTTATGTTGGTATTCAGTGTCTAAACAGGAAATTATTATCTCTGATGTTTATATTTTGGAACGCTTTGGTATTTTTACAAGTTAATTATACCGGGGTGTTACAGGTTGCAGTAATGAAACGAGGGTGTGTAATTTATTGAAAGGGTGTTATATATAAAAAAAACGGGGGTGCGCTTAGCAGCCCAGTCTATTTTCGTTTTTGGTGTTTGGACGCCTGACAGTGTAACTGGGCCTAAAACAGGGTGGTGCGTGAATTAAAAACGAAGGTGCGGGAAGCGATCTGATTAAAAATTAAAAATAAAAATTAAACCTAAATTATATAAGTCAAAGCACTAAAGAGCTAACCCTAATTTTTTCTTTATTCCTCATTCCAACTGCGCCGTTCTCACCCAAGAGAGAGACGGCTTGCGAAATTTCTGCTCAGAGAGAGTGTAACATCCCTAATTTTTAAAGACTCGTACTATGATGCCTAAGACCGAGTAATTATTTTTGGGAATACTTGGTCATGTCTCGAGGATTAATAGTCGAGGAAAAGTCCAAAGAAATCCTACTCTACATTTAATTGTGACTTAGTCATAATTTAATTGAACAATTCAGCTGAAGGGTAAAATCGTCATTTCCGTCTCAAAATGAAGAAGCATCGTTGATGAAGTAACGGATTGGGTTCTAATCGTGCTAGGTTATGGAGATGTTATCTAAATTTCTAAGTCATAGGGATTGATGAGTATCGGTAGATTAAAATGGACCTAAATAGATATTAATGAACCAAGGGCATTTTGGTCATTTCCGTACCCTTTAAAACCTTTAACCCAAACTTCCCAACATCAAACACATTCCTCAATTTAAAAGATCCATAACCAAGATTGTGGAAGGAAATTATGGGTTAGTGATTATTTAGAGGTGAATTAAAGTAAGAAAATCACTTAAGGGTATTTATGTCTTTTCCCACTCAAGTAAGCCTCAGCCCATTACCTCACTAGACTCAATCTTTTTCCTGGTCCTTCTTTATTATTCTGAAACAGAAAGGAAAGGAAGGAAAAAGGGGTAAAGAGAGAGGGGGAGGCCATGAGGGAGAAGAAGGAGGAAGAGGGGGAAAACTCAAACTCAAACTCAAAGATGGATGCATGTGTACTTTTCTTCCTCCATTCCCTTCAGTTTTTCATTCTCTATCCAATGACACCAGCATCAAGACCTGATTCTCCCTCATCCTCAAGGTGCCATTTTCGAATTCTCAAAGCTCATATGATCAAGTTGGTGAGTTTGCCATTTTATGTGCTATTGGTGCTTCATAATCACTTTCCGAAGCCCAATGGCCGTATTAGAGTACTTCCTCCAACCACATTTCGAAGTTTCTGGAGATTGGGTGTAACTTAATTCAGTTATGGATGTTTTGAGTTGGCTATGGGACTCAAATTCGTGATAGCAAGTGATTGAGGATGATGATGATCAAGTCAATCAAGAATTCTGGGTGAAACCCGTATGGTATACCTTCGGTGATTTCATCGTATATCCCTGCAAACAACTCCGATGATCGTGATTCTTGTTTCTCTCGAAAGTAGACAAAACGCTCTTCATTTTGGGCACAAGAACCGTATGATTTCATGGAGAAATGAAGGAGATATCATGTCCCCAAGTTTTGGATTCAGAATCAAGCACTATCCTGGACCAGTCACCTTGTCTTGGTGATATCTCCCAAACCACTGCATGCATGCGTGTGAATCTTCCTCCATCAGAA
This sequence comes from Astragalus membranaceus, assembly GCA_039519185.1. Taxonomy (NCBI): domain Eukaryota; kingdom Viridiplantae; phylum Streptophyta; class Magnoliopsida; order Fabales; family Fabaceae; genus Astragalus; species Astragalus membranaceus. The sequence goes on along the minus strand of CM076848.1, from coordinate 176,544,165 downwards.
AGTAGACAAAATCCTCTTCAGAATGGGCACTGATTTGAAGGAGTTTGGTTGCGAATTGACAAAGTTATGCCTGTTGCAAAACTGAATCATGTTGCTGGAAAACAAAAAGAAGAAGCTGGAAATGTGATTCGTCGGATTTGGGATTCGAGTTGTCAAGTCGCGCGAGACGTCATTTCTATCCACCGGAGATGAAGTCAGAATCAAGAGGGGTGTTGGTTGCGGAATTCATTTGCGGAGGTATTCGGAGCGGGTACGTGACTACGAGGATTGTTCGAGTGGTTACGGTCCGATCGTCCGTGCTCCGGCGTGATTTCTCGCGAGATCGTCAACCGGGTGAGTTCTACTCACGGATAGGGATATTTTTACATGTCTTGAAAATATATCGGTTTTGAGTCATAAGGCATTATCCGTTTTTGAAAGATTTTGGAACCGAAAACTGTTTTTGAGAAATGTTACGTTTTTACGGTTTTTATGGAATTGTTGAACAATTTACGAAATTGTGATTAAATTGTTGAAATAAAATGATTTGTGTACTATCTGGAATATTTGAGATTTTGAGTTTCAGGAGTGATCGATATTAGAAATCGAATTGGGCGAAAACGGAAAGCGGAATTGAGAAATAGGAGAATTAGAGAAACAGAACCGGACGCACGGATCGTGCGCCCCTGGGCACGGACCGTGCGCCCTCTTCGGGTTGACTGTATGAATTTTGGTGCATCACGCACGGGTCGTGCGCCCCTGGGCACGGACCGTGCGTGAGCTTCTGTCACCGATTCCCGATTTCTCGTTCCGGAGCTCCGTTTGATCCCGAACCTTTTCTAATCTCTTTCTCAATCATTTAAAAAGGAATTGCCGTATTGAAAACCGTATTTTGAACTTGTTCAACTCATGATTTTGAAAAAGAACTTCGAAAGCATATTTGATTGAAAAACCGAAACCCTAGTATACGTGTGGGTACACCGTCTGATGGACTGACTGAATATATATATATATATATATATATATATATATATATATATATATATATATATATATATATGTTATATATGTCAATTGTTTTTGATTATAATGCCGGATGTTTATAAATTCATCAAAACGGGTTATAAGTCAATAATACGTTACAATGTGATTATAATGTCGGATGTTTAAACTATTAAATTCATCTAAACGGGTTATAGATCGATAAGATATAAATTATCTAAAAAGATTATGTGATTGATCCTTTGGTGATCGTATGGATATAAATTATCTAAAAAGACTATGTGATAGATCCTTTGGTGATCGAAAAGATATAAAATTATCTAACTCTCGAGAATTGATATGTATTGTCATATGTATCGCGTTGGGTGACGATCCGACAAGTAGCATACTAGGGAGGGAAGTCATGATCCCTTACCTAGGCCCTGTATACGTTTTGGCATGGTCAATTCGTGGGTTATCGGGATTCGTAGTCGTTGTACAGCCGATTTATGCTAAACTAAAATTATAACACGATTTGCCGGGATTCGTAGTCGTTGTACAGTCGGCATTTCAATTTATAGCTTATGATTCGGGATTCGTAGTCGTTGTACAGCCGTTTCATGTTAAGCTAAGATAAGAACACGATTTGCCGGGATTCGTAGTTGTTGTACAGTCGGCATTTCGATTTGTAGCTTGTGATGGCTATTGAAAATATGTTATAACGGTTTCATAAATTGAACCGAGTGTCAGTGAGGGGGCACGGTAGGACTCACTGAGACAAGTTGTCTCACCCAATCCATATTTGTTGTTTTTACAGAGAACAGGTTATAAGGACAGTAGGCGGCACAGTTAGTCGTCAGGCTCGAGGAGAAGTTGGAGATGTAATCTTCCATCTATGTTTTGGATTATTCTGATGTAGTCTCTGTATTCGGTCTTATGACTCGAACTTGTATCATGTTATATTTTTATAGTTTCCGCTGTTTCTTGTAAAGATGTATATCTGAACAGGAATTTTTATACTCTGATTTATACCAAATTGTATATTTAGGTGTTTCTTTGTTAAAGAAATACCGGGGTGTTACAGAGAGATTTTCGGAGAGAGAGAACGGGAGAGAGAGAGAGAGAGAGAGAGAGAGAGAGAGAGAGAGAGAATGAGACAGTGAGAGAGGGAAGAAAGAGGAGTTGCGACTGTGAGGGAATGACGCACGGCCAGCGACGTTGAACGGTGGCGACGGTGGTGTTGTGGTCTTCGCCGGAGAAGACAAGCCTCCAACGACGCGAGGGGATGACGCGACGAAGGTTAACGGCGGCTAACGGGGTAAACGACAAAAGTGGTGCGACGGATGATGCGACCGGAGGTTGACGACGACGGTTTACAAGCCAACGACCTCCGTCTACGGAGGTCGGATTCTAAGGGGTGAGTTCTTCCTCTTCCTTTTCGGATTCTTACCTCTCTTCTCCTTCCTATATTTTGTTTTTTCTCCTAAATTCGTTTTTTAGGTTTCACAAAAAATCCCCAAAGTCTTAACTTTTCAAAACTGAGCACTCATGGGTTTTGTATTTCCTTTTTGACAATAGATTTTGTACTCCAAATCTTTGATTTTTTTTAACACAAACTTAATTTGATGTACCCTTTTAGCCTACAATCTGATTTTCACTCCACTCCTATTTTTCATCTTTTGAAAACCTAAAATCCAGAACCTACTACCAACAAATTTTATTTGTGATTTTTCCTTCTAAACCTATTTCTGACTTGGTTTTTTTTTTTATTGTTTACACACTATCATATAACACATAACACGTATCATACTCAATATTTGATGAATAATGGTAATAACGAAAACAACATGCTTAAGATTACAACTATTAACATTCTCATATCTACATTTTGGTCTAACCCCTATTCAAATTAATAGACAAGAAAGGACCTAAAGCATTTGTTTATGAATCTAAAAAAAACGTGACCGACCTTTTTTCTACCTTCTGAAAGCTGCTTACTGCTACCCTTACTTTGTTTTAGAAAATCTTGATGCTTTGTGGTTAGGGTCTGAGTGTGAAACCCTAAATTTTGCTTTGAATTTTCGTACAAGTTTTCTCTCAGTTTTTGTGTGTGTATGTTACTGTGTTGTATCGGTGTATTTCCCTTCTGTTCTCGTTCTCCCTTTACTGTTTATTACTATTTGTATTTATAGGTGAATTTGTGTGGGGTAGGTGTGGGAGGAAGCAGGGGAGCAAAACTCTTTGGAGACAAAAGCACAACTGCCTCTGAAATATGCATGCTACAGCAAGGGGTGGAGGTGGTGCTGCAAAAGCTGCAGTGTTTTTGCTCAAAATGAAGAAAAACAAAGAGACAAGATGAAAGGAGCTTGAGCTAGTAGCTCAAAGTGCAAAACTGGAGCAGAGGCAGCAAGCAGCAACGCATCCCTCTTTTGACTTTATTTTGTTTTTGTTTTTGTACCCCTTTTTTACTTTTTCTTTGTCCTTATTTGTAATAAAACTGTTTATAAAAAGCATTAATTCAGGAATTGATTTTTATTAGATTTTTTATAACAATAATGATAATTAAACTAATAGCAATGACTTTAATAGCGGTAAAAATAACGAGTACCAAAAAATAAATACTCGTACGTAACGAGAAACAAACACGCTCACGCAATGAGAGCAACGACGCGCGTACTATTAAAAAAAGAAACGTGGCACAGCGAGAACAACAATGCGCCCACAATTAAAAGCGACTCGCATACGCTAGGTGCGAATTGAAACCATTTACGTTAATCTGACGGACAAAATTAGGGTATGACACTATCAAAGCTTCTACATTTGAAATCAAACGTGATGATGAGTTGATTCTTGGAATACATAATGCTATCCGGCTCTGTTGTTACCCAGTTGTAGTTTTTTACTGTTATTTTGTTTATCAATAATTGTAATTGAACGTCACTGATTTAGTAATGAATAAATATTGGGTTGATTATTTTTTGGTTTACAGTACCGTTTAAATTAAACAAAAATTTTATTATTAAAAAGCGTCACCGTACATAAAACTTGAAATACACGAAAACGATAAAATGACAGAAACTACTGAGCTGGTGGAGTTAAACGACTAAGGATCTTAGCGACGGTCCGTGTGGTTTCCACCTACAAATGCAGATAACCCTTCCATTTAAACAGGACATAAATGGACATCATTGCTAGAACGTCATCGTCGTTCTTGACATCCATTGTAGACCAGTGCACACGTCCATCAGACCAATCGGGTTTCTGATAAACTATACGAGTTATCTCTCGCTCGTCGCCCTCCACTTGCACCTTACCCAGCAGTTTATCTTTTAGGGCAGTGAATGTTATGTTGTGTTTAAGCCTACACTGCATTGTGTCTCGCCCCTCGAAACAGACACCATCAACTTTGTTGGTGATGATGCCCTGATGATGAATGATAGTGAGGGAAGAATCCTCTGAGTATTGTGTTAGGGGCATTTTTTTGTGTTTATACGATTTCGTGGAGAAGAAGCAGAGAAGGGGTTAGGGTTTTTGCGAAGTAGAAGGGAAAGTTAAAGCCGAATTTATAATAGGCGTGGGGAAACATGAGCCGTTGATCAAAATTTTAGATAACAAATTTGAGCCGTTTATTTTTAGGTATTTCCGGCGGATTTTTAGTTCTTTCTGGCGGATTTTAGGTATTTCCAGCGGATTTGGGTCTACGAAAAAATCCGCCGGAAATACCTAAAAATCCGTCGGAAATACCTAAATATCTGCCGGAAATGACCAACCGACTAAAATCCGCCGGAAACGTCATTTCCGGTGGATTTTTTGAAAAGAGCGGGGAATTTGATTTTTGAAAATCCGCCGGAAATCCCCTAAATCCGCCGGTAAGTGACATTTCCGACGGATTCTCCTTTTGACCGTTGAATTTTGGTTCTTCTATATAATCCCTTCTCCATTCTCCACTTCTTCTTCACACCTCTACCAATACTCTCATTCTCTCTACTAAATCTCTTCTTGAAATTGCTCTCTTCCTCTTTCTACTAAAGGTATGTTTGTAACATGAGTTAATAGTTTTAGTTTTTGAATTATTTTATAATATGAGTTTGTTACTAATTGTGGTGTTGTTTGTTTAGGTATTGTTTGAGTTTGCGTTCCTCATTTTTCCTGTTTGTTCGAGTTGGGGATACGCTTCAAGTCAGAGCCTTCTCTTCACTACGGTTAGTTATCAAAGTAAAGTAATTAATATATCAATATATATATATATATATGGATTTTTTGTTTTTAGTGTCTAAAAAAATTTTACCAACTTTTGGTCACCGTAAAATTTGGATTTTTTTAGTACTTGGTGACTTTTAATAACGCTTATTGTCGGTGATTTGAATACATCTTCCTGTGTCTCATTGTAGTGTCTTAGAAGTTGGTTTTTTCAAATTACATTTTTGGTACAATATTAAAATCAATAAAATATTAATTACTTCACTATTTATAGTAAAATTTTGTTACAAATTTTGTTTGCAATAATAATACACAATAATTTATATTGAAAAACTTATTTATTAAGTTCACTTATAAATTTTATTAACAGATATTGTCTTATAAAAATTGAAATTTAAAATTAAATTTGCAATTATTATTTATAATGTTTAAATTATTATTATATAACATTATATAAAAATTCATTGTGTTGCGGTAATTGATAGTTTATTGATATATCAAAATAAATAATTAATATATCAATATATATCAAAATATAAAGTAATTGATAGTTTATTTGATAGTTTATTTCATTTAGGTTGTAGTGTAGTACATAGATCGATCTTGAAATTATGGATCGTAGTTGGATGTATGATCGATTGTTTCCTGGAAGATCCGGTTTAAAGCGACGTTTTGTAGAAGGAGTAGAAGAGTTTATTTTTTGTGCTAAGGCCCATGAAGAATTTGCACGACAAGGCAGTATTAGATGTTCGTGCTTGAAATGTTCCTTTCGATTTATAAAAAATGAAGAAGTTAGACTTGATTTGTACAATAATGGGTTTAAGCCAAATTATTGGATATGGCCTCATCACGGGGATGTAGGACAAGGGGTAGCTGCTGCAGTTCCTGCGGTTAATGTTCCGGTTGAAGTAGTAGCTCCCACATCAAGTAATTATCCAGCGACTACGACATTTGAAGGCCAAACTATACAACCGTTAGATGTTTATCAGGGAATGATATCTGACGCTGTTGGAGTAAATTTGGATTTTGAAGAACCAGAGTATGATGCTGAAGAAGTTCCAAATGAGGAAGCTCAAAGGTTTTACATGTATTTGAGTGAGACAAATAAACCATTATTTGAAGGATCTAAAGACTCAAAATTATCAATGTGTGTTCGGTTGTTGGGTCTTAAGTCTCAATTTAATGTTGCTGAGTTGTGCATGGAATATATGACCAAAATGATGTTGGATGCAACCCCCATTAGAGGGCTTTTTCCGCAAAGTTATTATGAAGCTAAAAGACTGGTATCGAAGCTTCGCTTAAAATCTAAAAGAATTGATTGTTGTGTGTCTGGTTGCATGCTCTATTATAACAATGAGTTTGGCATAAATGATGGAGAGTTGTCGGAATGCAAGTTGTGTGGAGAGCCACGCTATCGTGTCAGTAGGAAAGGGATGAGTAGAGGCAAACCGGTTCCACGAAAAGCAATGTTCTATCTTCCGCTTATACCAAGGCTACCGAGGATGTTTACTTCAATGGAGACCGCAGGTAAAATGACGTGGCACCATCAAAATAGAAATAATTCTGGTGAATTACGTCACCCATCTGATGGTGAAGCTTGGAAGCATTTTGATCGTGTTCATCCAGATTTTGCCAGTGATCCATGCAATGTTCGGCTTGGTTTATGCTCTGATGGTTTCACACCATATATTCAAGCCTCGGCAACACCGTATTCATGTTGGCCAGTTATTGTTACCCCATACAACCTTCCTCCAGAAACGTGTATGTCTAAACCATACATGTTTTTAAATTCTATTATTCCAGGGCCAAGTAATCCAACAGCTGGTATTGACATATATTTGCAACCTTTGATTGATAACCTAAAAAGGTTGTGGAATGGTGTTTTAACTTATGATGCAGCACGCAAATAAAATTTTGTGAAGAGGGCGGCTTTGATGTGGACCATTAATGACTTCCCTGCCTATGGAATGTTGTCTGGATGGGGGACACATGGTAAGATGACGTGTCCGATTTGCATGGTTGACACAAAGGCTTTTAGTCTTAAATACGGAGGAAAAACTTCATGGTTTGACTCGCACCGTAGGTTCTTACCTATGGATCACCCATTTAGAAAGCAGAAATATGCGTTCATCAAGGGAAATGTTGAAACAGTTGGACCTCCTCATAGGTTGACACCAGAGGAAGTTTGGAATAGTGTGAGGGATATCCCTCCTGTGGAAGTCGTAGCGGGTGTTGTTTCTCGTCCAGATGGCTATGGACAATGGCACAATTGAACAAAAAAAAGTATTTTTTGGGAACTTCCCTAATGGAAAGATATATAATCTATTGAGACACAATCTCGATGTCATGCATATAGAGAAGAATTTTTTTGACAACATATTTAACACTGTCATGAACGTGAAAGGCAAAACGAAAGACAATGAGAAAGCTAGGAAGGATATAGACCATTACCGTAGATGAAAGGATTTGTTGCTGGTTGAGCAAGGTACTAGGACTTTGAAACCCAAAGCCAAATATACTTTATCTACCGAACAAGCGAAAGAAGTTTATCAGTGGATAAAAGAGTTGAAAATGCCAGACGGTTATTCTTCCAACTTATCTAGATGTGCGGATGTGGATAATGGGAGGTTGCATGGGATGAAGAGCCATGATTGTCATGTATTCATAGAGTGCTTACTTCATATCGCTTTTAGTTCATTGCCAACACACGTTTTGAATCCGCTCATTGAAATAAGTCAATACTTTAAGAATTTGTGTTCTGCAACGCTAAAAGCTGATGATCTTTCAAAAATGGAACAAGACATCCCACTTATCTTATGCAAGTTGGAGAGAGTATTCCGTCTGGTTTCTTTGATTCTATGGAGCATCTACCGGTGCAACTCGCATATGAAGCTAAACTTGGCGAAGCTGTCCAATACAGATGGATGTATCCGTTTGAAAGGTCATTTAATTTTTATAATATAAGAAACAAGTTTAAAATATATGATTATTATGTTAATTAATATCATTTTCTCTAGGTTCATGGGTGATTCAAAAAGATCGGTGAAAAACAAAGCTAGAGTTGAAGGATCGATATGTTCTTCTTACTTACACTGTGAAACAACACATTTTTGTTCTTATTATTTCAAGAATGAGTTTGCTCCTGGAAGCAGTCGAAATGAAATGGATACTGAATGGCCTAGACATCATTTAGCTTTGTCTGTCTTTTGTCTACCCGGTCGTCCATCTGGGAAGGAGTCAATTCACTGGCTAACAGATGAAGAGTTAAGTTTAGCACATGTTCATGTGTTGATAAACTGTACTGAGGTGCAACCATTTATTGAGTATGTTCCTCAACATTAACTATCGATCTTAATTAGTTAATATAAAGTAGACAAATGTGTAACAATTAATTATTTCTTTTTAGGGAATTCTTGTCATCAGAGGACGTAAGTGAGCAACAATCTTCTGCTCATATTAATGCACATTTTCCAACGTGGTTTAGGCAACATGTTTATGCCTTCTCACCAACTCCTACCAACCAACAGTTGAGGAACATATCAGAAGATCCTCGAAGATGTGTTAAACAATGGCACACATACTTTGTCAATGGATACAAATTTCACACCAATGAATGGACACATGGCAGATAGATAGTCAATAGTGGAGTGTGCATGAAGGGTGTCACTGGAGGAGGTGAAGATGATTTTTATGGTGTGGTTCAACACATATATGAACTTTCGTACCCCCATCTAGATTTTAGTCAGAAGGTAGTGGGTTTTTATTGTAATTGGTTTGATCCGTCTGCTCGAGGAACAAAGGTGAATCCAAAGTCAAATACAGTGGACATTAAAATGAATGTTAGATATCGACTGTATGATCTGTTCGTCATTGCACAAAATGTGAGACAAGTCTATTATGTCCGTTATCCATCAACGCGGACTGATAGGCGTGGTTGGTGTGTCGCAATTAAAACAAAACCAAGAGGTCGCATTGAGACAAATGATGACACGGTGGAAGATGTGTCATATCAAATGGAAGAGATGTCTAATGTAAATGAAGTGATTCAAGTTGAACCCATTAGTTGTTTATGTGATGAGCCAAACACCAGCGATGAAGTTGATGACGAAGAAGATGCTGATGAAGATGCAATAGACCACATTGGTGTATCAAGAATTCACTCCTTTGATGATGATGATTTTGAGAATGAATGGGATTCCAATTAGTTATTTATGTTTCAACAATATATATGTTAACCTATTTTTAATCAACGATGTTATGTTTGTTATGTTTATATATTTTTGTTTAGTACGTTTATGTTAACCTTGTTTAGTGTATGTTTGTTTGTTTAAATGTATATGTCTAGATACGGTCATGGCATCTCACTCAGGATCCGATGACGAGACATATGTTCCTCCACCTGTCACGGGTGATGCCGCCAACACTAGCAGGCGGAAGACTTCTACTCGTCTAGGGCGTCGTGTTCAGCCTGCTCGTGTTGTTGTTTCTGGTGGCAGATATTTGCCACCACCTGGGTCTGAGGGTGCTAGTACTAGTACTGCAGGGGACCCAACGATTCCTGCTGCTACTGAGGGCTTAGCCCCGACAGATGTTGATTCTGATGGGGTACGCACATTCACTGTTGACCGTGAGGTGGTGAGGTATACACCTGATGGGCGTATCATATTGGAGACTGCTGGCGATTCGTAAGTATATATATTAATATTTATTAATTTATTTTTGTTTCCTTTTATATAGCTTATATAATTTGGTGTAATAAAATTCATCTTTTTTAATGCAGGTTTCTTCCTTTTTCCTTCGAAGGCTAGCAGCTGGAAGAATTGGACGGTTGTTAGAAAAGATACAGAGGCAATTGGGAGGATGTTAAAATCATTTTTGGTAAGTTGTTCTACAAAATAATTAATTAATTTGGTGTATTATCTTATTGACTTGATTAATTAATATTTGTCTTATAATTAAAAACATTATTATAAATTTCTTAGATAGGAAAAATTTACATGGTTACCAGAGCAGCAAAGGGAAGTTGAGAGAGTCTTCCATAAGAGATGTTCCCATCGCTATTCTGAATTACTGCGGGAGGCGCGCGGTAAGAATGCGAAGCCATCTTATATGGGAGACTCAACTTGGGCTGGGTTATAGGAGTACTGGCAGACACCAGAATTTAGGAATTTTTGTGAGAAAGCCAAGAAGAACAATGCTTCTGAAAAAGGTGGCTGCACACACACAGGGGGGTGTTAATACTGCAACGCATCAGAGGCGTTTCGTAAATTTATTACTTTATTACTTGATTAATTAATTATTTATAATTAACTAGTCATTTTCATGTGTATTAATTAATAATTTGTATATATAGGAGGCGAGGCAACAAAGGGCAATCACTTTGCCTGAGTTGCATCGCTACCTTCATATGCGGGAGGACACTGGTGACTTTGCTACAGATCGGGCGAGGAATATTCAGGTAAAACTATTTTTACAATTATATATTAATGTTTATTATTTATATTAATTTTTATATCGGGCGGGGAATATTATATTAAGACTACTTTTGCTATAGTTATTTATTTGTTGGGTTATTTTTTTCAGGAGAGCTTCCAGGGTGGGCTGGCTGAGTACCATCAATCACAACAGAGCAGTGGGGAAGCTGATATCGATCCAGTGGAGGAGGCTAGAGTAGCTTGTGATATTTGGGAGAGAGCAGCTGGTCCCCAAAAGAGTAATCGTATGGTAGGATCAGGTGGTATTGGACCGGCTGCTTTCCGAACAAGCATTATTCCGAGTCTATCAGCTTCACATTCTGGATCCTCGAGTACTGGTCGCTCTTATGTTCCCAGTGCTGGTGAGTTGCATGTTGTTACGCAATTGACGCAGCAACTGAGCGAGGACCAGCGTCAGTTTGCCGAGCGGCAGGAGCAAAGTGAACGGGAAGTGCATGCGCTTCGGGAGAAAGCCAGGATAGCTGAGGAGCGCATGGAGGAGCAGGCTAGGGTAGCTGCGGAGCAGGCTAGGGTAGCTGCAGAGCAGGCTAGGATAAATGAGGAGCGCTTTAAGATTTTGCTGGATCAGCTGATGTCTCAGCACTCGAGGCCATTCTCATCACATATGCCATCCTACTTGCCGCAGCAGCATTACGGCGGTGCATTTCAGCAGTGGCCTCAACAGCAGTATGCACCCCAGTATTCCCAACAGTATGCACATCAGCCATACCAGCCATACCAGCAGCCCCAGCAGCAGTCACCCCAGCAGCCAAACCGGTCAAACCAGCAGCCCCAGCGGCGGTCACCCCAGCAGCCCCACATCGATCTTAATATTATCGATTCGATTACTGCTTTTCTTGAATCTGATGATACCTACTATCAGGGTGATGAGTCAGACCAGCAGCCACCCCAATAGCTTTGGATTATTTTATTTTGTTGTATGAATATTTATTTATTGCATGGATATTTTTTTTTGTATGGATATATATTTATTTAAATTAATGATTAATTTTCATTCCTAATTTTTATTTTTTTAAATAGTAAATTAATTAATTATTAAATTTTATTTTTTTATCAATAATTAAAGTTTTTAATAAAATAATCAATTAGAGTTTTTAATAAAATAATATTAATTTTTTAAATAAAATGATTTTTAAAAAAATAATTTTTCTTTTTAAAAAATAATTAATTTTTTTTTAAAAAAAAAAAAAAAACTGTTTTTGCGGCGGATTTGTGGACTTTCCGGCGAATACTCCGCCGTGGGCTTTCCGGCGGATTTGTGGACTTTCCGGCGGATAAAATCATACGAATTTTTTTTGGATTTTCCGGTGGATTATCAGCCGGAAATTTCTGGCGGATGTTTCGGCTCCATGAAATCCGCCGAAATCCGGTCAAACCAGCAGCCCCAGCGGCGGTCACCCCAGCAGCCCCACATCGATCTTAATATTATCGATTCGATTATTGCTTTTCTTGAATCTGATGATACCTACTATCAGGGTGATGAGTCAGACCAGCAGCCACCCCAATAGCTTTGGATTATTTTATTTTGTTGTATGAATATTTATTTATTGCATGGATATTTTTTTTGTATGGATATATATTTATTTAAATTAATGATTAATTTTCATTCCTAATTTTTATTTTTTTAAATAGTAAATTAATTAATTATTAAATTTTATTTTTTATCAATAATTAAAGTTTTAATAAAATAATCAATTAAAGTTTTTAATAAAATAATATTAATTTTTTAAATAAAATGATTTTTAAAAAAAATAATTTTTCTTTTTTAAAAATAATTAATTTTTTAAAAAAAAAAAACTGTTTTTGCGGCGGATTTGTGGACTTTCCGGCGAATACTCCGCCGTGGGCTTTCCGGCGGATTTGTGGACTTTCCGGCGGATAAAATGATACGAATTTTTTTTGGATTTTCCGGTGGATTATCAGTCGGAAATTTCTGGCGGATGTTTCGGCTCCACGAAATCCGCCGAAAATTTTCGGCAGATAATCCGCCGGAAACCGTTTCCTGCGAGCTGGCTACTGGCGCCAAAAATCCGCGGGAAAGTCCACATTTTCGACGGATTTTTGGCTTTTCCTGCGGATTTTGCCCGCCGAAACGTCCAATATTTCTTGTAGTGTTAACAGGGGCTTATCCTGTCTTAGGCATCTCTCCTATTACTAAGTTTTTAGGGCTTTGCATTAAGGGAGGATGCTGGAATATTAATGCAAATTCCTAAAACACCCTGAAAATAATATAACAGCTATTTAAAAGCTGTTATAATGCGGTTACAAATCTGTTTTGGTAGTTAACAGTTTGTTAACTAGTTTGTTAATATAACAAACTGGGTTTGTATCTAAAACAAACCCTTCGAAGAGCTAAACAGATCCAGTGAAAGCTATAAATACATACATACACTTTGTAATCATAAGAGAATTAGTTTTACGAAATAAAATTTTACAAGTCAGTTTTACATTCTAAAACTCTTCCATCTAAGAGCATCTTTCTTCTTTTCTTTCTTTGTTGGTTGTGTGTGATTCCATTCAACAAGTGGTTGAATATCTTGCAAAGAAAACAGAAAGCAGAGTTACAAATCTCTCAAGTGGAGAGAAACAAACAGTATTAAAAGAAAGACTAGAGAAAGGGTAAGAAATATACCTGTTTGTAAGATTCTGGGGTGTTCAAAGCCGTGAAGCTCACAGAGATCAACAACAGCAAGTTCATAGTGCATATAAACAAGGAATCCAGCAATCAGGTTAGGGTTTATAAGCAGTAAACGAATAACAGTAAAATTAAAGGAGAAACAGCAGGTGTTGTATATTATACCTTTGATTAAAGGTGCGATTCAAACCCTTAAGTGTTTCATAACCTGCAAAACACAAACAGCAAGGTTAGGGTTTGTGTTTAATCGGTTGAAACAACAAGTAAACCAGAAAGCTCTTTGGCGTATCACCGTCGTAAGGAAGTCCGTTTGCATCCCTGAAGCATAAGAACTTCAAACATCAGATTTCAGAAGATCTAGGGTTTCTGAAACTAAAAAAATCACTACGCAAACAAAAGCTTTTTTGTGTAGGATCAGTAGACGAAGCTTCGTGGTGCAAGATTGAAGCAAAACCACGCTTCAATCATCAAGTTTGCTCAAGATTTGAGCAAACCCTAGCAGCTTTGTTGAAGGAGAAGAGAACAGCGATGGAGAAGAAGAGAAGAGAGAGAAGAAAAGAGAGAAAATGGAGTGAAAATTCGGTTACTCACCTTTTATACTCCTGGATCGGTTTGGATCCGTTTCTTCAAGAGCAACCCGTGTGTTGCTACAGTGCTGACCCACTGGGTTCCGCAGGAACCCGTTTTTTCCAGCCAAGTTGGGCTGCTGTGTTTTTTTGTGCGTGTGGGCTGATCTAGTGGACTGGGTATTTTGCTATTTGCACCCCTGCTGTTTCATTGTTGCAACCTGCAGAAAAATCAGATTATATGGTTATAAAATTTAATACATAATACATAATCTCCAGTCACAAATTTCTCAAAAGAAATTTTATAAACAAGGTAACCTCCATATAAGAGAGTATGATGTCATATAAAAGAATTATCATCATACGAGTGAGATTATATCCCTAGCATTTCAAATACAGTATGAGATCATATGCATTATTTTAATAGCTCACTCAAAACTCAAATCCTACAAATATTCACACACATTTGAGATCGTGTGTTTCCGCTGCGTGTGTGTGAATATTCACTCAAAACACACGAGACTCGCTTTTGTTATTTTTTTTTTGGTTACAAAAGAGAAAAAAAAAAGCCAAAAGAGGCACAACCAACTAACGCCTAAGGCCTAACGAAGTGATTCCCTTGCGCGTCTGCCTGCAAGAATTGAAGTAAAGATGCTGGAGGGGTGGAGACTTGCATCTGAGTGGGGGGGCGGAGGCGCTGACATTCCCAACTTAGCAAGATGATCCGCACAAAAATTTGCTTCTCTAAACACATGGTGGAGTCTTACAATCCAAGGGCGACGGAGGAGGCTACGGACCAACGCCACCTCATTGCCATGAACATGGAACAAATCCTGGGCACTCTCAATAAGGCGCAGAGTATTCAAAGAGTCTGAGTAGCACACAACCTGCAGGTATCCTAGTTCCCAACACAACTGAAGGCCATGAAGGAGGGCACGAAGTTCAGCGTGCATGATAGTAGAGTTCCCCAAGGACCCGTAATAGCCACGAATGAACCTGCCATGCTGATCACGAATAAGGCCACCAAAAGACGCAGTTGGCGGATTATGCTGAGCACTTCCATCCACGTTTAGGGCCACCCAGCCAGGGGGAGGGGACTGCCAGCAAACCTCAAGCCCTGATGTCGTTCTCACAGTGCGGGACCCCGACCCAAAAGCAGCCATCACGTCCTTCCAGAGGCCATACACCTGCGCAGCAACCGCTTTTGTTATTATTGAGGTTATAAGAGAAAATCACAAACTTAAAGAATAGCCATAGTATGAAGTATATTAAAATATTGTGAAAATAGTTAAATTAATATATATATATATATTCCAAATGTACAATTTAAAATCACTTAGAATAATGGTATAAAATAAATAAATTATTCTCAAGTATATAATTAGCATCCTCAATATAAGTCCCAGTAACAATTTTATATATATGGAGTTATTAAACAAATAAAATATTTGTTTCTCATCTATAGATAATTTACATTAAGAATTTTCACACTTGATAGAAAATGATAATTGAATTAAAAGTTTTGATCGAATATAGAAAATAAATGTTCAATATATTGTCTATCTCACAATAATTATGTTAAGTAATGTCACGCAGATAGCGCATGTCCACCACTTACATAACACAAGGATAATGATTCTCCCACTAGATAGAGAACGGTAGTTGAATTAAAATTTTTGAAAATATTTAAACAAATATTCAAATATCTCCTCTATCATCCTCTATCATACAATGATTACCTCAAGTAACGTCACACTACAAGAATAATCTTATTTAGCTACGAAAATTTCCGACGGAATCTTTTTCCATCGCTAATACCGGCGTTTCCGACGAAAATATCTGTCGCTACGTGTTTAGCCTATTTTCCGCTCACATTTGCGACGAAATTTGAAACGGTCGCTACTTTCCGATGGATATTTAGGTCGGAAATGCTAAATATTCCGTCGGAAACGTTTATGACTTAAACCTAAAATAACAAGCTCCCTCGACTCTTTTTCTTCACTTCTCAATCTCACTATCCGCCGCTCTCACTCTCACTCTCCACCCTCACTCTCACTCTCTCCCTTCACCACCACTCTCACATTCATGAGTCTCGTTCTCCTCTTTCCCTGCGACGGCCTGCGACAACCACCGCAATAGAAACCTCACAGTGACGGAAAACCACTGTCGTTCTCCTCCCAGTCGCCTCTCCTCTCTCTTCTTCTTAAAGGGTAGGTGGTTTTCTTCTAATCTACTTCTCTTTGACCGAAATCCCTAAATATTTCGTTGATTCAAAACCCTAACCCCTCTTCCATAATTTTTCGTTGTTGTAGACGTGGTACGGCGAAGTAAACATGTCAAAAACCGAATTCAAACACAAGTACGGCGATAACATGAAACGAGAAGATCTCGTTATCAACAAAGCCAAAAAAGATAATTCTTCTGATCAGATCTACGTTTTCTTTCCTGATGAAGCAAAAATTGGTGTTAAAACCATGAAGACTTTCACCAATCGTAACGCTATTGCTGCTACCTCTTCTAAATTCGTATTGGAAGTCTTTCAGGTTTCAGTTTTCCCTTTTGTAAACCCTAATTTTTAATTTCCATTGATTTTCGAAACCCTAATTTTTAATTTATACTTTTTGGTAATTGTAGGAGACGGAATTGCTGGTTAATATAAAAGATCATGTGCTTGTGCCTGAACATCAGATTCTTACGAAAAGTGAGAAGAAAACTTTGCTTGAGAGATACACTGTCAGGGAAACTCAGGTCTCTGTTTTCTAATTTTAATTTTAATTTTTTTATTTGATTTGATATTGTGGATTGTAATATAAATTGACATTCTTATATATGGTAATTGGCAATTGACAATGATAATACAGTAGAAGAAAATGATCCATTAGAAATACAAATCACAAACACTAAAAAAAAAATTATATTGGCAAGTTGTTCTGGTAGTAAAGATATATGAAGCCTGGACTAGACACGAACACCGGATACAACACTTATTAGTGTTAACCCCTTCATTCTTTATCTAATGGATGTATTAATCTTCTTGTATGTATCAAATCAGAAGAATTTGGAGAAAATTGCTTTGTGAGCTACTTATTGCAATTAGCAAAAACTGATTACTAATAAAGCGATTCCTTAACTGATTTACACGTTCATATATATACAGCTTTGTGACACAGTTTCAGCAAAAATAAGAACAGGAAAAACTAACTTAGCTTTAACTACCTGATTATTGACTTCCTCACCAGAGAGCAAGGGAGGTGCTATAGAGTGCATGCTCTTGGCTCTTTTCTTCTTGGAGATATGGCCTGCGGTTTTGACATTGTTGGAAAGGCGAGGTCGTCTTCCTCAACATACTTACCTTGATTACTCAATCACTAATGTCTTGGCTGCTGTCATCATTGCACTTACATTTGGTGAGATAGGCAAGGGCACACCTGATCAGCCAAATTTCTTAACCCAACTTGCTCAATTATATAGGTATTTCGTGTATTCTGCATTTCACTTGTTATCATCATTTCCTTATAAGAAAATATACTTTATGTGATGATGGTTTAGAATAATTATAAACTTCTAAAGAAGCCCTCAAAAAAGTAATAGGTTAAATGGACAATTTGGTAATTTTATCAGCCTTGTATTTTCTTATATATCTTTTCCTATATATCTAGTTGATATTTTAGACATGGGTAGTTGGGTATTTTTAATAGTAGATGAGTTTTTGTCAATAAAAAAAATAGTAGTTGAGTTGATTAAATATATACTTGATAGTTGAAAAGTAGATAGTTGATGATTAATATTTTGATTAAATAGATAGATCAAAAAAATGAAATGTGAAGAGAGAGAGGGAGAGAGAGAGAGAGAGAGAGAGAGAGAGAGAGAGAGAGAGAGAGAGAGAGAGAGAGAGAGAGAAGTAAAAAAATAGATTTTAAATGTGAGATAAAAAATTTAAGAGATGATGGAAAAATGTGGGACCCAAAAAATTAAATTGAATAATTATAAATTTCCAAAAAAACCCCTTACAAAAGTAATAAGTTAAATGGGCAATTTGGTAATTTCAGCAACCCTATCTTTTCTTATATATCTGGTTCACTTTTCACTTCGTAAGAACGTAGGCTCATAAAAAACAAGACTACTATCAAATTCCATTTATCACGTTTTCAAGTTTTGGAGCAAAAACTAGGAAAGTATAGTAAGGCATTGTTTTTTCATTTTCAATTAGTGTGCATCGACAGTTTAAAGATTTTTACACAAACAATCAGCTAGAAATTAACCTTTTTATCTTAATCAACTTGAAAGTCACACATACTATGAATTCTCATTGGCATGGTGTAATGCACACCAATTAAACTCTTTTTTGAATTGGTATGTTTCCTGAACTGTAGTATTTTTCACCTACATTGGATAGGTGAAATACTCTATTACATAACTTACATTAGAAACCCTCTATAAGCTTACTTACTATATTCATATTACATGATTGTTGCTTTATAGAGAGAATGATGACAACATAACCAAGTAACATGAATGGAGGGACACTTGAAGCACGAAGATAAACACCCCCTTTTCCATCATCCATGCTCATTTGCAAGTCTGCTATGTACCTACTGCAATAAGATCACCTCACATTTAAGCTTCCCTTTTGGGCCTATTGCGGCCACGTGGAAGGACAGGTTCTTCTTGTAAATAAGTTTCCACATCATCAGCATCGCCATTGTCCTCTTCTTCGTCTTCATCAACTTCCATGATAGCTTCATTCATTGCCATCTGGTATTGGTAAAATATGTCACAAAATCAGGGGAAAACACCTTTTTAAGCTAAACCAAAGTTTCCTAACAAGAATTATCTCCAATTATGCACACTGCCTAACAAAATCGAAGATAACTGACAAATATTAGGGGTCCCCTATCCGTGGTTCAAGTGTTTCAGTTCAGATGAGTGTAAATGCAGGAAGAATATATATTCATCAAGATAACTGATAAAGCACACACATAGATTACAGTCAAAGTATACTAAGAAGTAAGAAGGGGACTGTGAAACAGAAGTCATGCTGAAAAATTATCAACCATCTTTTGGACTCAAGAGTCCATAGAATTGTTTTTAAATATGTAAAGATTTGACGCTAAATGTAGAGCATATCTACAATCTGGAAAAACACACTATAATCAAGGTTATCATTGGCTAACGTTGCATAGGTTATGTTACAAATGCACTTATCTTTAAGGAATGTCTTTCCACATATCAACTATTTATTTGAGTGTTTATGATAACCACATTTTTGTTCTACAACTCTGATTGGTAAAGGTAAACACATAGCTTTGAATTTGAACAGTAGCTGATTTCTGATTTATCTTAGTTATGAGTCATACTGATAGACCCATCACAAAAGTATACAAATGGCGGGTAAAGAGAAGGACATGGAAGTGGGCCAGATGGGCCAGAGGGTACAGTGGGCTGGGATGAGGTAAAGGAAAATAAGGAGGAAGAGGTGAGTGTGCCTCGCACGAGGGGAGAGAGTATGAAGTATTGATGAATGCCATAACAGAATGGCCAGGTGGCAAGATGGGAGAGGATGAGAGGGATACAGGAATCAGTCACACTAAAGGGGAGATGGAATATAATTATCGGCCAGACTAACGGTATGAACTCAATGGGGGGGGGGGGGGCATGAATTTTATGTAGACTGTAGAGTTGGATTTTCTCTCTCAGTTGGAGTCTTTATTTTTTTGAAAACCTCTCTCAGTTGGAGTCTAGTTTCTGTTTTATCCCCTATTAACCATTCTGTAAGGAGCAGTGCTCCATTCCACCCTTAACTTTTCTTCTTTCTTACTGAATTAACACCTAATATTCCCTGTACGAGGATATATCCTCAATTTCTCATCAATACAAACTTAACACATGCCCAATAGCATTTTAAAAATCTTAGATCTTTCTTTCTTTGTTTGTCAATTTAACAACAGTGTTAACAGACCCACAGCACACGCTAAGGGAAAGATCAACCAAACCAACTCAAAAGACTTAATTTGACATAGGCAACAACTATAAATAATCATATAGAATTAAACTTCTCATATAACCAACTATTTAGCATCTCATGAAATGCAACAAAAAGAACTCGTGGAAATTTATTTCAGGCTGTTCTATGAAATTTTACCCTTATAGACCACACCAAACCCAAGACCTTATTCAAAATGCCACCATGAAAAACATTGCAACAAACATAGTTCTTTCAGCTCACAAGCACAGACTCTTGGAAGTTGATCTTTGATTAAAATTCTCCTTAAATGGTTTACTTAATCAGTATCTCTAAGCAGTAACTTTGTATATCGAAGACTTTAATGTTAATAAAATCATATAAAAATTAATTATTCATGACTATGATTATTATTAGTGAGTAATTACTAAAAAAACAATATTAATAACATTATTTTGTAATTTGGAAGAAAAATTTCTAAATGTTAATATTTGTATAATCCATTTCTATAATAAAAGTTAAAATAAAGAAAAATTATATCCATATTAGGTATCGGGTGTTTTTACAAACTATTCCAAGAGAGCTTATGGAAATTATTCTGTAAGATCTTTTAAGATGTAAGATAGAGCTTATGGAAACTATTCTGGAGACCTTCTGGAAACTATAGAAATTTTTCTGTAAGATGGAGCTCATGGAAGCTATTCTGGAGCCTCATGGAAACTATTCTAGAGAGCTATATGGAAATAGTTTTACTTTATACTTTGGTTATAGAATCATCTTATAGCTTATATAGAAATAGTTCCATATAAACTATAAACCATTAAAAGTATAAAGTAAAACTATTTCCATATAAGCCATAACATATCAGCTTATAAGCTGAGAAGTGAGAACAGCTTATTAATTTGTCATAAGTTATTTTTATAAGCTCTATAAGCCCTACTAAACAGTCTAGAGTAATTGAGTACATAAAGCAAAATAAGCAAGTCCAGACAATCTTTTAAAGGTGTGTGAATGCAATTGTGCAAAAACACAAATGGGGAATTTTATCGAACACGTTGAATACACGATACAAAGTTTACAAATTTAGACAGAATCATAACTCGTTTCACCAAAGGGTTATATTTAGAGTTCAGAGAACGATGTTATGGTGACATTACCTCCTCATAGAAATCTTGGTCGAGTTTCTGGCCAATTCGAAGGGCGGTGAACACGGTGACGGCGAGGAGAGACAGGGGAAGACCAATCGCGAAGGCTACGCTACTTGAGCTGGGGCCCGCACGTGTGGTCACCGTCGAACCCCTTAGTTTCCGGTGGCCGGTGTGGAGAAACGCTGGAGAGTTTCGGAAAGGTGGGACGCTCAGGGAAGCAAATGTGAAGGTTTGAGTGTGAGAAATTGGATTAGAGAGAAAGAATAAACTTGCCATGGACACGCACGGTGTAGTGAAATTCTGTAGTGTAGTGTCGATGGACGATGATGACTTCGTTGATGACATTTTTTTCGTGAGGATGGTCTAATGGATAAAAATTACACTAGTTTAATATTCAGATATTATATTGCATTATTATTAATTAAATTTTGGGAAAAAATAAATAAAAAACAAAAAAAACATTTGATAATTCAATCCGGTCCAATTGGCGGTTGAAAGCAATTCTGGGCGGTTCAACCGGACTGTGGTTCAATTGAAGTTGAACCAACCGCTAGACTCGACAATTCCTGATTCAATCGGTTCAACCGTCTATTCCGGTTCAATTCTCACAACGATATTTATTATAGATAAATTATATTGTTAACTTCAAGGGACTAGTCTAATGGAGAGAATTTGTACCTTGTAGATGGTATGTTCTAGAGTTTTTACTGAGGGTAGAATAAATTACGGTTTTTATGTTTTTTTGTAAGTAAGATTACACCCTTTATAAACTATTTATCTAAACATGGCTTAAGCTTGGTGTGTAATGTATGAGCATTCTAATAAAATATAAAATAATTGAATAGAAATTATTTAAAAAACAATTTTTATTTAATATATAATTGTGCTGTTATAAAAATAAATAATAAAATATATGTCCCATGTAAATAGACTAAATTCAATATGGTCCGATTCTTATTCGTGTTAGGAATTAGCAAGGTGTGCGAAAACAATTGGGGTTTTGATTTACATACCTTCCACTTGGGCCACAAACCCGCACATAACTCAAAATTTCCCATTTTACTCTTTAGTTTTAATATCCTCACAAAAAAAAAATTCATTCCAGATTTATGCTTTTTGACATAAATCTGGAATGTATTTTTTGACTTCTGGTTTCCTTCCTTACTCACTCTCTTTATTATATCCATACCAAATGCACCCCTCTTTATGCACAAGAGTTGTGGCTCTAATATCATAGTGGTCGGGAGTCTCACATATCATGAGATTAATTAGTCTTAATTGAAATGTCATGCGAGACATAACCACACAGAGACATACAATAGTCTCAAGAACATACCAACAATTAAAACTGACATCTCATAATAGAGAGGACCGTAGCATGGATCAATAGTCAGATGTGCTATGATACACAAGATCCTCATTTCTGAGACGAGTGTAGAGCATATTTGCATCTCTATAGAGAGATTAATGATATGAACATAATAACTAAAATTTTCAAGAAGAAGAGACAAAATTTAGAAGCACATGTTTTTACTAAACACACCGGATTTTATTGATTTCGGTTGTGTTTGTGTCGAATATGTTACATGACTTCTCCTTTTATAACCAAGGAGGTGCACTAAAAGACAAAATATAAAAACACACCCACATGCCATAATTATAACTTCTTTGGCTTGTCTCACTTTCACACACAACACCATCATAATACACTTTGATACTATTAGCGCTTATTTAAGTAAGCTCTATTAAAGAGTATAAACAAAACCACTTTACACATTGTTGCAATAGTTTCGGATTTATCTTTGACCCTTTAATAGCGCTTACTAATTCCCAAAAATAATTTTTAACTTTCGGATTTACGTTTTTTTGACATAAATCCATTATGTTACTTTTTAATTTTGGATTTATATGACATACATCCGGAATTTAAAAAATACATTCCGGATTTATGTTTTGACATAAATTCTAAAAAATTCTTAAAATACCATTCCTAAATTATGTCTTACATAAATAATTTTGAAAAAAATTTAAAAAAATAGAATTCTGAATTAAATTTTGAATATTTTTAAAATGTATAACTCTTAAAAATTCCAAACAAATTGTGTTGAGGCTATCAACTATAATCAATCAATTCAATTATAAATATAATCAAAACAACTATTGCCAAAAATATCAAACTACCTTTCTCTAAAACCCATTTTTTGAGCAAAATTATGTTATTCCCAATTATTTTATCACACTTTTTATATTGTGGATCCATTTTTTCACATCATCTCTTAGTTTTTTTATTTAACATAACTTTTTTATCTCACGCTTAAAACTCATCAACTATCTACTATTCAACTCTATCAACTTCAACTATATCAACTATTAACTATATATAAATATAAATTATACCAAACTACCAAAAAATACTAAAAATACTGAACTATCATTCTCTAAAACTCACTTTTTGAGGACAATTGTGTCATTCCCAATCATTTTATCTCATTTTTTATATTGTGGGTTCCACTTTCTCACATCATCTCTTCATTTTTTTATCTCACATTTAAAATCTACTTTTCTCTTCCTCTCTCCCTCTCTTCAAATTTCTAATTTTTTTAATCTATTGATAATCTTTTTAATCAAAGCACCTTCTACTAAAAATATTTGCTTTCTCCTATTTAATCAACTATCAACTATACATTTAAGGCTAAAGTGCTCCCGGCGTCCCTTATCTTTATTTAAAGTAACGATTTGGTCCTTTATCTTTTTTTTGTCCCAAAGCAGCCCTTTATGTTTTAAATTTTTGACACATAAATCCTTTTCTGTCCCAAATCAGTCATTTATGTTTCAAATTTTTAACAGATAAATCCTTTTTTTTGACACATAAATCAGCACTGTTAACGGAAAAGGATTTATGTGTCAAAAATTTGAAAGATAAAGGACTTATTTGGGACAAAAAAAACATAAAGGACTAATTGGTTACTTTAAATAAAGATAAGGGACCCCGGGAGCACTTTAGCCTACATTTAATCAAAACAACCACTACCAAAAATCAACTATACATTTAATCAAAACAACCACTGTCAACTATAAATCAACTTCAACTGTGAACTATAAATCAACTTCAACTATCAACTCTATAATAATAAGTATAATCAAAACAATCACTACCAAAAATACCAATCTACCCTTCTCTAAACTTCACTTTTTAAGGACAGTTATTTCATTTCCAATTATTTTATCTCACTTTTTATATTGTGAGTCTTACTTTCTCACATCATCTATTAACTTTATTTATTTCACACATTTAAAACTCACTTTTCTCTTTCTTCTCCTACTCTCATCTTTCTCAAATTTCTCTCTCTATCTCTCTCCCATTTATTCTTTCTCTCCCTCTCTTCAAATATCTAATTTTTTTTATTCTATCTATAATCTTTTGGCTTAATTACAATTTTGGTCCCCCTATTATGACCAATTCTCGATTTTGGTCCCTGAACTTTTAATTTGACGATTTTGGTCCCCCTATTTTCCCAATTTGTGAAATCAAGGTCCCCCACCCCAATTTTGACCGACTTATCCTACGTGGCAGCCCACGTGGACTGCCACGTAGGCACACCCACCCCACCCCACCCCCCCCACCCCACCCCCACCCCCCCACCACCGACCCCACCCCACCCCCATCCCAACCCACCCCAACCCAACCCCACCGAGAGCGACGCGACAGGGAGAGGAGAGGATCGCAAATCTGCGATCTGCGAGAGTGAGAGAGAGAGAGAGAGAGATCTTCGCGCAGAGAGAGGGAGAGAGAGAGAGAGAGAGAGAGGGGGGGAGGAGGGGAGGGAGAGCGACGCATGAGGGGAGGGAGAGATCTGCGAAGGGAGGCGACGAAGGAGGGGGAGGGAGAGCGATGGGGAGGGGAGGGAGAGCGAGAGCGACGGGGAGGGGGAGCGAGAGCGACGGGGAGGGGAGGGAGAGGAAGAGCGAGAGCGACGGGGAGGGGAGGGAGAGGGAGAGCGACGGGGAGGGGAAGATGAACAGTGGAGGGGGGTGGGTGGGGGTGGGGGGTGCGCCTACGTGGCAGTCTACGTGGACTGCCACGTAGGATGACTGAGTCAAACTGAGTTTCAATTTTGACTTATTTAAGAGGGGGACTATGATTTTTCAAATTAGGAAAATAGGGGGACCAAAATCGTCAAATTAAAACTTGAGGGACCAAAATCGTGAATTGGTGAAAATAGGGGGACCAAAACTGTAATTAAGCCTAATCTTTTTAATCAAAACTCCCACTACTAAAATCTATATTTTTCTTTCTCCTATTTAATCAACTATACGTTTAATCAAAACAAATACTACCAAAAATACCAAACTACCTTTCTTTAGACGAGAAAATATCTTTACTTTTATAAATGAATAATTTTTTATTTATAATTTTTTCTTATCTGTTGTTGGTATAATTTCTTTATTTACTATAAATGAACATTTTTCCTTTGAGCCGCACAAGAAAACACAAATATTGTCGGAAAAATTATTTTCTATTTTTAGTTTCAACGAGTAAACATTATATGTTGTTGCTATAATTTCATTACTATCAACTCTCTATGGCGGAACGTTACACATTGTCGGAATAATTATTTATATTTTTCTTTTGAGTTACAATGGGAAAATGTTACATGTTGTTGGTATAATTTTATTATTGATAAAATATATTCTGTGTATTTATTCGCCATGGGGACTAAATTGTTACTACATGGTTTTTTTGGTTTTTACTCAGGGTATCCACCGCCGACCGCAATGACTAATCCCCTGGCTGAATTGTAGGTGCCTCGAGGGGCAGGACAGCTGGCCCAGAGTTTTAACGCTGCTCCGTACCCAATGTGGGGATCGAACCCCCGACCCTTGGTTAATAGAGGATCAGCCCCAACCGCTAAACCTCACGCTCTGGGTTTCATTGTTACTACATGATTGATAATTACCTAATGATTAAAAATGTTAATTGAATAAATATTCTAAAATTATGAAACTTCATTTCTTATCAACTTAAAAGATTTATTGTAACAGAATTCTATCTGAATTTATTTAAACAAAGAATACGATATTACTTGTGCGTATACACGGGTATACTGCTAATAACTCTTAAAAAAGCCCGAGACCAACATGTCTTTCATGTGTATGGCTATGCCATCACACGACATGTTGGCTTGACTTAGTCACACGTACTCACACGAGTATAGTGCTAGTAACTCTTAAAAAAGCCCGAGACCAACATGTCTTTCATGTGTATGCATATGCCTCGATTCTTGGTCACGCTATTGGCTTGACTTTGTCTGAGAGGTCTCTTTATAGCATGTCTTTCGAGAGCAAAACCAATGTGCCAACTTTTTAGCCAAGCAAGATGCTAGATCTCCGAGGTATCGACATTATTTTAACCCCCCCCCCCCCCCCCCCCCCAAACAATTGGTCTGTAATCCTTTATGTTGGAAAAGCTAGGGGCCTCGCCTTAGCTTGTGCGCCTTGTTGCCTGTTACTTTTGTATCCTACTCAAAAAACTCATTGTTTTTTCAGAACATGCCAATTGTCAAACTTAGTTATGTGACCGGGTCAACCCCAATACAGTTCTGAATTCTTACAATACAAGTATTGGCACAAAGTAAACAATAAATACTTCACACTCACCAATATAGCATGTCATGGTTGTCTCATTTAACTTCATATGCTTGGACATCATTGAGTATATGGTACAAGAGCAATATGACTAAAATACAATACTACTATCCTACTCACAAATGAGGTACCTGGATTTTGTGAAAAAAGGGATAAACTAGAACTCACATTAGTGGTGACACTATACAGAAAAAATGACAAAAACAAGATATCCAACTACCATCATCAAATCCCTAAACAAATCACTGCCATCAAGAGTGTGAAATGAGGTCACTAGCTTATACTCCTGGAGGAGACAATGGTGGTACAGCCACTTCTTGGAATACAATCAAGAGTGTGAAATGAGGTCACTAGCTTCTACTCCTGGAGGAGACAATGGTGGTACAGCCACTTCTTGGAATACATTAGATTCAACATCCAAAACCTTCCTTGCAGTTGCTAGAGATTCTTTGGTTCTTCCAATCTTTCTAGAAGGGAGGGATACCGAGGCAACAGCTCTTGAGGAATTACTACTATCAATTGATTGCAAGAAGTTGTCTTTGGAGAGTGTTGGGGCAGATGCAATGATAGAACTGAATACTCCAGATTCCCTCAAACTTTGTATTATGACCTGAAGATAATAAGTTCATCAGGAAATTATTTTGAAGCTACCATAATAATACTGCAAAAGGATAATAAATATATAAAATATGTAGAAACTATGATATCATCTAGAAAGGCTCCATCTAAATTGACACACATCAACTTCGACAACCTTTGGCCAAATTTCACTTCATATAGGGTGTTAGTATCTTATTTCTTTCTATACCATTTTTTCTTATGAAACTTCAACACCTAATATATTCTAATGCAACTCTCTAACATTAGTATTTGACCTATTACTAGTATAAATAGAGGGTATTGTATCACATTACATGATATCAATAATTTTTTCAGTTATGTAACGTTAACCTTGTTTCTATTTTTACTCTTACCGTAGGAGAATATATGCGAGTCAAAATGCCCTTCCTCAACAATTTGATCTTCAGGTCTTTATCACCCCACACAACATGCTCATTATACCTGGAACAAGAAACAAACACCAAATGTCTCTGGAAGATAAATAACATATTGGTTAAAATACACAGAGAGAGAGAGAGAGAGAGAGAGAGAACAATATGAATTGAAGCTAGCATACCACTTCAACATTTCTTCTTCAGTTGCAGTTGAAGCAATGATGAATGCCTGAAATTCATAAGATCTACTTAGCATAAATGAAAGCCCTAGAATAAATAGGGTCTTTTTTAATCGAAAAAGCATATATCAATCAAGGAGTACTAATGGTACTCCGACCCATTTACACAACCAATAAATCAAGAAAAGTAATACACAACCAAGGGGGACTCCAGATAGGTCCAAAAGCAATATAGAATTAACGCCTAGCAATACAATCCACCGGATTCGTAAACCACTCCTAAAATATGCATGGGGAGATTTATTCCTTAAAAGGAACAAACAGCAAGAATGTAATCAAATTTGGAAACTTACAGTTCTGTCAAAATCCAACATGAAGCACCTTTTGACATCGTCTTTTGTCGGTTTGCAACCACAGCGATCACGTCTAGAAGTTAAGTCTGAAAATTTGGCGTATGTGTAATGCAAAACAGCAGCCTCTTCCAATTTGATTTCACTATCATAGTTCAAAAGAATAATCACGACACTAATAAAAAAGTTGTGGCATCAAGTATGCTTTAGGTATTAAGGTATCATACTTTGGGGTTTTCATATAATTATGCCATCTGTGTGCACCATTAGGCCGAAGATGATCTTGTACTCTCGCAGCTGATTTTCCATTTCCGTAAGTCAGGAAGTAGTTTGGATTACCACGTACAGAATCTTTATACATGCCAAAGTATGTATCCTTTGGAAGATGATCATAATTCTTCTTAAACATTGATATCTGCTTTGACAGATCAAAAGATAATGAGGAAGATAGAATCAATTACCAATAAGAAAACATGCAAACACCATACCAGAACCACATAAAAATCAAGCAATCATCCGGTAAATTCAGCAAAAACACAAACACGTGCACAAATATGCAACTGCATAAGAAAACCACCATTGCATCCTTTACATATTGTCTTTTCAGAAAATGCTGCTCAATTGCATCCAAGGATGAACCCAAGGGGTGAGGGAAAAAGATTTTAAGAAATCAACAAATGTAAATGAATGAAAGATGAGGTTACAAATCCCATAAGTATTTGCCATTGCCAATGCTTACAAAGGCAGACAAAACTCCATGCTCTTTCTTGGCACACTATTGGAATAAGTGTCATGAACTAATCATCCAAAAGCATAAGCTATCCAATAGGTGAAGACATGAATATTATATCCCTAACAGACCACGTCACACAACACACACTTGGGCTTAAAGTGCCGACGATGCCCAGGCTCATCAACCTTGAGCTAAAATTCAACGTTCTTAAAAGAATGGGGCAACAAGGATGAAACACCAGATCACTTTGTTATAAAGGCTTCATTATCATGTCATAAACCAACTATCCCACAGCCTTCACCTCTTAGGTGACTAATAGGACAGCAGCAGAAATGTAAGAGAATTAACAAATTGAGGGGAAATCTGAGATGAAAATGTCTGTATAAAAACTGATGTTGAGGATGAAACCTCTTTACAAGTGGAATCTAAACTGAAAAATATACAATGGCTGGAGAAATATCTCCTTGCAGAATGGAACTACAAATGATACTCTCAATGAAGAGAGCACCCCCCTACTGAGATGGGAACTGCTTCCGCCAATACCCAGCACCCACAATTCCCTCTAACTAATTTCCTACCCTCCATTCTGTTAACTCCCCGTACTTATCCTCACCACCTCATTCACTAATTCTAGAATATTCTACCCCTTATATCAATAATGGGCCTATCATTGATAGTGGGCCTAACAGTGATGAAGACACAAGAATGGTTGCTATGTTATATATATTTCAAACAATAAGGAAACTCAAGTCCATCGCCTAAGTGATTATGGATCTCCAATACTTCAATGCTAAGTTTACTTTTCAATGTGCTGATCACATATCTAGTATTACTTTATGGTAAGAAAAATTGGGTAAGGCGGTTTTTCTTTCAAGTGCCTAGTAATCCCCCATCTATTCTTAACTTTAAAGTGCCTACCTCAAAACAGTTCTCTATCCTACTCACCTAAGTCATCTAAAAACTCCAATATGATGCTCAACCCAGCAATAAACGTATGCCATCACAGCATCTCAACCTTCAAGCACCTGTCCACTCTAAAGTAGAGCAATCCATTGCATCAGTTCGGGTAATAAATCTAACCTTTGTACTTGACTCAACTAAAGCACAAAACTAGTGCCAAACAAGTGTCATATAGATAATAGTGATCTTAAAATTTTTAGTGAAGAAAATAAAAGAACTGTTCCAAATGTCATAACTCCCTTTTGTAATTCTACAAACTTAAGCTTTAACAAAAAAATCAGAGGATAGTATATAGCTTTCAGGACTTACCTCACTAAAAGGTTCTCTGATATCATCTCGCTCAACACTGCTTTCCTAATAAAAAACAACAACAGATAGCATTAGTTAAAAAACGGAAGCTAACAATATGTCCATTTCTCTTCTAGTTCCATGAGTTATAAAAGAACATCATGCAATTAAAAAGAATTTACAGATCCTACTTACATAGTTAGGAAAGATGACCATATCAACATTTCCTGGAACGTCAAGAAGCAACTGTCTTAAAGAATACTCTCGAGTACCAGCCGGGTGTATTAATTCATCTGTATCAAGATGAAGAATCCAGTCCATACCAGCATCCTGATGTAAGTGTAACAATATGCAGAGCATTTTGTTCATCAACCAAATTAATCACAAACCATAATAATACGGAAAAAAAACTAATAAATAAGAATGTGTAATAAAACAATTTTCTCATACCCTTGCCATAACAATAGCCATCTCCATATTGAGGGATTGCTTCAC
Organism: Astragalus membranaceus; assembly: GCA_039519185.1. Classification (NCBI taxonomy): domain Eukaryota; kingdom Viridiplantae; phylum Streptophyta; class Magnoliopsida; order Fabales; family Fabaceae; genus Astragalus; species Astragalus membranaceus. Next base: position 176,513,553 of record CM076848.1, on the reverse strand, counting down.
AAAAAGTTCATAATTGCATGGCTTATAGAAGAAACCTGCCAGCCATGTCTCATTCCAAATACGGCTGATGCAACAAACAATGTATAGAATTAGTTTAAAAAATCTCTCTCCTAGAAACTGAAGAATTAGAATTGCAATAACACATATGTATCCTGAAGAGACAAGAACATAAGTACTGTCATTTAATGTAAAAAGCTTAACATGGGCAAGGATAACAAATAAAATTTTAAGGGCAATGAACATGAACACGAGCAATACAGAAGGCAGAAGCACAAGCGAGTTATCACAAAAAAAGCAAAGACGTGAAATGATATGAGTAATCATTGACATACAGAAACATCAAACTATTATGGTGAAAAACATTCTACATATCTAAATACAAATTGAGAAACTCTGGAGAACACTATAACCATTGAAAATTGCAGGTTAGTTTAAAGGATGAGAGTGAGGAAGCAAATGGTAAAATTGATTAACCTCTTAGCTTGTTGTTCTTCCAGCTGTCTTGTTCTATATATAACCTTTACACCCTATTAAACAACATAAATCAAATAAGAGGAATAGTACTAGGGAACAAAAGGAGGAATGCAATGTAAATCAAAAGAATTGAATCCCAATTGCTGAGATGGATAGAACAGTGTGTTTGTCTACTTACGGGAATTGATTCGAGGACCTTTGATACTTCGGGAGAAGCGGCCTTCCCCTCCACAAAAAGAAAAAAGTTTGTCACTCCAATTACTTTATGATAAAACATCCAGGGTAGAATCTGCTCAAGCCCAGCTGATGTACTAGTCGTGACACAGATCTGTGCATCAAGAAGAAAATGTGGACTAAATCAATAGCAAATAAAATCAGTTAAGACAAAGCAAAACGAGCTCTCACAGAAAAAAAAATAAAGGAGGGAGGGAGGAGGCTGTCAGTGTACAAAATAGCTTGAAGATAAGCACGCTAAAATAAATTTAGAAACAATCTTCAACAAAAATATATCAAAATTAACTCAACTTACAGAACCCATAAAACACAGATCATAGAAAACCAATAAAACATATATCACATGAACTCAAACTCCAGTACTAGTAACATAATTAACTCATAGTTCAACTCAGCTAGTATCAATCAATCAAACCTTAATTCAAAATTTCTATAGTATTAGCAAAGATGAAAATAAAATATATCAAAAAAGGACATTTTAATAATCAAATTGCTGGAAAACAAGAACATGAACAACCTCCATTATCCTCTTAAACTAATCACCAATAAAATTTTTACATCAACCCCACTTACAAACACAGATCACATGACCTCATACACTAGAACTAGCATAATTTACTAAAAATCAAGCTCAGCATAAATCACCAAACCAAAAATGAAAAATCCCCATCCAACCCTTTTACTTCAAAATTGCAACCACAAAGAAAATACAAAAAAAAAAAAATAATAAGCAAAACGCATATTTCATATCAAAGAAACAAAGCTAAAAAACGAACCTTTGGGGTAAGAGAAGCAGAAAAGTCAAGTTTCCAATTATGATAATAAGGAAAAGAAGGAGAGGAAGAGCGAGCAAGGTTAAGACAATCAGAAGAACGAGATTGGGAATGAGAAAGAGGAGAAAGAAGAGAATATTCCATGCCAGGGAAATTATGAGAACCATGAGGGGATAAAAGGGTTGATGGATCGGTAATACCACCACGCCATTGAAGAATGAATGCTATGGTTGCTAAGGAAACGGGAAGGAGAGTGAGGAGAAGAATGATCTTAGAACTGAAAGAATTTGAAGAAGAAGAAGATGATGATGAAGAGGATGATTGGGTTGATCGGAGAGGTGTGTGAAGTTGGTGGTTGTGGTGGTGGTTGGTTATCGGCATGGTGGAAGATCCAATTGGGTCTCCCACTCGCAATAACTCCTCTGTTCCTGAGAGTGACGAGAGTAAACAAGGAATTAGAGAATCATGGTTACTTTACTCTTTCTTTTATCTCTCTCCCAAAAAATAATAATTGAATTAGTTAATTTTGTATTAATTAATGTAAAAAAATATAGGGTATATTGAAAAATAAGTGATTTTATTATTAAATAATTGAAGGATATTTTGTGTTTGGATAACATGAAGAATTTTTTTTTAAAAAAAAAAATTCTATAAAAATGATTTTTATCATAAACTATTCAAAATAGATTATCATTTGAAGTATTTTTAGATTCTCATTTTTAAAAATATTATAACAAATGGTTTAAAAACTTCTAAAACTAGTGATCTTAAAAATATTGTAGCAAATTAGTTCATAATTATCATTTCATTTGCCATCAACCTCTCGAGAGCACAACCTCATTGTTTTTTATTGATAAATACAGCCTCATTGATAAACACAAGTGCAATGTAGAGGTTTATACCACATGTTTAAACCTGCAATACTTCACTTTTCCTCTCCTTATCTCCACTTTTCGTAGGGCAAAGGAAATTTACAATTAACAAATTAGTAAAGAGATATATTGTGACATATGGTAAAGAAATTGGGAGCCAAATGTTGAAGATGCTATATTAATGTGTGAGTGATTTCATTGAACTGTTTTTGAATAAATTTCACATTAATGTTTGGAAAACTTAAAAGAAAAATGAAAACACTCTAAAATAATGAATCCTAACTCAGACACATCTACTCTAAAATAGTGGACATGATGTACAGGTGGAAACTAACTAAGCCTAGTGTGTGCCACACAAACTGCCACATTGGCATTGACTATTCAAAGCAATGAAATTACACTGTATTCAATACACCCTCCTAATTGAAATTGCTTAAAAATTTCATTCCAAACATTGTTCTTAATTCTTCAAATCTTCCTCTGCTCAATGACTTGGTTAGAACATCTGCAATTTGCAAATTTGTCTTGCAGTGGATCAGTTTCAACTTCCCTTTATTCACTTGATCACGAAGAAAGTGATACTTGGTTTCTATATGCTTGGACCTTCCGTGTGCTACTGGATTCTTGGCTAGATCAATAGCAGATCTATTGTCTATGAACAACTTCATTTCTTCTGATTTATGCTGTCCAATTTCATCAAGCAGCATACTCAACCATAAGGCTTGACAAGCTGCAAATGAGGCAGCAATGTACTCTGCCTCACATGAGGATAGAGCAACCACATTTTGCTTCTTTGAGCACCATGAGATTGGTGTCTTTCCACACATAAACACATAGCCACCAGTACTTTTCCTGTCAGTTTTGTCACCACTCCAGTCAGAGTCAGTGTATCCAAACACTTCTGGTTCAATGTTTTCTGCAGAACTGGGAAGCAGGATGTCACAGTCTTGTGTTCCCTTTATGTATCTGAGTATCCACTTCACAGCAACCAGATGAGAGGTTCTTGGATTTTCCATGAATCTACTGATTAATCCTACTACATACATGATGTCTGGTCGCGTATTACACAGATACCTTAATGATCCAACCATCTGTTTGTAGAGGGTGTTGTCAATTTCACTCTCACTGTCTTTCTTCTCAAGCCTAGTTCCTACATCTATTGGTGTAGTAACTGGTTTGCAGTCAGCCATATCAAACCTTGCTAAAATATCTGCTACATATTTCTTCTGATGCAGGAAGATGCCTCTGTCAGTGTGAACAAACTCCATGCCAAGAAAGTATGAAAGAGGACCCAAGTCTGTCATTTCAAACTCTGCTGCCATGGTCTTCTTGAACTCATCTATTTCAGACTTGTTGTTTCCTGTTATCAACAGGTCATCAACATACAGACACAGCAGCATGTGTTTACCAGTAGCAGTTTTCTTCACATATAATCCATGTTCATTGGTGCATTTCACGAATTTCTGGGCCAAGAGAAATGTGTCAATTCTCTTGTTCCATGCCCTTGGTGCTTGCTTAAGCCCATACAAGGCCTTCTTAAGCTTAAACACTGTATCTTATTGACCTTTCAATTCAAACCCAGGTGGTTGGCTAACATATACTTCCTCTTCAAGTGGCCCATTTAGAAAGGCTGACTTTACATCCAATTGATGCATTGACCACCCTTTATGACTTGCCAAGGCAACTACTAGCCTTATAGTCTCAATCCTAGCTACAGGAGCAAATACTTCATTGAAATCCAACCCAGGTTTTTGAAGGAACCCTTTTGCTACTAATCTGGCCTTGTACTTGGCCACTTCACCATTTGGATTGACTTTGGTCTTGTACACCCATTTTACCTCTATTGCCTTCTTTTGTTTTGGAAGCTCAACTAACTTCCATGTGCCATTCTTTTCTATTGATTTCAGTTCATCAAGCATAGCATTCTTCCATTGTTTGTGCTTGAGTGCCTGTTCCAAGCTCACAGGCTCTGCTTCTGCCAGTAGAGCATAATGACAACGGGTGAATCTTCCTGCTCTTCACCATCTGTGGCTACCTCTAAATCAACAACAATGATTCTTGTACCATTTTCTTTAATATTGTCAGTAAAATTCCAGCATTTGGATTCATCTATCACAACATCCCTGCTTCTCACAACCTTCTTTAGTATAGGATCAAGCAATTTATAGGCGTCTGTTGGGTGGTATCCAACAAGAACCATAGGTCGTGATCTGTCATCTAGCTTCTTTCTAAGCTATTCAGGAATATGTTTGAAGCATAGAGATCCAACAATTCTTAAATGCTTCACTCTTGGTTTCTTATTTGACCAAGCTTCTTCAGGAGTCTTTCCAACCAGCTTCTTAGTTGGACACTGTTGATTATATACACTGCAGTTGAGACTAGTTCACCCCATTGATAGTGAGGTAGTCCCTTCTCCTTCATCATGATCCTCACCATGTTGAGTATGGTCCTATTCTTTCTCTCAGCAATGCTATTATGCTGAGGTGTGTATGGTGAGGTGACTTCATGAACTATTCCTTCATTCTCACAAAAGTTCCCAAACTCATGAGAGATGTACTCTCCACCTCCATCTGTCCTGAGTATCTTAATTGAGCACTCACTTTGCTTCTCAATCATTATTTTGAACTTCTTAAACATATCTAGTACTTCACTTTTTCTCTTGATTATGTACACCCAGGTCATTCTGGTGTACTCATCAATGAAAGAGACAAAATAATTGTTTCCTCCTAGTGAAGTAACTCCAAAAGGACCACACACATCAGAAAATATTACCTCCAATTTTTTTGTTGCTCTGCTTGGAGTTTCTGACTTGAAGGAATTTCTGGGCTGCTTTGCTTCACAGCATTTGTCACACACATCAGTAGGTATCTTGATGGTTGGTAGTCCATGCACCATGCTCTTTTCCTTCAATTGGCTCAAACTTTTGAAGTTCAAGTGACCAAGTCTTTTATGCCACTTCCAGTTATCACCTTCAACTGTGGTTGAAAGACATTTCTTCTATTACTTGCAACTTGACCTTGAATGTTCTGTTTCTCAGCATTGGAACCTTCAGAATCAGTCTCTTGTTTGGATCAAACAATCTGAGATGATCATCTTCCATTGCAACAGAATACTTCTTTTCTATCAACTGACCAAGACTAAGCAGGTTGCTTCTCATATTTGGCACATAGAATACTTCTTGGATATAGGACCATTTTCCATCCTTTGTTAAGATCTTCACTGTGCCTATGCCTTCTGCCATGACTTTGCTGTTATCTGCAAACCTGATCCTCTTGCTTATTTGCTTCATTTTAATGAACCATTTCTTGTGACAACACATATGATTTGAGCAACCTGTATCCAAATACCATTCATCAGATTTCTCATCTTGTTCATTTGTATCTGCTTTCAGCAGTAGCAATTCAGTATCAGTGACTGTCATGAGAGATAAGCATTCATCATCATTGCTGGCAATGTTGGAGGCATCACCAGTGTCTCCACTGCCTTGCCCCACAACTATTGCACAAGTATTTTGAGCATTACAAGTGTTTCCACTGTCACAAGTGTTCCCACTGTCTTGCTCACTACTCTCAGCAACAATTTCATTGAGATGAATGTCTTCTTCAATCTCATCATCTATGACAGCCATTAGTACCAATCCATCTGAATCTGAGTCAGAGTTATCATCATCTGCAAATTTGGCTTCTGCATCTCTATCCCTAGGAACTTTCTTGTTCTTACATTTGTTCCTATAGTGCCCATATTGCTGACAATTGTAGCATTGGATCTTACTCAGATCAGATTTTTTACTATCAGAGTTCTTATGTTCATCTTTCTTGTTACCAGAATCTTTATCTTTACTCTTCCATTTTCCCTTTTCTTTCTTGTTGCCTGCCTTCCAATTTTTCTTAGAGGAGTGTGTCAACAAGGCTTGTTTAGTTTCTTTCTCTGAACTTCTCTGCCTAATTCTCAATTCATGAGCCTCTAAGGAACCCTGAAGTTCATCTAACTTCATTTCACCTATGTTCTTGGATTCTTCAATAGCAGTTACAACATAATCGAAATCTAGGATTAAAGATCTAAGCACCTTTTCTACTTTACTTTTCTCAGAAACATTTTTCCCATTACATTTCATTTGATTCGTTAGGGCAACTAACCTCGCGATGAATTCCCCAATTGACTCACCATCATTCATCTTCAATGCTTCATATTGTTTCCAGAGTGACTGCAATCGAACTTGCTTCAATCGATCTGCTCCTCCATATGCATTCTTGAGAATGTCCCACGCAGTCTTCGCGGAATCACAGTCAATGATCAATTCTAGGATGTTCTCATCAACGCTTTGATGGATCAAGAACAATCCTTTTCCATCCCTCTTTCGCAGTGCATGATGATTAATCCTTTTCCAGTGCATATTGTTTTCCAGTGCGAAAGAGGAAGGATTAGTCTTCGCGGAATCACAGTCAATGATTAATCATGCACTGGAAAAGGATTAATCATCATGCAGTGCATGATGTTCTCATCAACGCTTTGATGGATCACCAAATGGAGAAAATAAGCAGGAAGGAAATTATGTGTTGTATTCATATTGTTTTCTTTACTTTGTATGTTCTTACAGATGAGTTAATTGGTCGTCTTCCATCCTATTGCAGGATATTGCACCCGAGCGCGCTTTTGCAGATTTTGTTCTCTGCAATTTGGTGCTCCATTTGGTGATCATGAACTTCCTTGGTTAAATTGGGTTCGTGTGGCTTTGGTTGTTTTCCATTAAACAGAACTCATTAACTAGAAAGAGGGAGAAAAAATAGAACATAACCCCGGGATAGTGAAAAGTAGTACTATATCTGGATTTTTGGAATATTATTTATAGATAGTCACTGGAATTTTCAACTATATATTTTAGTTTTTATGTTGATTTACCCTATTTCTTTTTTTTGGGGATTTGGAGATAGATAGATGATTGTTTACTTTGCAATCTTTCAAACTACTTGTTGAATGATGAATTTCACAAGTTTCTTTAAATTCTGAATAATTTAGCTAAATAAGCCCTTGTTGAAACAGAGTTGAGAATGCTGGAATTTTCAAGTGAATGTTTAGCTTAATATGTGTCTTACTCTAGGCAGTATCACTGAACAAGAGCATCAAATAAACACTGATTTCAATTAACAAAAAGTGGTTTTTACATTGTAAAGAAATTAAATTTTTAGATATTTTCATATATTTATGTTTGTCTAATGAAAATTACTTTTTTATAAACTAAAACAAACACGTTACATCCTTTAAAGTTATTCTTTGCTAAAACTAGTATTTTACCCGTCCATACGCACGGGTGATACTGTATGGTCGGTGTATTGCCATGAAGTCATAATAGTAATTTGGAAGATAATCATACGTTGTGAACAATGTCTAAAATGTATGATTTCAAATTCAAAGTGGAAAGAGATACGTATTATGTCATATAACATACAAATGAAAATTATATTGAGTTGAAGAAATTAAAGAAGATTGACAATCAGAACTACATTGATCCATAATAATGTATTTGGACATTAGAGGTAAAATATGGATCACCGTTGACCCTCTCGTTTGCATCCTCGTTGCCCTCCCGTTGGCACTCCCGTTGACGCTCTCGTTACCTCTCGTTGCCACTCCCGTTGCCACTCATGTTGCAGCTCCCATTGCCAGTCTCTCGTTGCTTCTCCCGTATTTGTTATATTTGCTATGAAATTATAAATATCTTGAAAGTTGCAAAATGTAATAAAAAAAATTAAAAGAAAAAACTCGATAAAATGGTATAAGTGACTGGCTAGTGTAAAACCCAAAGAGAAGTAAGTTTTTTCTTCTACCAAATCCTACATACTTCATTGGGAAATTCCATGCAAATTAAAAAGAAGAAGAAATGCATGTTAGGGAAATTTTACGGCTGAGCTGAACCATGTTAGTCTTCAGAGTCAGTACTAAGAAATTTGTTAGGGCATGTTAGGGAAATTTTGGAGGGTTTAAAAGCCAAAATTTATATTTTGATATGTATTTGAGATTTTAAAAATTTGGAAGAATAACATGATAGATAGATAGTCGGTCAAAAAAACATGATTGATAGTCAGATAATATTTCAATCATCATTTTTTTGTTATTGTGTTATTGACGCGTAGTATCTTTGTGGTTCTCCCCTTCACACAGAGTTTTTGCCACACTCAAGATTCAAATTCGAACTCGAGACATTGGGGTGGGATCCAAACCCAGTTACCACTCAGACTAACCCTTGTTGGTAATCATTGTTTATTTGTTCTTAAATTTTTTTATAATTTCATGAATTTAGAAGATAAAAAGAAGTACTCCCTCCCCTCCCCCTCCCCTCTTAAACCCCTATCAAATAATATATGATTTTGCATCTAAAATATTATAAGCGGCTTGTCATTGCCGCAACACTTTGGCACCAACTTCTTTTGTTTTTTCTTTTATATTTTTTAGTTCTGTTTTTTTTTTGTTTTTTATACTTTTTTTTGCTTCTTTCATATTTTAAATTTTTATTTTATTTTTATCTTTTTTATACTTTTTTTTACTTTAAGAAGTAGTTTACGGCATGAAAAAAATTTAGATGTTTAAATACACGAACTACATTCTTCAATAATTGGTTAGGTGAAAAAGAGATTTAGTTTCGGGACAAAATATGTAAAATGATATGCTAGATAGTGCGTTTTGGTGTACTTTGTGGTTCTAAATTTTTTTTAATGGTTCAAATACACAGTTTATTCCTCAATAACCGGTTTGGTAAAAAAAATTCGGGTCAAACTACATAAAGTGTGATCTAAGTAGTATATTTTAGGGAGTACTTTATATATTTTTGTTTTTATATATTTCGAAGGAGTATTTTACGGTTTTGAAAATTTTAAGATGTTTAAATATGTGAAGTTTATTCTTCAATAATGAATTGGGTTGAAAAAAAAGTTTCATTTTATGACAAAATACGTAAAGTGAGATGCTAAACAGTGTGATTTGGTGTACTTTATGGTTCAGAATAAATTTTAATTGCTCAAATACAAATAATTTGTTCCTCGATAACCGGTTTGGTTAAAAAAATTCGTAACAAAATACGTAAAGTGCTTTATGGTTTTAATTAATTTTTTATACACGTGAACATCAGTCACATTTACGAAAGAACTTCACATCATATTCTCAACTTTCTATCTTTGAGTACCGCCTTGCTTTTATTTTATTGGTGATTTTCATTCAACCCTACATGATACCCACGTGTCTCACTTTCTAATTAGGTTGTATTCTTTTATTTCTTACTAGAGCATTGCTATTTGTTACGAAAGATTTTTGTAAGAAAGAGAAGAATGCATAAAAATAGGACATTTGGCAGGTCAACAACTTACTAACAATACATGGGAGAGTGGGTAGTTACACTTTGAGTGTTTTCTATGCTGCCACATAACATTCTTCTCTTTCTTGCAAAAATCTCTCGTAACATCTAGCATTTTCCTCCTTACTAAGGGTTAAGTTTTTATATTTACATTTGATAAATATGGATTATGTTATTAAAGTTTTTAGACATTTTCTTTCTACTATCTATGGATGTTTAATTTCAACGTCTTTATTAGTATTCTTTTTAAATTTTATAATATTCTTATTTAATTTATAATTATAATTTAGATTTTATTCACAATTATTTGACTATATATTTTACAAACCAACACCATTAGTTTACTGGCATATGCTGCCCTAGGTCACGGGTTCAACTCAGTGCTCCTGAGTTCGATTCTCGCAGTGGACAAGCTCCGTATAGTTAAAAAAAGAAATCTAGCATCAATGTTTATAAGGAGGTTTGCTAATAAATGCGTAGAAGTTTTATTATTCATTTACACCAAAGAATTTAGCCAACCCCGTGCATCGCACGGGTTATGGCGCTAGTTTTTCCTAAACCCGTGTAGGACTTTTCCCACATTCCCATCTCCCTTAAAAAGTCTACAATACCCCGAAGTTATTTCTAATATCTCACCTCCCTCAAATATTAATTCACCCCCCTCACCTCACTTATCCACTCTTCGCCCCTTCTCACCTCCCTTCATTATCCCCCTCTCCCTTAGTCGCGCCACTGTCCCTGCTATCATCTCGCCACCATCTTAGCTCTCCATTACATTCTCGATGCACAACTTAGGAAGAGTTGTTATTATCTGGAAAAATTTTGGACGACAAAAATATTTGCTTATTCAAAATAGATTTCTAAAAAAAATAAAAAATACAATAAAGAAGGGGGCTATACCAATTTTGGCCTAACCCAATGTTTCGATATTTTCTGCTGAATTGAGCTCGATAAAAAGATACCCAAAAAAGAGGGCTAATTTGGCCAGACCTGGTTAGCCTGCTTTTTAAATATTTTTTGCCGTTTCTTTTGTTAAAAAACCGATTTGGGTTCGCCCATTCTGATGGTCAGGTGTTTTTGGATTGGGTTACATAAAGCAGGGTCCAGAAGATATATGGCTTGATACGTTTTGCGTTTTGGCCCATTGTGTTGGTCCATAGGTTAGATGATCCAATTTGACAACTCTATAATTTCCTATACAATTTTTATTTTGACCCTCCCTTAGAAACAAAAATGTTCATTTAACTTCCTATATAATTTTTATTTTGACCCCCCTAAATTTAAATGTGTGCACCTAGATTTTTAAAATTCTTTTAGCTTTGACATTCAAGTAAAAATTGAACTCTCAATTTAGTTTCCGAATTTACACCCAAACCTTATACTTGTAAAATCTATCAAATAAGTTTCACAATTTATAGTAACTCCCTAAAGTATAAAAATAGTACGTGGTCCTTAAAGTTTGTAAAGTCTGTCAAATAAGCTTCAAAGTTTTAAGAAATATGTCTCATTGGTATCTAAGAGACTACTTATATAACCTTAAGAATTATATTTATTAATGCTACAAGCTTTAGGGAATTACTTATTAGTTTCATATACTTTTTTAGAGACTAAATATGAGAGAGCGTAAGCTTTAAGAGTAAATTGATAATTTACTTTTAAATAAATATGAAGTAAAATAATTTGGTTCTTTAATTTCAATGAATCTGTCAGGGTATTTGAACATTAAAATTTAAAAAATCCTGTGAACTAATAATCTTGTAAATAGGGTCCTGAATTCGCCACTGGATAGTACCGAGTGATCACTGAGACCTAGGATAGGGAAATGGATTAGGGGAGAGATGGAGGAGGATAGTTTAGGATTTTCATAAAAAAGAAAAAAGGGGGTGTGTGTTGTAAGCTCCTTAGATAAAAGGGGTGCAAAAAGCACGCACAAGAAAAGTTGTTGATGGAGATTTAGCCTAGACTAGAGGTTTGAGCCCAAGACCATTCAGCGACAGGGAGCACGAGTCAGTGACTCACCGAGTGAAATTTTATCGATTTTTGAAAACTGAAACTCAGCGCGGCATGATTCTTCTGCAACTGCTACAACAACGTGATTGATCTCTCTCCACCGAAACCCTAACAAATCCGAATCCTACCGGAATGGATAATCGGACGCGGGTTCGATGCCCGGAGAATCAAGAGCTAGCGACATTCATGTGGAACAAGTGGAAGGAAATGTCAGAACAGCCGAAAGGGGTTTCTGAGAACATGGAAATGACTCTTTCTAAGGCTCATTTCAATGTCTGTAACTCCAAAACTTCAATTCGAACCATCAAAAATTTCTCTCAAGTTAAGTAAGTGTCAATTTTCCTTCACGTTTTTGTCACTATTTATGGGTCGTGGGATTAAAACCTGTAATTGTAACTCTATTTATCATAGGCTTGGTTTAATGGTGAGCCACACATGAAGAAATGTATGATAGACTATGCATGTAGTTATAAATGATAAATGTATAGATATTATGTTGTGATATATTGGGTTTGTTGTGACTTGAATTTTTAGTAATGTATGATAGAGTACGCATGTAGTTAGTGTGGATATTATGTTGTGATATATTGGGTTTGTTGTGACCTGAATTTTTAGTAACAAACTTCAATTTATTTATTTATTTATTTTATTTGAGAGTTATCAAAATTTTGATGTTAGTGTTGGACCTTGAAAGATTGAACTTTTGGGGTGAAAAGGGGTGTTGGGTGCTTAGTTATTGGTTTTGTCTTTGTCTTATTGATGTGTTTGTAAAGTGAATAGGGGAAAGGGTGGAGTAAGATAGTTTAAATGAGTGCTGCTATGTGGTACCAAAGTTATTTCGAAGAAACGTGAGAAAGGCCTAGGCCTACATGTTTTCTATTTAGAAGTTATTAATTTACTCCGATTTTGACGGTAGCACACGGGTAGTCGCAAATGAATATGTTTTTAGTGTTTGTCATGTCATTTCTTCACTTTTTTTTCATACCAGAAAGTATTTCTCAATTTAAATTGGGTTTTGTAGTTTTCTAAGCTAATGATACTCCTTGCTTTCCAAAAAATGAAACGGTGCTCTTTTTGGTTGTTGAACTTGAAGGTGTTTGGGGGAAATGATATTGAGGCTCATGCAGGGATTTTTGGGTGAAAAGGGTTGTTGGGTTGGGTGCTTACTGGTTGGTTCTGTGTGTGTGTGTGTGAGAGAGAGACTTATGGATGTGTTTGCAATGATGAGGATAAAGAATGGAGTAAGTTTTTTAAGTTGGATTTTGTTGTATGCCAATCTAATGGTTCTCCTTTGTGTTTTTTGGAATTGTGTGGAAGGGGTGTGGGTAAGATGATATTGAGGCTCATGCAGGGGTTTTTTGGAAGTGGTTCTGGAGGTACCGAATCAGAAGAGTTGATTGAGAAGGGTATGTTTGGTGCTGTTCAGTTTTTGTTTTCTGGCATCTTCATTTGGCATTACATTTATTTTGTCCGTATTTATGTTAAATTCTTCCTCTGCGATTTTATTTTTTATAGGAAAGAAAACTAAGGGAACCAAGCGCTATGTGCCTCAAAGGAACTCAGTGGCGTATGCATTGTTGATAACCCTTTACAGGTATATAATATAATATATAACACACATACATGGTCACATCACATACGCTCAAGGTAGTCAAAATCGCGTGCTGGTTCGTAGAATCGCACGTTTTTACGAATTTTGGTCACCTCTGCGAGTTCAGAAGTGGGCAGAGTCGCTGCTGACTGAGGACGGTGGAAGCACTGCGCTGGTTCGCAAAAACGGTGGAAAACGGCGTGCTTAATCGTCTCTGGTTTAGGGTTATTTTACTCGGGTCAATCTGGTGCGTTTCCGGGTCGCGGGTCAGGAGGTTGAAGATGAACAACACACACGAAAAAAACCCTAATTTTTCAAAACACTGTGTTTCAGTAAGGGTAGTTTTGGTATTTCCAGGCCTTTTTTCCAAAACGATGCGTTTTATTTAAAGGAAATGAAAAAAATCCTAACAGTTAGTTACTGTTCTTCTTCCCTTCCCTCTCTGTGTTTTTTTCAGTACGCTACCTTCTGAACTGAAATCGCAGCTCATGCTTCACTTCTCTGTTTCTGCAACTAAGAGGCAAGAAGGCAGAACCATCTGTTTTGTTTGCTCAGAGAAAAACCCTAGAATCATGGGCTCAAACAACTTTGGGCTTCATATTAGGCCACATATTAAATATAACACCCCCTCTTATCTCTTATGCTGCTACTTCACCAATTGCTTTTAGGCTGATTTGTTTCTTTTCATAATAACTATCAAATGTAAAATATATATTAAAACATTAATAATAAACTAGCCATAAAATAACTATATACTTGATTGTATTGATATTTATACAATTAATTAATTATATTAGTATATTTTTCTATTAAAATACATCTTAATATTTTTGGTAGAATTTTAATCTGTACATTTTGCCATATATGGTGTTTTATATACATACATATAAATTTATATACACATATTTAAAAGTTTGTAAAATATGTAGACTCTTACGAATCGTGTTACGACCGTACGAGTTACGATTCTTAGATCCCTTCCTGAGTTCAGGTAGAAACTCGAATTTAACTACCTTGCATGCGCTACTCTACTCATGCGTATGATAAAATATTTTTAGGAAATTGTTATGTAAAAACTTATGTTATAATATGAGATTTAACTTTTTTTATAGGGGAACTTCAGATGGGAATGAATTTATGCGTAAACAGGAACTTATTGATGCTGCTGAAGCCAGTGGATTATCTCGAATACCAATTGCGTATGTTCAATATAGTTTCTTTCTTTGTACCGCCTTTAAATAAATAAGTCACCGAGGAAATGTTTACAACTTTTGACCAAGTGCATTTTAATGTTCAGGCCAGAAAAAGGTAAGGGAAAACCTGGACAGTTTGGAAGTTCCCCACGGGATTGGTACAGTGGATGGAACTGCATGAAAACATTGATAACTAAGGGTTTGGTTGTAAAATCAAGTTGCCCAGCAAAGTAAGGTTTTCTATTGTGCATGTCTTCTTTCACAATGTACTGCTCGTTTTGCATGTGAACGTTTTCTCTTAATCTTTCATATATCAAAAGCCACTTCTTGTGGGTCCCTCCTTGTTGTGAAGTTTAACTAATTTCTTTTGTTGTTTATTTATTTATAGTTAGGCTTGAGAATATTTCTCCTTTTATTATTGCTTTGACAATTGGGCCTTTTCTATAGCAACATAGGATATTTTCTAGGAATTATTTTGTGATTAATTACCAGTGAACATTGCTTCTATGATTTTCTTGTGTGCAATCTATGGAGGAATCTGCTTAGCAGCCTACATTATAATTCACTTGATACTAGGGTGTAAAATGAGCAACTGTTAGAGTGGTTCTTGTAAAGCAACGTTAAGTGGTGATGTATCGTTTATAAAAGAAGTGTGGAGTTTGATTTTTAATTCACTAGACTAGATACTATGCTGTAAAACCAAAACTGTTGGTGGTTTTTGTTAAGCAACGTTAAGTGGTGATATATATGGTTTTTAAAATAAGTGTGGAGTTTGATTTGCTTAGATGAGAATGCTCCATTTTTGTACAAATGAATTCTTTTTTACTTCTAGGTACATGCTAAGTCAAGAAGGTAAGGAAGCAGCATGCGACTCTCTTAAAAGATCTGGAATGGCAGAATCTCTGGAGAAGTCGGCTTCTGTTGAAATTTCTTTTCATATGGATAAACAAAAGTCTTTAGATATGGAACTCAATGCTCATGATTTGGAATCAGAAGTGATGTCCCCAGTGACCCAGCAAAAGAAGCTGGATGTTCCTCTTGATTCCCTTGAGAGGGTATGTTTCCTCTTATTTAAAGTCCTTTTTACTTTTGTTTCATGATATTCATATCATATTTTTACTTTTGTTTCATGATATTCATATCATATGCGTCTGCCCTTTACTTGCTCCTCTTCTGTTGAAATCCCTGAAATGATGCCTGATGATGAATTACTCCCTCCCCCCCGTAATATAGGAACCTTTGGATAAATTTGCTTGTCCCATTTTATAAGATCCTTTTTAAACTATTTATTGTATTATTTATTTTGTTACCAAAATACCCTTTACGTCTTTCTTGTGAATTGTGTGGATTGGGGAAAGGGATGAGGTGATGAGTGTTTGACACATGTTTGTAAGCGTCCAATTTATTAATTTTTTAGGGTAAAAAATGATGATAAAATAGATTATATATTTAATTTTTGGGTTGTTCTTGTAACTGGCTAGTTCTATTATGACAAATTCGTGTAGTGTATGTTTTGAGAATTTTGGAGAGAAAGGGAGGCAGAGAAAAACTTCATTTTTGAATAGTGAGAGTTATATGCTTGTAAAGATGAATATGGACTTAGGATGTTGTTAGGTTTCATGACAATCTATTATTTTATTCCTTAAACTCTAAAGAATTCTCAAATTAGAGAATGTTTACTTGACATGAAATATTTATTTTCCCTTCCCTTTTCCTCCTAAACCCTTTGTCATATATTCTGTTTGATAACTCATGCATTTTTGAATTCATCAATCCAATAGGTAGATTGATAGTTTTTTATAATGCAGATTAAGCTTACAAAATTTCAGATGATGTAGAAACATGTTGATATAAGTAAAGGATGACTAAAATTACATTCTCATGAATGCCCTATATCTAAAATTTAGTTTACATAATCAACGAGATAATATTTTTTTTTTGGGTTACGATGTCATTGGTGCGTAGTTTTCACCGGCTTTGCCGGTGACTAATCTACGCCGGGGAACCTGGCTGGCCATGAGTTTCCGGCTTTGCCGGCCCGTGTGTTAAAATTATATTCTCGAACAAGTTATTAAACAATGTAAGTTTAAGATTAGGTAAATATTTTTATGTGTAGTGTATCCCTACTGTGTCCTGCATTTTTAATTCAATGTGATTCTCTCGTAGTTTACCTCCTTTTTAAAAGAAGCTCCATGAAGTTTATGTACTAAGATTACCTGATTTAATTAACACGTTCTTGACAAGTCAGTTTGGTTGCAGATGAATTCTTTTTTTGTTCCCAGTCATTGAAATGTAATTTCCCTTATTGTCTATTGCAATTTCTTCTTTTGTAGTTTACAAAAATGGGTTACTCCAAGGACCAAGTTGTTAGTGCTTTTAATGATGTTTCCAGAAGCCATCCAAATAAAGATATCTCATCTCTGTGGCCGGCTGTTTTATGTCATCTTCGGGAGGAGCAAGTCTATGGTTCACAGCCAGAAGCTCAAATAATGACGAGGGCGACTAATACCGTTGCAAATGGTATTTCTTTTTCCATTTTCACAGCATTTCTTAAGGTCACTGATGAATATTGTATCTCAGTAAATCATTCCATAAATGACCAGGTTCCAAAGGGCCCATTGGAAAAGAAAGCAGAACTATGAGTTCATCCGGTGGTGGGCATGTGGCAAACTCATGTTCTCCTGATATTCCACATTTTCCCATGAGAGCTTGCTCATCGGCTGTATGGTTTGTTCCATTTGTTAAATTGACCTCGAGCATCATTTCTAACATAAAAATGGATTTTTTATTTGACAGTATACTGGGACTATGATGACTCCCTCTTTCACAAACTAAATACAAATGTAATTTGACCGGATTTGATTTTGGGTCACACAATGTCATAGGAGTTACATGTTGCATTGATATTAACTGCATTCTCTTTCATGGTTGTAGAACTTGCAAGTTAACTCAGAATTGTGCGAGTTTAGTATTCTAGGCAAGGAGTTCAAGTTAACTCACCTGAAAACTTGTACAAACTTGGGGAAACTGGCGTAGACCTACATAAACTTGGTCAAACTTGTGAGTTTACTCACGAGTCATTGAGTTTAGATGAAAATAGACTGCACTTTAGAAACTACAGCGTTCACTCCAATATTCCATCATGCACCAGCTGCTCTGCCATCCAAACAACCCTCCTTCCCTCCTAACAAATCCTCCTACGGCCTTCCTTTTGGCAAATTTAGATGCATCCAACACTCCTTGCCTCCAACAGATCCCGGTCTAAGTCCCAAATCCCTAGTGTGAACATACTTCCTCCATGAACTAGCATCTTAGCATGAACAAAGTTCATGTGCTATCTTCATCTTGAGCAACAAACCTAAGATGAATGAGCTTCATCCATGAATCAATGTCCCATCTTCCTAATCGCAAACTCAACAATCCACTCTATCTTGCGGCAGCTTTCTAGTGTGAGGCTCCAACTCTTTTACTTTATTCCCCCTTAGTTACTGTCACTTTGGATCCTCTATTTCGATGCTTCCTCTCCTTCACAGATGATAAGGGTGGGAGGAGAGAGATGGTTATTAAAGAGATGTAATGATGAGAGTGGGATTATGAGAGAGATAGAGAGGATGGAGAGAGATGTAAAGAATGAGTGAAGGAGAGAATCCAAGCCCCAGCCACTGTTACCTTATTTATTGTTGAGTAATGTTTTCACCATTTTAGAAGTTTTGAATGAACTCATCCATGTAGTGCTTTATTTGATCATTCACCATTTCGTTCCTTCATATCACTTTAATCCATCAATTTTAAACTTGTAATATTCTATTTGTCCCTATTATGGAATATGTGAAATTGGTCAAGGACCTTGATAGAGACTTGGGTATTATGGGGTGCCTAAGTCCCACATCGAGTAGCATTGGATATTTGGTAGAGTACTTAAGTGGCTTGGTTCATCCCCTTAACAGCTAGCTTTTAAGAGGGTTTCCCAAGTGCTTAGGTGCTTATCCGACCTCTAGTTATTGGAAGAATACTACACAAAATAGGAGAGTAAGATGATAAGGCACTTTAGTAAATGGACTACTGGTGTTTCTCTATCAGATCCCTTTTTTGCTACTTATGAAAACACTAACTATAAAAAGGACTACTGGTAATTACTCCCTGACACTCATATCCCAACAAACTTTAGTGCTAAAAATACACTCTCTGACACTCATCCCAACACACTCTAACACTCATTTCCCTACTCACTTGTTCTTATTGGTTGAAATTCAAATGGGTCTCACTCAATCATGTGGGTCCAATGTAAATTTGGTGGGACCTATATGAATTTCAACCAATAGAAGAGTGTGTTGGAGGTGTAGCGTTAAGCTTTATCTTATCATTTAACTTAAGCATTACTATTAATTTTTAGCTCTTGAAGCTAATTTGTAAAATTGGTGCCTGTCCTGATCAAAATCTTAGGACCATCCTATGCAAAAGCCAAACAAGGACGAGCTTGCATCAAGGATGAACATTTTAAGTGTGCCGCCATTGAGCTTGGGGGAGAGATTTGAGGATGCATATGAAGTGATCTTAATACTAGATGATCGTGAGCAGTTCACCACTCAAGGGTTAGTAACATAAATGGAGAGTCCCTTTTCACTCAAGGTTTTTGTATGATTTGTATCCTATGCTTTATATGGTATACGTTTTAGTATTTGGGACATAATGTAGTTTATATGTATTGACAGAACTCCAGTACATTGTTTGGGTTCTTGCTAATGACTCCATTGAACTTCATTATCTATTCTTTCAGATCGCGGTCTAGGAAAATTATTGAGAATATTCGCAGCCAATTCAAAATCCAAATAGAGGTCAGTTTTGATTTATTTACCGTCTCAAAATAGTTGCTCTTGCTTTCCAAACTTTCAGTGTATACTGATGCTAATATTTGTCATGGGAGCTGACAGTTGTATTATGTGGACGCTAGGTGATGCTATTGCTTTCCAAAAATTAAGTGTATACTGATGCTAACAAGAGTACATGTCTAGGACATGCCATAGAGCCTTCTGCTTTTGCTTGTAGTGCTATTAAAAAAATAATGGAATGCATTTCTAGTCCATTACTGTCGGGCTTATTTGAAAGCCCATTACCAAACCCTAAACTTAAGAGTGTCCTCAGTATTACAGATTCTTCTCCACCGCTGCAGGGAGAGGGTTGAGGTCGCACAGCATTTTATGGTTTTTAACCTGAAAAACAGTGTTTTAAGCAACCAAATCTGGCTGCTAAGCAAACTCGGTCCAACACGCTGAAACGTTCTGCTCCTACGGCCCTAAGCCTAAAAATGGCGATTCTACCTGCGGCATGCAATTTCTGATCATGCATTCCTACGAACTTGTAAATGGGTAGTGAGATTGTAGAATTGCACGTTTCTATGTTCCGACTCGCGAGTTGACTACTCTAGTGGTTAATGAGTTGAAGCACCTTGGTATATTCATTAATCAAGTTCAAAATCACATTAACCACTCGTTAACTGCATTAAAACAAAATTATTGTGAATTTTGATGTCACAATTTGATGTTCAAAAAATATTTCTCTAAAGAAGTTGGTTCATTTCTAGGTTCGGCGATTGCCAGTTGGAGATGGAATTTGGATAGCACGCCATAAAACTCTTGGCAGTGAATATGTGTTAGATTTTATTGTTGAGCGGAAGAAAATTGATGATTTACGCAGTTCAATCAGGGATAACCGCTATAAGGATCAGAAGTTAAGACTCCTGGTAAATATTCCTTCCTTCTAAGATTGTTAAGATGGTATCTTGATAACTTCTGAGAATCTTAATCTCATTCTGTTGCAACTGAGTTTCTATTATTGAATTTCTTGATCTGATACAGTCGTGCAAACCTATTTATAGGTTGCAGAAAACTGATTTAGCAACATGCTAGTCAGGTTACAATCAATCTAACAGCTAACAACAATTCACCGACTTAGCAATAGGCTAGTCAGGTTGCAGGTTAATGAATTCTGCAGCATATCTAAAACAGACAGTATAACTACTCTAATATATCTTGACAATGTTTTTTGAATATATTGTCAGTGATTAATGTTCTCCTGCTTCTTTTTTCCTGTTTTGAAGAAAGTACTCTTGGATATTTGATTCTAGAGTTTTGACAAAAGATATAATCCAATTAATAGTGTTTTCAGAAGAATGTAAAAAAGAAAAAGGATATCTTATCTATTTTTGGTATGATCAATGTTGAGGAATCTCATTACCATTACTCAGAAAACAAGAGCATTATGTTTTGTGATTAGATGTTACTGGCTATGAATATGACATATTTGCTATATCGTTTGCTCTTTGCTGACTGAAATGTTTTAATTTTATTTCTCTTGTTCATTAATAAAGTTTTAAAGCATGTTCTACTGACGTAGCTTCCTGATCCCCAATTCTAAATTCATCTTTACTATGTAGAGGTGTGGGCTGAGGAAGCTGATATATCTTGTTGAAGGTGACCCAAATTCTTCAGAAGCTTCTGAAAGCATAAAAACTGCGTAAGTATATTTCATCATTTAGTTCATGAATTTGGATCTTTAAAAAAATTCAATACATTTATAATTTCTGTTCAGTTAAAGTTATGCCCAATTTTAGGCTTTCTTAATCCGGCCTTCTGCAGCTGTTTTACAACAGAAATTCTGGAGGGATTTGACGTACAGAGAACAAGTGGGTTAGGTGATACCTTAAGGAAGTATGGTTATCTTACCCAAGCAATATTCCAATATTACAAGTCAGGATTTTTTGAAGACAATGATAAATGCTCCAGGACATGTCCTCCTTTTGATGAATTTATTAAAAGGTGTCAAGAGCTGGAAAAAATGACAGTTAGTGATGTATTTGCCACCCAGCTTATGCAGGTACTAACAATTCTTAAATTTTGAACCGATTTTCTTACGATATTTTAATTTGTCTGGCTAAAATGAGTCAGTTGACCTTGACTATTCTTTTAATGTGGAACAACACACTTTTTGTTCTGCTTCCTTATACTCCCTCCGTAACACATTATAAGCAAAAATGAGTCAACGAAAGTTGATGTATTTGGTCTTATAATGTGTTACGGAGGGAGTATGCTGCATAAAGAGCTGCAATTTCTTGCAAAATTGGACTTGTAATTCTGACATCAATAACAAGATAACCAAAAAAATTATTTCATTGTATATATTGATTACATGCTCTTGATTTATACTTAATTTGGAACCAACAAATACAGGTACCACAGGTTACAGAGGAGATTGCCATGGCTGTGTTGGATTTGTACCCTACACTTCTGTCTCTTGCCCGTGCCTACTCACTACATGTGAGTCCTTATTTTCTCTCAGTTAGCAAGTCAATTGATTAGTTAACTAATTTAGTTAACTAATCAATTGATTAGGGGACAATTATAGAAAGTTTTAAATTTGTGAGTCCTTCAATACTTGTAATAATATAGCAAACTACTAATTTAGTTTGCTATTTTCTAATTTAGTTTACTTGTGAGTCAATTGCTATTTTCTAATTTAGTTTGCTTGTAATAATATAATTTATGAGAATCTTGGAAAATAGCAATAGTATTCAGATCAATTGATTAGTTTGCTTGTAATAATATAATTTATGAGAATCTTGGAAAATAGCAATAGTATTCAGACCCAGTTTGAGGCAATGGGACTAATATGAGTTCAACTCCTCAAGTACTGGACTGTGTCCAATAAAGAGCGCACACAATATAATAATATTATTTCAGAAATAATATAATTTTATTGTGTGACTCTCTTACTCGACACACCGTTACCTGAGAAAATCCATTTCCAACTAATTTAGATTGTTTTTGCATGCTTGGTCGTAAAACTAACTAATGGTCCCTCTCTCCCTCTAAGTTTACCCACTCCAACTGTTTGATTTGATTAGGATGGAGATACTCGTGCTCAGGAGGAGATGCTTCGAAGACAGAGTAAGAATATGATCAATGCAGGTGCCAGTAGGAACATTTTCCAGCTGGTTTGGAGCAGTTGACTTGCATTTCTACCTCAAGTTGGATTTTTTTTTATGTTAATATATCCATTAGGGAAAGGCAAATGTCATTCTTTTTTGAATTTCGCAATTACTTATTGGTTAACTCCCTCCGGATTTAAACATAAACAAAAAGGTACCAAATACATATACATTTTTGCTTATATTTAAATTCAGAGGGAGTATGTGTATGTAAATTAATATTAGTTGACATTATGGCCGTATCTTAGTCAAGCGGCCATATGTATATTTTGTAAAGAATAATCTTAAGGGTGTTTTTTTTTACCCCCCATAGTACCCCATACCCCCGTTTTATCATAAATCCCCAAAATACCCTTAGTTTTTCGTAAATATGTATATTTCTGGGAAATATACATATTCCCGGAAACACATATTTCTGCCTTTCGGAAATATGTATATTTCCAAAAAATTTAATTTTTTTTAAATTAAAAAAATTTACGCGAAATAATTAAATGTAACGAAACTTGCTAAACTAATAAACAATAATAATCAGTATTAATACAGTAAAAATACAAAAAATAATACAACTAAATGTTCAAAAGCTGTAAAGCAGCCAACAGACTATCATAGACATCCTTAGGAATGTCGTCGGCTGCCAAAAGACTATCATAGGCATCCTGGACATGCCTAGCTACTCTCTCCCTGGACTCATAGGGAAGTGGATCAACATCCTCTGCAGGCGAAGGCGGAGCTGGAGGTGAAGGCGGAGCCGGAGTCAGACGGGGAATGGACACCTGGAAGTACCATGGTAGGTACTCGTCATCACAAGCACCCTTGACGGGTGTCGGTCGACCGCTGTCCCTGAAAGCCCGCGCTGGGGACTGATAGAACATCAGCTGCTGTACTATGACCTTCGGAGATGGACGTGGGACCGAAATAGGTGGACCAGGAATCTGCTGGACATATCCAAACTGCCAACGTACCATGTCTGGCATATAAGGCACCGCCACATCCCCCACAGCAGCCAACCTCCGAATAATGAAATGTTGTGAAACCAGAGGTACTGTTTGTGGTCGCCCCAGGGGCTCCATATGACCTGCTCCCTCTGCAAGTCATCCAGCAGCTGTCGAAACTCCGGAAGCTTCACTTCTTGTTCCCCCACCTGCTGCAACGTGGAAGTTCACTGGCACCGAACTCTTTCCGCACCACGATGATGGGAAAATACTCATATATCCAGCACTAAAATAAATAAATAAATAAATAAATAAGTAATTATATAAATAAAAGTAATTAAAAAGAAATAAAAATAATTAATTAATTAGTTACCTGCAGCAGAGAAGCGTATCCGCCAATCTGCGACGTCTCCCACTAACAAGCATCATTCAGCTGCTCGTAGAGAATAGCTAGAGTAGCTGGACCCCAAGCCCGCTGGCCACACAGGGCAAAGTCAGAAATAAGAGTCACCCACTTGACAGCAACAGATGTGTGACTCTTGTCGGCAAAAATGGTGCTGCCCAACAAGTGTAGCAGATAGCACTGTGCCACCTGATCAAGATGGCCGCGCTCCATGTTCTGTGTGTATGCGGCCGTCAAGAAAGAAAATCGGAATGTCGGTCCCCTGTTGAACTGACACTCTGCCCAGCAGGCTGTGTGGTCTATGCCCAGCAGGTCAACTCCAGCCCGAATAGCATCGGCAGTGTCAAAATGTGGCCGATGCGCCAACGGTGTGCCGGTGAGCGGCAAGTGGAGCAACGCGGACACGTCGTCCAACGTCAGTCATCTCCCCCCACGACATGTGGAATGAGCTGGTCTCAGAATGCCACCTCTCCACAAAAGCTGATATGAGCTCGTGGTTGATGTTGCCGAGAGGTGTGATGTCCAGCTCAAACAGATGGGCCTGCTGCAACCATCCTGCTATATGTGGGTGGTGTTGCTGAGGTCTCATCTATAGTATCTTCCCCCCATGAGAAGCAACTTTAATCTTACCCCGGTCCTGTAAAAAAATATAAGTAATTAATAAATTATTAAAAGTAATTAATTGTTAAAAAATAAACAAATTATTAAAAGTATTACCTGTCCCATCTGTAGTAGTCTCTGGACGCAGTGGACATGCCACCGGTGTAACAAAACCTGCTCAGCAGCCTCATCATCATGCTGAGCAACCTCAGCCTCAGTCTCAGCTTGGTCATCTACATGCATGGCGTCTGGCTCAGCCTCCTGCTGCTGCTCTCGCTCTCGGACACGTCTCTGATGCTCAGACGCGTGTCCGGCCTGTCTAGTCCTCAATCGGAACCTACTCCTACTGCCAGAAGGACTCTGCTCAGTAGGAGTAGCTCCTGAATGCTCGCCTCGCTCTATGTTTCCTATTACGGTTGCCACTGAAAAAGCAAAAAAAATTAATTAAAACAAAATTTCAAAAAAAAAACATTCCGGAATGCTCGCCCCGCACTAATTTTTATGTTTAAATTCGTTTAGGCATTTGTTTACAAATTGTTAATTAGTTCAACGACCTACTTATTTATATAATATATCATTTCAACATTGACTAATTGTAATGTAATACAACCTAATTAACAAAACCATATCTACTATCTATCTATATCATTAACCTACTACCAAAATATCAATCTTACATTTTTCCTAACTAAACAATTATAGGATATTTATGTAATTTCACTTTTTCACTTTTTTAAATTTTTTCACCTTTTCACTCTCTCACTTCTTTCAAACTTTTTCACTTTTTCACTCTCTCTCATATACATTTTCAAACTTTTTCACTTTTTCTCACACTATTTTTCACTCTCTTCTCCTCTTTCTTCCTCTAACTCTATCATTTTTCTATTTTTCACAATATATCTATTTTAATTTTATCTACATGTCTCCTTCATTTTTAATATTCCATTTTTCTCTATCAATAAGTTTTATTTAGTCTCTACATAAAATATTACAATTTGGAAAATTTGAAACTTTAATACAATTTTGTTTTGTAATCTCTACGAAAAATATTATATATTACTGGTAAATGTTCACGGGGTTTAGACTAACTCAATTACAATTTGAAACTTTTTGTTTATCTACTTTAAATTAGTCTTGATTTTCACGGGGTAATGTTTGGACTAATTAAATTATGTCTAAGTCTATTAATAAAAATAACACGAAAACATGGGTATACTGATCTTATTACAAGATAACTGAAATACTAATTCTTTTTGAAATTTTATATAATATTCAGCATTGCAAGACATACTAGTATATCTTCTTAGAAAAAAACTCAGACATCAAATGTAGCCAACCTACGTTTGGCAATTTTTTTAAAAAGGCGTGAGATGAGATTTTTTCTAGGCTAAATTACAGTTTTGGTTTTTTATTTTTGGGATTGGTGTCACTTTAGTCCTTTATCTTATTTTTTCTCGTTTTGGTCCCTCATCTTTCATTTACGTTTCATTTTGGTCCCTGCCGTCAGTTTTTGTTAACGGACGCCACGCTGGCAGTTAACTGCTGACGCGGTGACTTAAATTCATTAAATGACGTGGCAAAATATGTATTATTTAATTGGCTATCATTTTACACATAAGCAATTTCGTTTTTGAATTTTTAAATAAACAAAACATAAATAAACAAATAACAAATAAACAAATAACAAAAAACAAAAAACATAAAAATTGAAGAACAGATCTGGAAAATTGAAGAACAGATCTGGAAGCGCAAATTGAAGAACAGATCCAGAAACGAGAAACGAAACCAGAAATTGAAGAAACGAAACCAGAAACTAAACCCAGAAATTGAAGAAACGAAACCAGAAATTAAATAGCACTTTTGGTCCCAGAAATCGAAGAAAAACGGACCCAGAAATTGGAAACGATCCAGAACATGAACATGAACAGATCCTGAACAATTAAAACATGATTATGAACAGATCCAGAAAATCGAACCACCAGCAGCGCCGAACCACCACTAGCAACCTAATTCGTCTTCAATCTTCAATCGCATATTTGGTTCGTTCTTGTTTGCTTCATCTTCAATCGAAATTGGTTCTTCAAATTTGACGGTTGCATCTTCGTTTGGGTTCTTTTTGATTGCATCTTCGTTTGGGTTGATTGTAGCATGATGAAGAGAAAGGATTGTGTTTTTGATTTAATTTGGTTTTTCTATTTTGTTTTAATTTTAAAATCTGATGTGTAAATGTGTAAAAGCCACCTCAATTAATAAATGTCACGTCATTTAATGAATTTAAGACGCCACGTCAGCAGTTAACTGCCAGCGTGGCGCCCGTTAACAAAAACTAACGGTAGGGATCAAAATGAAACTAAAATGAAAGATGAGGGACCAAAACGAGAAAAAAAAAAGATAAAAAACCAATGTGACACCAACTCTAAAGACAAAGGACCAAAACTGCGATTTAGCCTTTTTTCTAATAGTAGTAACAAGAAAGCCATGCAGAGAAATTCTTATAGAATATAAGGAATACAGTTTCCTTCCCTTATTATAGAATATAAGGAATACAGTTTCTCATAAACCCTTGTTAAAATTGCTTCCAACCTTATTATTGTTTTTCATTGCAAATAGCATTTATATTATTTGTAGGAGAAATATGGAGACCAATGAATGAAAATCAGTTAAAATTGATGAGCTAAAGATTTTTTTTTTTGGACAAGTTGTGAATAGCAAAGATGAAGCTTATAACTTATATCAACAACATGCATTTAAAATGGGTTTTAGTGTGAGGAAGGGGAGAGAACTATATTATGATTCTGAAAAAAAAGTCACACGTTTGAAAGAGTATTATTGTTCATAATCATCATGAAGGGGAAGTGTCTTATGAAAAAGTAGATTCAAGAACAAATTGCAAGGCTATATATTGTTAAAGTTCATAACCATATAATTGTTGTTCTTTTTCTGCAGGTTGTATTCAACAAAACAACAGGTGCAATAAATAGAAACAAAAACTCGAAGGCCCAAACTTTCACCCAAGCCACACGGGTACAAAAAATTTCACACGGAACCCACTGGGTCTTACACTGTTGCAACACGCGGGTTGCAACTGGATACGGGTTTGACCCGGTTCACCAATATAAAAGGTGAAACCCTAAATTTGCTGCAGTGTTTCTCTTTCTTTTTCTTCACGCCGTTTTGTTCTTTCTTCTTCTCACTCTCCTAGGTTTCTAGAAATTTCATTGTAAACTAGTGATTTAGGCTCACAAACACTTCAATCTCACTTTTAGATTTGATTGTAAGCTACACGTAGCAAAACCCCTCTGTTTTGTTACACGATTGACATGATTTCTGTTTCCTCACATACGAAACACGGAGATCGTTGATGCGAAGGTTTCACAGCTTGAATCCTTCAACAAATCACACTAGAAACAGCACAGGGGTATGAATCACTATACTGATCTATTTTGTTTTGATTATGTTTGAATCAGAAAAAACCTAATTTCTGAATCTCTTGATATCTAGGTTACAGAGACAGGAAGAGAATCAAAGCTTCAACGAAGGTAAAAGGTGAAACCCTAAATTTGCTCACCTTCTTCTTCCTCGTGACCCTCTTCCTCTTCCCCTCCCCCCTCCACTGTTCCTCTTCACCCTCCCCCCTCCCACCCCCACCACCGTGAACCCCCCTCCCCCTCCACTGTTCCTCTTCCCCTTCCCCTCCCACCCCCCCACACAACCACACCCTCTCTCTCTCCTTCGCACCGATTCGGCGACGATACCCCTTTGCGAGCGATTCGGCGAGCGATTGCGATCTGCGACGAGCGAGAGAGGGAGAGCGACGGTGGGAGATGCGAGGAGGGAGAGCGACGGTGGGAGACCGGAGATGCGAAGGAGAGAGCGACGAGCGAGAGAGGGAGAGCGACGGTGGGAGATGCGAGGAGGGAGAGCGACGGTGGGAGACCGGAGATGCGAAGGAGAGAGAGATGCGAAGGGGAAGAGGAACAGTGGAGGGGGGTGGGGTTCACGGAGGTGGGGGGTGGGAGGGGGGGAAGAGGAGGGGGGATCGGTGGGGAAGAGGAACAGTGGGGGGGTGGGTGGGGGTGTGGGGGGGGGGTGGGGGTGCGCCTACGTGGCAGTCCACGTGGGCTGCCACGTAGGATTCAATTTTGACCAATTAAGAGGGGGACTATGATTTTTCAAATTGGGAAAATAGGGGGACCAAAATCGTCAAATTAAAAATTCAGGGACCAAAATCGAGAATTGGTGAAAACAGGGGGACCAAAACTGTAATTAAGCCTTGATATTATTTACTATTATATTTTGGCTAACAACATTAACAACATCCATTGAGTTGGGACATAAATTCTTCATTCACTAACTTGTTACATTCAATTATTTAAGTCAGGTACATTTTTAATCAATATATGATTTGAAGTCATTTGTATTATCATTTAATTAAATATGTTTACTATTGTTCAAAATTCTCATGGGTATTCTTGTTTTCTTTTGTTGCAGGAATCTTGCAATTACAATTGGTTACCTCCAAGTAGCAATTCTCAAGATAGAGAGTGATAATTTAGCCTTAGTTGTTAGTTAGGGCTTTGCTGGCTGCATAACCTGTGATATGCACATTAAGCATCTGCAATGCAAAGCTACCTTCAAGCATAGTCCACCCGAACAAATTCATAACATTCCAATTAATTTAAATAATCAAAACATATTCCCTTCAAAACGTTTTCCAGAACAAATTCTTACAGAATAATCAAAATAAATTCTCTGCCATTCCAATTAATTTCATCTACTGTCTCTTGAGATTAGAATGCTAAGTAGTTACTACTCTGTTCACTATTATAAGAAGAATTTGCAGTTTTAGGTTCATTGAATAATTGATGTATCTGACCTATAATATAGGCCAGATATCTCAATTATTCAATGAACCTAAAGCTGCAAAATTTCTTATAATAGGGACTAGAGGGAGTATTCGTTACCAATGCCCTAATGTTCTAAGAGAACTACATTTTGCAATTTGTGAGGTTGCTCAAAAACATGGTAAGATTGAACTTTAACAAAAAAACATTTTAAGATTGAACGCGAAGTTCGTAGAAAAAGTACAAATTCTTGGAAAATTATATGCATGTGTGTCCAACTAGGAAGTTACAAACACGGAAACAACCATAATATGTCAGACATAAGATTTCTTAGGACAATAGCATAGGTCTTGACAAAGAATGTTTTCTAACAAAATAAAAATGGTCAAATATTTTGATTGTTTATCATGCTCCTCATCATTCTCAGCAACTACTTGTAAAAAACAAAGATTCAGATCAATCTCAATTCTCAAGTCTTTATCATTTCCTTATGAAATTCTCCTAATTGAGGCATTATACATAGGGAGAAGTGATCCAAGGGCGTAGTACATAGCATAGCACTAGGCATGATTAATCATTTAATTTTAATTTCTAAAGAGTTCCAATATAGCATTAAATTTACATTTAAGAAAAATGCAGCCTACACATGTTGGTGAAAGTCGAATAGGTTGGGTTCGAAAAGGCTAAAACATGTGATCTTTGATTATTAGATTCATAGGTATGGGAAAAAAATAAGGTCTTAGGTTTGAGTTTTTTTAGTTTGTAGAGAGAGTGACAAGTACCACCTGAAACTCACATACAACTGCGAGTCTGCGAGGTTCCAGAGTTGAACCTGAGTGATGATATCCCGCCTAACAATTCCAGGGTTGAACCTGAGTGATGATATTCCGCCTAACAATTTCAGCATTTGCTAATTGAGTTTTTGTTATTGAAAAAATAGGTGATTTATTTCTTTAATTGATTGAAACTCAAAGTTCCTTCAAAATTTGGTAGTAATAAACTTATTGTCTATGAGATAGTGCAATTGTGATTAAGTTTTGGCATGATACTATTTGTTTCATTCCCATTTCCTTATCTCTCTCAGATATTAGATATTATATAAACCTGCAGGACCACATCCTTATGTTTATTTTTTGTTTTTTTCTAAGTAATTTTTTAATTCAATCTTATGTGTTGAAGAAACCTGTTGAGCTTAGAGGTGTCAATTTGGCCCCAAGCCCCAAGCCCAGCCCCATTGGCCCCCTAATTCAACCCCAAATATTTCAGCCCCTATTAATGGGGCTTTTTTTAGCCCCAACCCACATTTTAAATTTTTTAGTGGGTTGGGGCCATGGCTTTGTGGGTTGGCCCACAATTTTTTTGATCATTCTTTTCCTACTACTTACACCTCTCTTTCATTCTTTTACCCCATTCCTCTTCTCCATCACTCTCACCACCACCTCATTCTCTTTCTCACCACAACCCTCACCACCATCACCATCTCCCACTCATCACCACCACCACCTCCTTTTTCTTCTCACCACCACCTCCTTTATATTTTTAAAATATAAAAAATCTTTTACTAAAAAAATATTTTTATTAGTAAAAAAATACATTTAAACATCATTTTAATATATTTTTATACTTCAGATTTTTTTATTTATATTTTTAATATCTTTAAATGTATAAATATAATATATATATATATATATATATATATATATATAGTTATATATAATATAATAGTTATAATATATATATATATAAATATAAATATATATTTATATTTAAATATGGAGGTGGTGCCGCACTACAAGAAAATCGACGATTTCCGACGACAAAATCCGTCGGAAACGCACTGATTTTCGTCGAAAATTGACGTTTCCGACGAACTTTCCGACGGACAAAAAGTCGTCACAAAATCGCTCGTCGGAAATCGTTTCCGACGGATTTTTTCGTCGCAAATGTCTCCGTCGCAAAGTCGTCGCAACATTTCGTCGCAAATTCCGTCGAAAAAAGAACCATTTCCGACGAAAATTTCCGTCGGAAATTCGTCGGTAATTTAAAAAATAAAAATAAAAAAAAATAAAATCATACATCCATAAAAGCTATACTAGTTATGGATTTTATCCTTTCACACAACAAAATCTTTTTCAAATTTAAATACCACAAACATGATATATATGACTAACAAAATTTACATTATCCATCATAAGTAGTCTAATTCATCAAAATAACATGAACAATATAGTTTCACGACAATTGCAGCTTGCTTCGTTCCACTGCTAATCCAAATATAATCCTCAACCTATGTGCAGCTTGCTTCGTTCCACTGCATACGAAAAATAATTAAGCTGTTAGAGGTAGCAGAATACTGAATAGAGAGTTAATAATCCAAAAGTAGCAAATAAAAATGTAAAATCAAAATTCGAAATAAAGAAATACACATTTTCAGTTTGTTATAATCATAGAAAGGTTCCATGAAATTAACTAGAAAGCTCTACAACTATCAATATGATGACCAACAAGTGGCATAAGACTCATAATTAGCATTATCATAGTAAAATCAACCTCAGAGCTACTGTCAATCAAATTCATCAAATAGCTATATAAAATAATTCGCTGACAACTCATGAAACAAATGAAAAGAATCAATGAATAGTTCCAACTCAAATGCAACCCTCTAAATTTACCCATCTCCCCTTCAATTCAATTTATTAATTAAATCAACCCTCTAAACATATTAACAACTAATAACTAACAAATAAGCAGCTTACTGAATCAAGTCACAACAAGTCAATTCACAGCAAGTACGAAAATGGTAAATTCATAGAGTAAATTTCTAGTCAATTCACAGCAAGTCATCTCATTTGTAAGGTAAATTCATAGATAGAAAATGGTACATTCACAGAGTAAATTTGGAGACTTCCACAGAGAAGTGTTGGAAGTGTTGGAAGTGTATCTCCGTCAGCCCCACGACGGCGTTCCCGCTACCCCACGGCGGCGCTTCGGCGACCCCATCACAACCGGACATGTATGCTCCATCTTGAGAAGTGTTGGAATAAACACATTTAACATGTGTTTAATATGTGTAATTAGATGTTGAGTAGATACTGACTCACTGTAATTATTTAAGAGATACACTATGATGCTTATGTAAGTATGAATACAGCTATTATGTGGTGACTAAACACACAATATTCCAATACAAATCTTTTATCACAACCCTTGAATATTCCCTCCATGGTCTTGCCAAGTATGTCTTCACTGTGACCTTATCAAGGTCAGGAGTTGCCATGATCTGGCAATTTTGGATAACTATTCCAGTTTGTTCGGGTCATAAATTTGGGGCTTTTGCATAGAGTGTAAGATTGGAATATTTTTTACACAAAATTACGGTCCATGTGATGTATTATATAATATATATATATATATATATTATTTAGTTTCTGAATTTGAAAAAAACTGAAAAACTGAAATTTATTTTTTTTGTTAAAAAGTATTTTTATAATTATCCAATGGATTTAAAAAATATATTGGATGGATCACAACCATCCACAAAATTAAACAAAAAATTAAGGGTCTTGGGGTTGGCCCTGGCCCACTGGGGCTTGGGGCCATGTGGGC
This sequence comes from Astragalus membranaceus, assembly GCA_039519185.1. NCBI lineage: Eukaryota > Viridiplantae > Streptophyta > Magnoliopsida > Fabales > Fabaceae > Astragalus > Astragalus membranaceus. Next base: position 176,480,692 of record CM076848.1, on the reverse strand, counting down.
TTATGAAATGTGGGCTTTTTGGCCCATGGGCCTTTTGACCCTAGGGCCACATGGGGCTGGGGCTGGGCTGGCCCATATGGGCCAAATTGACAGCTGTAGTTGAGCTTAGTGAATCAATTTTCCAGATGTTATTCAAATAAGACACTGATTTAAAATACTCTGACTAATAACCAATGATCATAAATATAAATCCGAAGGATCTTAGTATTCTAAGACACTACTTAGAAGAATATTATTTGTTCCATATATTTTGCAATCATTTACTATGTGAAAATATGTATAACCAACACCGTTGGCTTAGTGGCATAAGCTACCCTGCGGCACGGGGTCGACCCAGTGCTCCCGGGTTCGATTCCCGCAATGGGCAAACTGGGTGTTGAGACACTCTGTTAGTAGCAGTAATGGTTCGAAAAAAAATGAATCACTTATACACTCACACATCAATCTCAACTGTTAACTTGTCTGTTTCTATTTTGGTCAAGGAGGAGTCCCCAAGTGGAGGGGTTAAACCTTCAACATGAATCCAATAATGTTTTGGAGGATCGTCCTAAGATTTTCCTTGCAAATCTCATCAGTAACCACTAAGAAAAAAGCAAAGCCTATGCTTTTTTTCTACAAAGAGACAATTCTTGGTAGAGAGGTGACAAAATCAACTATTCCTTTTGTCCATTATGGGAAAACTTTTCTAGACAAGAACTTCAATTAAACTATCTTGTGTCTCTATAAAACATCATATCAGAAGGGTGCATAGTTTTAAATCTTAAACAGTGTTTCTTGTGTCTCACGTACTGTATCTCTGAGCAAATCTTAAACAGATAACCATGCTGTGAATGTCAATAGGCACATGATGAGTTGATCAATTTACTATTACTCTTCAACTAACTTTTGTTTTAGATTATCTAAAAAAAAACTAACTTTTGTTTTAGAAAGTTATTGGAGTTTGATAAAAGAATTGAATAATTACCCCTTGGACTTGATAGAGTCATTGTCTAAAAGGTAGATTATATCTGGAAAATGATTCTTGGTTCCAACATTTAGATGCTTTGAGTGGAATGAACATCTTTTGTTTTCCTTCACCCTACAAATCTTATTGGTAAACCCCTTTCGCTGGGTTTGTTACTTCCGCTCTAATCTTATTAGGTATCGTATCCAAAGAGGCTTGATGACATGCTTTCTAAGCCGCTCGATCGATTCTAAAAATCTTTTAGCAGTAAAAAGAAGGTTGCTTTGAAATTCGTATAAAGAATTGATAAAGATTGAAATACAAATAAGACAAGATAAAAATGTTTAGATTTTATTTCACTAACTTTATTTATATATCATTGACTTAATATGTAGTAGTTTATATTAGTTTCCCACTAATCGTGTCTTCCAACTGTACCGATCCTTCAGACACATCGAAATCTCCAATTACGAAATTTAAATAAAGATCCCTCAAATACTTAAGTAGGTAATAGCATTAAGATCAGATAAACAGTGTGCCTAGAAAACTAAACCCTATTCCTAAAAATTTAGTTTAATAGATGATAAACTCTGGTACATGAATTAAAGCTAACTTCCCAATTGAACTTTAATTCTTATAATCAAGCTATAAGTGATCAAATTACAACTAGCATTAAGAATAAGAACAAATCACTTAAACTAAACATAAACTAAAAATTATATGTAAATCAGTCTGGATATATAAATGAAAGTAAAATTACATCAAATCTCAATGGAGAGAAATTAGCATTTTTATGAAAGCTAAGATAAGATAGAAAAACATGAAAGATGTGGTGTAAATAGTAGATTTATTTATATGTGTATTCGGCCCAGGCCCGTTAGGTTTTCATATAGTATAGCCTATTTAAACTCATTAGTGATTGTACTCTTTACACAACAACATATACAGTTAATAAGACGGAACTACAGCTGCTCTGTAGTCGCAGACGTAGGCAAACATTGGCCGAACTGCGTGACCAATATCGTCTCTCTATTCTTCGTCTCTATTTAACATGGTATCAAAAGCCTATGATCACTGAGCCTGAAAACCTAGCCGTCGCACCGTCACGCTTTTGAACCCTAGCTATCTCGTTGATTGTTCATCCTCAACGGCCCTAGGTGCTACGAAAGTCATACAGTCCCTTTCAGCCGTACGACGTCACCGTTCATTCCGTACAGAAGTCACTGTTCATACGTACGACACCACCGTTCATTCCGTACCACGACACTGTTCATCCCGCACGACGTCACTGATCATCCCGTACGACGTCACTGTTCATTCCGTACGGAGCCGCTGTTCATTCCGTACGACGGTCATGTTCATCCGTACGACGTTACTGTTCATTCACGCACCAGTCACTATCTGTACGGTGTTACTGTTCATTCCGTACCACGCCTTTCTACTGCTCCTCTCTGATTGTGGTTAGCCTTCCCATTATTGTCAAAGATGAGTTCAGTTTCAGAAAAGGACAAAAACAAATCTGAATCGACAGGTAAGAGTCTCGTGTCTTATGCTTTCTCCGGCAATCCCTCTATAACAACAGAGAAACTCAATGGTGATAATTATTTGAATTGGTCTGCCCCTGTCAAAATGTGGTTTATGGGACAAAGGCTTTTAGATCACCTCACTAAGAATTCTACAGATATTGGTAACGATTTGCGTGAAGATTGGGAACAAGCAGATTGTCAATTGGTCTCTCTTTTGTGGCAATCCATTGAACCCTCCTTGCTGGTCCATTATCGTTCATACACCACTTGTTATGATATTTGGCAGAAGGCTAAGAATGTTTATTCTAATGATATCCAGCGTCTCTATGGTGTTATTCATAATTTAGCCACCATTCAGATGACAGAAGATAACATCATGACATATGCTAATAAAGCTCAGTCAGCAGCAAATGAGTTCAAGCTCCTTGTGACCGACAATGACCCGAAGAAGATGCTTGAAAAACTAGATAATGTGTGTATGATCTATATTCTTCATGGTCTCCATCAAAAGTATGAGTCAGTACGGAGCAACATTCTTTCTGCATCAGACATTCCCTCAACAGAGGATCTTATCAGGCGTCTCATACGTCTTCCTGGATTGGAAGGAACTGGAGGGAATGGATCTCAGACTAACATAGAATCTTCTGCTCTTGTTTCTAATTTTGCAGGTCGTGGGGGACGCGGTCGTGGTCGTGGGGGTGGTCGAGGATGTCGTATCGGAGGACGTCCTCAGTGCACTTATTGTAAGAAACTTGGTCATACTGAAGACAAATGTTATTCCCTTCATGGCTTTCCAGAGAAATCAGTAAATGTGACTCAGGTTAATGATTCTGAACAGAGAAGCACTAAACAAAATGTTCTTTCTGATGAGGAGTATAAGGCATTTCTGCAGTATAAGACTTCCCAGGCTTCATCATCAGCAACAGTTGCTCATTCTAGTAATTCTACAGTCTGTTTCTCTCAATCATCACCTGTTGACTCCTGGATTATGGACACTGGGGCTTCTGATTGCGTGGCTGGTAATCCATCTCTTCTATCCAAAATATCCCAACCTAACACCCCACATTATATTACCGTTGCCGACGGATCAAAAGTTAAAGCTAGTGGCATTGGTAAAGCCACTCCTCTTCCATCCTTACCCCTTGACAATGTTCTTCTTGTTCCCAATTGCCCATTTAATTTAATTTCAGTTTGTCGTCTGACTCGAAGCCTAAAATGTTCTGTAACTTTTGAAGATGATTATTTTGTTATACAGGACCGGAGTACGAAGCGGACGATTGGTACAGGATATGAGTCACATGGACTTTACTACCTCCAACCCATCCATCCTTCATCTACAATTGCCTCCACTTCTACTAGAGTCCCCCAGTCTTCTTCATCGTCGGTTAGGTCATCCAAGTCTCAAGAAGTTCAAAGTTATGGTTCCTCATTTGTCTCATCTGCAGTCATTAGATTGTGAGTCTTGTTAGCTTGGGAAACATGTTCGCTCTTCCTTCCCTAGCAGTACTCAGTCTCAAGCTCGTTCTCCTTTTGATGTTCTTCACTCAGATGTATGGGGACCGAGTCGAGTCACTTCAGTTGTAGGACATAGATATTTTGTCATTTTTATTGATGAATTTTCTAGATGTACGTGGATCTACCTACTTAAGGATAGATCTGAACTTCTTGGTGTTTTTCAAAATTTCTTTAAGGAAATCAAAAATCAATTTGGTTGTTCTATTCGCACTTTACGCAGTGATAATGCGAAAGAATATTTTTCTACATCATTTAATTCTTTTATGGTTGAAAATGGCGTCATACATCAATCATCTTGTCCCCATACCCCACAACAAAATGGGATTGCTGAACGTAAGAACCGTCATATAATTGAAACAGCACGCACCTTACTTATTCATGCTAATGTTCCTTTGAAGTTTTGGGGGGATGTTGTCCTCACTGCAGGCACTTGATTAATAGAATGCCATCCTCTGCTATCCAGAATAGGGTTCCTCATTCCATATTGTTTCCCGATGAGCCCTTGTTCCGTATCTCTCCTCGAGTCTTCGGATCCACTTGTTTTATTCATGATCTTACTCCGGGACTTGATAAATTGTCTGCTCGTGCAGTTAAGTTTGTCTTCATTGGCTATTTAAGAGTTCAAAAAGGATATCGATGCTACTGTCCCTCCACACATCGCTTCTACATGTCTGCTGATGTCACCTTCTTTGAGGATGCTCCCTTCTTTGCATCTCCCATTGAGTCTGAGTCTGTCTCTCAAGTATTACCTATTCCTAACCTTGTCCCGGTAGTTCCTCTCCCACCCATCATTGACCAGATAGATCACCCCTCTCCTACGGAAATTCCTAGTCCTTCTAGTCCCCTCCTTGCAAACTTATCAATGTCGTGCTCGTCTCCCTCCTGTCGACCCACCTCCTACCGAAGATCCTAGTGACTCATCTCCTGCCCCGGTTCCCTCTTTTACTCCGGATCCGCCTCCCGAGTCAGAAGACCCTCCTATTGCAGTGCGTAAAGGTACACGTTCCACCCGTAACCCTCATCCTATTTATAATTTCCTCAGCTATCACCGCTTATCACCTTCGCATTATACATTTGTCTTTGCTATTTCTTCCATCACCATTCCTAAGTCCACGCATGAAGCTCTTTCTCATTCAGGTTGGAGACAAGCTATGATTGATGAGATGACAACCTTAGAATCTAACCAGACACGGACTCTTGTGCCGCCTCCTCCTGGTAAATCTATTGTTGGGTGTCGTTGGGTATATACTGTCAAAGTTGGTCCAGACGGGAGTATTGATCGTCTGAAAGCACGCCTCGTTGCTAAGGGCTATACTCAGGTTTTTGGCCTTGATTACCGTGATACTTTCTCACCAGTGGCTAAAATGGCTTCTGTTCGTCTATTCCTTTCTATGGCTGCAATGCGACATTGGCCATTGTATCAACTAGACATCAAGAATGCGTTTCTCCATGGAGATCTAGAAGAAGAAGTTTATCTGGAGCAACCACCTGGTTTTGTTGCTCAGGGGGAGTGTCGTGGGTATGTCTCTCGACTTCGCAAAGCCTTGTATGGTCTTAAACAATCCCCTCGAGCATGGTTTGGGAGATTCAGTAGTGTTGTTCAAGAGTATGGCATGATTCGGAGTGAAGCTGACCACTCTGTCTTTTATAAGTTCTCCTCTCACAAATGTATTTATCTGGTTGTCTATGTCGATGATATTGTCATTACAGGTAATGATCATCATGGGATTGCAGCACTTAAACAACATCTAGTCCACCACTTTCAGGTCAAAGATCTTGGAAAGTTACGTTACTTTCTTGGCATTGAGGTAGCTCATTCTAAGGCAGAGATTGCTATTTCCCAGAGAAAGTATGCTTTGGATATTTTAGAAGAAACCAAAATGCTGGATTGCAAGCCAATTGACTCTCCTATGGATCCTAATTTCAATATCCTACCAGATCAGGGGGAGCCATTTTCAGATCCAGGAAGGTATAGGAGGCTAGTTGGAAAGTTAAATTACTTGACCATGACGAGGCCAGATATTTCATATGTTGTTAGTGTGGTGAGTCAATTCCTAAATTCTCCTTGTGACAGTCATTGGGATGCCGTTGTTAGAATCTCGAGGTATATCAAGGGAGCTCCTGGAAAAGGTCTTGTTTACACGGATAGAGGTGATTCAAATATTGTCGCTTACACAGATGCTGATTGGGCTGGCTGCCCCTTTGATGGAAGGTCCACATCTGGGTATTGTGTTCTTATTGGTGGAAATCTAATTTCATGGAAAAGTAAAAAGCAAAATGTTGTTGCCAGATCCAGTGCTGAGGCTGAATATCGAGCTATGGCGCTTACCACTCAGGAGCTCACGTGGCTGAAACATCTTCTCCAAGAGTTGCGTTTTTGTAAAATAGGCACTATGAGTTTCATCTGTGATAATCAAGCAGCCCTACATATTGCGTCCAATCCAGTCTTTCATGAGCGAACCAAACACATTGAAGTTGATCTCACTTTGTTCGTGAGAAGATTGTGTCCGGCGACATTGCTACTTCATTTGTTGGTTCTAATGATCAATTGGCAGACATCTTCACAAAAGCTCTTCGAGGACCAACGATAACTTACATATGTGACAACCTGGATGCCTACAATCTATACGCTCCAGCTTGAGGGGGAGTATTGAGATGTTGTGTAAATAGTAGATTTATTTATATGTGTATTCGGCCCAGGCCCGTTAGGTTTTCATATATATAGCCTATTTAAACTCATTAGTGATTGTACTCTTTACACAACAACATATACAGTTAGTAAGACGGAACTACAGCTGCTCTGTAGTCGCAGACGTAGGCAAACATTGGTCGAACTGCGTGACCAATATCGTCTCTCTATTCTTCGTCTCTATTTAACAAATATCAATTTAGCGTTTTTACATTCGTTAATACGGGCGCTCCCCTTACATCGCACAGGTTGTATGGTATAACCGAGAAAGAAACAAAGTAAGCAAATACTATATCTAATATTTTAGTACAAAAGTAACACGATTTCATTTGCAACTTTTTTATTATTCCAAATAAATATAATGTATTATATTGCATTTCTGTTAATAACATACTAATAAAATTGTGAACTGGCCAATGGGGTATCTCCTTTGGTTAGAGTTGTTGTCCACAGCTCTTCTACTCAATCATTAATCTCCAAGTCCAAGGTATCAACACAACCAATTTTACTCATTTTTTCAATAAATCCACTGTCACTACGTATCATGTCCACTTTCATGTTAGCAGTTCCATTGAACTTAAAAATTAGGAAATCATTTTTTCTTCAATCCATAATTTCTACAAACTCTTTCCATCCATTAGTAAACCAAATGGATCCATGGATTGACAACCAATGGACTACCCACTTTATTTTGTCAAATCCAAGAAAAAAAATAAGCGGACTTTTTAATGATCTTCCAAACGATGCAGTGAATTTATTTGGGACTACCTGTATAACGCAATACAAAATTAAATTGAATTTTGTAAATGAACGTTGTAGACATAATATATTATATAACAATAATAGTATAATAAATTTGGTAAAAAAAATATAATAATAATAATAATAATAGTAATATTCCTGTTTTTTTAAGAGATCAGAAAATTTAAAAAGGGCAAGCTCGTGCGGAGCACGGGTGTTAGAGCTAGTTTCATTGGCATATCATACTATAATATAACCATGAACAGTCAGTCCACCTAGGCTGTCCATGTAATCATAAAATATATTATTCCACGTCACTTAACCTGTACAAACAAGCAACCACGTAATCTGGCCATTAATTGTAAACGAATTCCCATGAATACAATAACTAATTGTTAGTCTTTAAAAACACTACAAAAACATTGACTTATTTGAAGAAAAAAAAACAGCATCTTTGATGGAAATGTGTCGCACCCCGAAAAATCCTCGGAGGGATTTTTCTTCGCACGACGGGTTTTTAGAGTCGCCACCAATATTTTTTAAAGGTAAAACATCGGAAAAACCTTTTTTGAAAAGCAATGCTCTTTGGAACCATTAGATTTGGGTTCGGAGGTCTGATTACGTATGGGGAATGTATTAGCACTCCATAACGTCCCTTCAAAGAAGGGTTACCTTAATTAAATGTGTGATTTGCAAAGTTGATTCGGAAAAATGCTTTGTTTTTACCTCTTTTGTTGATGGATGACTTAATGAAAAATCTTTAATTTTCGCGCTTGATGGAGGGGATCCGCTCCTACGTATCTCCCGGTGCGATGGAGAATTCAAAGCAACGTAGTTCTTGGTTTTGAAAAATGTTTTATTTTGGAAAAGTGTTTGGTTTTTGAAAGGAAAAATGTTTTTGGTTTGTTGTGCTTGACGGAGAGTATCTGCTCCTACGTATCTCCCGGTGCGATGGAGAATTCAAAGCTACGTAGTTCTGGGTTGTCTAGAAAAAGGTTTTTGTTTTTTTATCTTGTTTAATTGTGAAAATTGAGCTTTCACGATGATCAATTGAGCAAAGGCTCCAAGTGACCACCATTAGCACTCCATTGTTAATAATCATGCAAGCAAAGGCTTCGCAAGACTACTAACAAAGTTTTTGATTTAGTGAAAATCTTTAGGAAAATTAGGCATTCATGATGATCAATTGAGCAAAGGCTCCAAGTGACCGCCACTAGTACCTCATTGTTAATAATCATGCAAGCAAAGGCTTCACGAGACTACTAACAAAGTTTGATTTTGAAGAGTTTTCGCAATTGGATTGATTCTTGTTCAGGGAAATATTTATCCGTTATTTGGGAAAAAAGGGTTTGTGAAAAAAAAAAGTTTGCTTAGGGGAAAGAAACAAAATTTAAAAAGAGAAACAGGGGGTGCAGTTAGCCACGGGGGTTGTATTAGTAGAACAAGGTGCAGATAATAGTACTTATAACTACTTATATTGGAATATAAGACATGAAGACTAGAAAATAAAAATAAATGAAACAAACTAAAGGATTGACGGTACATGAAAAAGATTGGGCATTCCTTTTTTTGTTATTTTTTTTATGCTCTTAAATGGGCTGAAATCAGAATGATAATAAAAAACAAACACACAAGTATAAAAGGGAAATGTTAGTTTTGAGAAACCCTAATCTATCTTAATCAGCCGCAACCATTTTCATGACTATGAGAGAGAGAGAAACGAAAGAGAGACATGGAAGGAGAGAGGAAGAGAGAAAAGAGAAACCCAACGAGAGAGAGATGAGGTTGTCGTTCAGGAGGGAATGGAGAGCACGGGTTAAAGGAATGGTGGTGATGGTGAGACCGTGGCGGTGGTGTTCGCCGGAGGAAGGCACGACGACGGCGACTACGGTGGTCACGACGGGGTTTCGGTGGTTGCGAGTTTTTGGTTGTTCTGAGGTGGAGCTTTTTGGTTGTTAGTTGGATGAGTTTTTAGTGATTCCGGGGTGGGTTTTTGGTGGTGGAAAGTGGATCCGACGGTGGTCCGGTGACATTCCGGTGGTGTTCCGACGACGGTAGCCATGTGAGTAGTATTTGGTTCTCTCTTCTCCTCTCTCATTTTTCTCTCTTGTTCTTTCCCTTTTGCTCTTTACAAATCTTTTCTAACATTATGTTCCGTTCATTTTGTACTATTCTGCCTTTTTTTTTAATTTTTTGTTTGTATATGTAACAAAATTAAAAAAGGGGACAGCTAATAAAAAAAACTGATTTTATTTTACTATTAGTATATTTTTTTTATGATAATAAAAGCGGTAACATGGACCGATGCAACCGCTCGCGCACGACTCGCAACTAACACGCGCTGGCGTTACGAATATGAATGTGTACCCGTCTTAATGCGCACACGCGTAAGTTATTAAAACCGATTTCATTTCATTCTCAATTTTCTAAAAAAAACTCGGTAAAATAAACGCGCACCGACGCAACCACTCACACGTGACTCGCAACCAACACGCGCTCGCGTTATTTATTATTATTTTTATTATATATTTTTTTGGACTCTTTTTTTTTAAACTAACGAGTGTCAAACAAAATCATTGCACGAGAGTGCCAAAGACTCCCGCGTTTAGAACAATATGCGGAGCGATAAAATTTTGGGATTTTTCAATTAGTCGGACAAAATTAGGGTATGACAGCTGCCCCTCTTTATTCGGATTTTACCAAGAAATATGAATTGGGCGAGACATATTTTGAAGATAAAATATGAATAAAGAATTCAGAAATTATACCAATTTTGTCTACTTGGAGAAACCCGAATTTTCTTTTTCCGTTTCTTCTTTTTTTTCTTTTCTTTTTTGAATCAACACTTGGAGCGTTGACGAGGAAACGATAAACGAAATAGTTAACAACATGCACGCTAACTGCGAAAGGCAAGGAAAGCGCTAAATGAAGAAAACGATAAAGAAAGCGGTAAAATGCCAGGCTGCCTAAAACCTGTAAACGAACCCTTGCGAATCCGAGTTTGCACGTGGCTTTGAGGAGCACGCATCCTGAGAATCTCTGGTCATTCGAGCGACCGGGGGGATTGTTATCAGCTCCGGAACTGATATACTGATCAATGCACGGCGTCCACTGTATCTCAGGCTGATACAACTATTCCGTTGAACCTCACATGGGGCTGCGGTCCATCGCGTTGCTCGTACACGATGTGAGACCATGAACAGAAGGGAGCACTGAACTCTGATAAGAGCGATTTGAACTCCAAACTGCAATGCACGCTTGAGCGCCAAACTGAAAAGCATCTGAACTCCGAACTAAGAGGGCATTTTCTGGGAACTGAGTGCGAGGATTAACATCGAAGTACTTATCCGCCCTTGTACCTGCAAGTGAGATGAACAAATGCATGCAATGCAAATGCCATGATTACTTTTTGATGGGATGAATGTGATGTGATGCAGGAGTTTCTTTTTGCTTGCATGAATTTTTTGGTCTATGAATGCAATGCATGAATTTTATTTGTTTTATTGCTCTTTTGCTCTTTTTCTTTTCTTTTTTGCTTCGACCAAATCGTAGGACGTGCATTATGAGGCACGATGGTCGTCCATAATGGTGCGAGGGTCATGCTTCAGCCTTCAGTGCTTTTGTTTGATTCTTGTGAATTTACCTGATTGAGAGATCATTTCTTTTCTCATGATTTTCAAAAGTTTCGCAATGATTTTAATGCTCTGATTTATGCACATTTTCATAATTCATTTATCATCTACCATAAAACATCATTTTAAAGCACAAATGAAAAGGAAGCAATGATAAAACAATAAGCAGATGGAGTGGAAAATTTGGACTTTTTATTCATATGGAAACTGAACGCGCAAAAGGTCGCGCCGACTGAAAAGAGTACATTGAGAATTTTTTTGAAACTAAAAAAAACCAGAAAAATGGACGCAACAGATCTTATGAGCGCTCTTTGTCTTTGGAGTGTTGATGCCAATCACCCATACTTATATCCTTGATCACCCTTTTATCCAAGCTTTTGGAGGCGCTGCTTGCCTCTTTTACCTTTTTAAGTCCAACCTTTCTTGCTAGCGAGATAATTCTTGCTTGGCTCATCTTTCTCTTTTTTTCTTTTATTTTTCTCAGGCGTAATATTTCTTGACTGAATCTGAATTGACTGGGTTTCTGAGTTCTTCACCATCCATGTTGGTGAGTATCAATGCTCCTCCAGAAAAGGCTTTCTTTACCACATATGGTCCATCATAGCTAGGAGTCCATTTCCCACGGGGTCACTCTGAATAGGCAGGATCTTCTTGAGCACAAGGTCTCCTTTGCTGAATTCTCGGGGACGAACCTTCTTGTCGAAAGCTGTCTTCATCCTTTGTTGGTACAACTGGCCGTGACACAGGGCAGCAATTCGTTTCTCCTCAATGAGATTCAGCTGATCCAGATGAGCCTGGACCCATTATGCTTCTTCCAACTTGGTTTCCATCAGCACCCGTAGGGAGGGTATCTCAACTTCAATAGGGAGGACTGCTTCCGACCCATACACCAAAGAGAAAGGGGTTGCCCCGGTTGAAGTACGCACTGAGGTACGATACCCATGCAAGGCGAAAGGAAGCATCTCATGCCAATCTTTGTAGGTTACTACCATCTTTTGCACGATCCTCTTGATATTTTTATTGGCTGCTTCGACTGCCCCATTCATCTTGGGACGGTATGGGGAAGAATTATGATGTTGGATTTTGAAGTCCTCGCATAACTCTTTCATCATCTTACTGTTCAGGTTGCTGCCATTATCTGTGATAATCTTGTCTGGAAGCCCATAGCGACAAACCAGGTCTCTCTTTACGAACTTAGCAACCACAGAGCTAGTAATGCTGGAGTATGAAGCAGCTTCAACCCACTTGGTGAAGTAATCAATAGAGACCAGGATGAAGCGATGCCCATTTGATGCCTTAGGCTCGATAGGACCTATGACGTCCATGCCCCATATTGAGAATGGCCAGGATGCAGTCAGGACATTTAGGGAAGCAGGTGGCACATGAATGTGATCAGCGTAGATTTGGCACTTGTGACATCTTTTCACGAAACTATAGCAATCTGATTCCATTCGCAACCAATAATAGCCAGCTCTTAAGATTTTTCTTGCCATAGTGAGCCCACTAGAATGAACCCCAAATGAGCCCTCATGGACTTCTTTCATGATTTTTGTTGCTTCTTCTTCTGTCACACACCTCAGGAGGACCATATCATAATTCCTCTTGTATAGAACTTCACCGTTCAAAAAGAAATTCCTTGACAATCTTCTGAGGGTTCTCTTGTCATTCTCTGACGCTCCAGGAGGGTACTCTCTGTTCAAGATGTACTGTTTGATGTCATGATACCAGGGCTTGTTATCAGACTCTTCCTCAATTGCCGCGCAGTAATGATGTGCTGGCAAATCTCGATACTGAATCTTGATGTGAGTCAAGCTTTTGTCGTAGCTGATATTGAACATTGAAGACAAAGTGGCTAGCGCATCAGCCAACTGGTTCTCATTGCGAGGACGATACTGAAATGTGATTTCCTCAAAAGGCTCAACCAACTCTAGAATGTAATCTCGGTAATGGATCAACTTGAAGTCTCTGGTCTCCCAATCACCATTCACTTGGTGAATGACTAGAGCTGAATCTCCATACACATCAAGTCTCTTAACTTTCCAATCAATGGCTGCCTAGATACCAAGAATACATGCCTCATATTTTGCCATATTATTGGTGACGTAGAAGCCTAGTCTGGTAGTGAATGGAATGAAGCGATTATCAGGGGAAATCAGCACTGCCCCGGCCCCGTGCCCATATATGTTGGAGGCACCATCAAACACCACTCTCCATCTTTCATCTTCTGGGGATTTCCCTTCTTCAAACAAGGCCATGATATCTTCATCTGGAAAGTCATACTGCATAGGCTGATAATCTTCAACGGGCTGGTGTGCCAGGTACTCGGCCAGCGCACTACCTTTAATTGCTTTCTGAGTGACATATAGGAGATCATATTCTGATAACTGCATTTGCCAACGGGCAAGTCTCCCTGTAAGTGCGGGCTTCTCGAAGATGTACTTGATAGGATCCATTTTAGATACCAACCAAGTAGTGTGACTTAGCATGTACTGCCTCAAACGATGAGCAGCCCAAGCTAAAGCACAACAAGTCTTTTCTAGCAGCGAGTACCTTGTTTCACAGTCAGTGAATTTCTTGCTCAAATAGTAAACGACATGCTCTTTCTTCCCAGATTCATCATGTTGCCCTAACACACAACCCATTGAGCTGTCTAGCACGGTTAGGTACAGGATCAGAGGTATGCCGGGTACAGGAGGCATCAAGATAGGTGGGTTCTGAAGATATTTCTTGATCTTTTCAAATGCTTCTTGACAATCATCATTCCATTTGGTTTCTTGATTCTTGCACAATAGTTTGAAGATTGGTTCACAAGTGGCAGTTGTTGCGCCCGAAAAAGTCCCCGAGGGAGAACCTCTCTCGTTCACAACTTTTCCTAAGACAATGAAGCCGCCACCAATATTTATAAAGGAAAATATTAGGAAAACCTTTTTTTGGAAAATGATTGGTCTTGCGAAACTAGAGAATAGGGTTCGGGGGTCGGTTATGCGCAGGGAAGGTGTTAGCACCCCACACGTCCTCTCTACTGAGAGGGAACCTTTAATTAAATGTGTGGTTTTGGTGTGTTGACTTGAAAATACTTAATTTTGCCTCTTTACTTCTTATTGAAAATGAATTAAAGAACTTAATAAAATTTTTTATTTTTGGAGAGAAAGGAAAAAAAAAGGTTTTTAGAAAGAAGTGCTTGACGGGACATGGCCCGCTCCTACGTATCTCCCGGTGCGATGGAGAATTCAAAGCTACGTAGTTCTTGTTTTCTAGAAAGAGGTTTTTATTTTTATCTTGTTAAATTGTGAAAATTGAGCTTTCACGATGATCAATTGAGCAAAGGCTCGAAGTGACCACCATTAGCACTCCATTGTTAATAATCATGCAAGCAAAGGCTTCGCGAGACTACTAACAAAGTTTTTGATTTAGTGAAAATCTTTAGGAAAATTAGGCATTCATGATGATCAATTGAGCAAAGGCTCCAAGTGATCGCCACTAGTACCTCATTGTTGATAATCATGCAAGCAAAGGCTTCACAAGACTACTAACAAAGTTTGATTTTGAAGAGTTTTCACAATTGGGTTGATTCTTGTTTAGGGAATGATTTTTATGTTTGAAAAGGCTTTTGATTGCAAGAGAACCTAGGCTACACACATTATGACACGATACATAGATAGGCAAAGAATGAACCCAAGTTGAACATTTTGGCAAAAATGTATGAATGGGCGAGAAAATGAACCTAAGTTGCACATCTTATTGAAGATGCTAGGCAATGGGATGAACCTAACTAGGCATTTATGACACAATATGTGAGTAAGCAAAGAGATTACAAAGCCCAAGTGAATTCAGGCATCTGATGAATTATTTGCAAAACCTTAGGGATTTCACATCAACATTTGACATAAGCACTATTGTGGTATCCTTTTGATATCAACGTTTAGCACATTCTCTCAATCAACCACATGAAAGGAATAAGTTGGAAAAGGTATTTGTAAACATTGATATTATAATAACAAGATTACATCATTAAAGAGAGGAGGTATGGACAACAAATTTAAAGGAAAACAAATGTGGGGGTGTAACAAACAATTTAAGAGAGTGCAACCAATAATAAACAAAGGGGATGCTGTCATGGGAATGGAGTGTAGATAGTAGTCTGATCATCATAACAAAAAAACTATTGAAAATAAAAATAAACAATTAAAAATAAATGAAAGGAGAGTGTGTGAAAGTGTCATAAAAGTTTCAACCCTGGGTCCTTTCCTATTTTCTTTCAGCAGCGCCCCTGCCTATGACAGAGAGAGAGAGTTAAAAGAAAACTGGAGTATGAGAGAGAAAGAAAAAGAAAGGCAAGAAAGGAAGAGGAAGAAAGAAGAAGAAAAGAAGAAGGAGATGGAGGAAGGGTCGCGAGGAGAGAGAAAGCTGGGGATGATTTCGGTGGTGGTGAGAGAGTGGTTGCTTGATGGTGGTTCGTGGTGGTGTTACGGCGGCGACCACCACGGATGGTGGTCGGAGGTGATGCTCTTCTTTCTCTTCAATTTTTGTTCTATTTTTGGTTCTATATATTCTATCCTTCTCTCTAATCTTTCATTTTTACTCTTGGATCTAAATCTAACATTCACTTCACTCTCTGTTCCCATTCCACCCATTTCTACTCTTATTTATTTTTTGATTTTTCACACCATTTGTATCATCTCACTTTGCTAAAAACACAAACAGATGCATAGAATGAAAAATGATTACTCACGCCTCCCTCAATCATCTCACATTTCACTATATAAAAAAAACAAGATGTGTTGTTTAGAAACATTTATGCTAGTTACTGCATATAAAAAAAAAGTTTTTATACTTTATCAGATACTATAATAATCCGTACATCATATACGAGAAAAAAAAACTAAAGTATGCTACATATCATGAATGAACAAGTGCTTCAACAAACAAAATTATGAATGAACAGAGGGAAATGGGAGCCAACCTAGTTCCTAGTATTTGAAATGAAATAGCTTCTTTGCAGCTTCTGTCTCTTTCTTTTTAATACCTCAAC
This sequence comes from Astragalus membranaceus, assembly GCA_039519185.1. Classification (NCBI taxonomy): domain Eukaryota; kingdom Viridiplantae; phylum Streptophyta; class Magnoliopsida; order Fabales; family Fabaceae; genus Astragalus; species Astragalus membranaceus. The sequence goes on along the minus strand of CM076848.1, from coordinate 176,464,614 downwards.
AGTGTTTTTTTGCTCTCCATTTTTGCTCCAAGAAAGAATCCTTACCCTAATATTTTGATAGTGTTATGAGTTTGTGTGCTTTTCTTGTGTGTATGTGTCTGTGTGCCTCTGCCGTCTCCTCCTTAGACCTAGGATTGACTGTTTATTTATACTGAAAAACTAGGGTTGGCATTTAATTGGTTTTTGACTGGTTTGACTGGGCTTTTGCAGGTCTGATAATGTGGGCTTGCTGAGCAGTCTTGGAGAGCAAGAACAGCCCCAGAGATTTGCTGATGTTGCTCCCTTTTTATTTTCGTTTTTTTTTGTATTTTTTGTATTTTTGACTATTGTTTTTCTGCATTTTTGGGACAGTTTGGACTCTAAACACTCCTAAATTGTAAATGAAATAAAATTTGATTTTTTGACATTTTTGGACTCAAAACATATTAAATAGACAAAATAAAAATAATAAAAGAAGTTGAGCCAAATACAAAAGCGAAATCGGGCCCAACTAGACAAATGCGCTAGAACGAGGCTCAAATAGAACAAATAGGCCCGCTAACTGATAAACACTAAAAATTAACTAGGAACCACGTTCGTGGGCCCGACTCAAAATGATAAGCCCGATTTGTATATGCGTAGGCCCAATAACCCAACTGTTGGCCCAATTACGCAAATGGCATCTTAAGTAACGACACCCGCATGACACCGACACGCGTTAACAGGACTCGAGACTTGCAAAAAATGCGACCTAGTAAATTAAAACGCTATTAACAGGAGCTCGGACAAAATTGGGGTATAACAGCTGCCCCTCTTTATTTTGATTTTACCAAGAAATATGAATTGCGCGAGACATATTTCGAAGGTAAAATAGAAATAAAGAATTCAGAAATTATACCAATTTTGTCCATTTGGAGAAACCTGAATTTCCCTTTTTTTCTTTTGTTTTTGTTTTTTGGAAAGATAGACACTTTCGTGTTGATGCGAAAACAGTAAATGAACATTGACGTGCAGACTGAAAGGTAAAATGGGCACTTGGCGTGCAGACAGAAAAGTAAAATGGGCACTTGGCGTGCAAACAGAAAAGTAAATGGGCACTTGGCGTGCAAACAGAAAAGTAAAATGGGCACTTGCGTGCAGAAAGCGGTAAATTGCCCAGGCTGCCTAAAACCTGTAATCCTTAAACGAACTCTTGACGAATCCGAGTTTGCGCGAGGCTTTGAGGAGCACGCTCTTCCTGTTGGCCTTTTCGAGCGACCGGGGGGATCGTTATCAGCTCCGGAACTGATATACTGATCAATGCACGGCGTCCACTGTATCTTAGGCTGATACAACTATTCCGTTGAACCTCACATGGGGCTGCGGTCCATCGCGTTGCTCGTACACGATGTGAGACCTGGGCAGAAGGGAGCGATGATCTCTGTGCTCCAATCCGCAATGCGCGCTTGAGCGCTCTCTTTTCTTTTCTCTCTTTTTTTTTCTATTTCTCTCTTTTCTTTTTTCTTTTTGAACTCCCAACTTGGGGGAACATTTTCTGGAATCTGGGGGCGAGGGCTAACACCGAAGTGCTCATCCTCTCTTTGTACCTGTAGCTGAAAATGAATAAATGCATGCAATGCAAATGCCATGATTGCTGTTTTCTTTGAATGATGAGTTTCTTATTTCCTTTGTCTATGTTGGATGAATGCGTGATCTTCTACTGTTCCTAAATGATTTTCCTTTTCTTCTCTTGTCTGTACGCAATGCATGATTTTCTTTTTCTTTTGCTTATGTCTGATGAATGCATGATTTTCTCCTGTTCTCATATGTCTTTTTCTCTTTCCCTAGCTTCTCTTTTTTCTTTTTCTTTCTCTCTTGGCTCTTCTCTTTTCTCTCTTTTGGCTTCTATTTTTGCTCTTTTAAGAATCAAGGGTATGCGAATGCAAAGCTTTGGTGTTTGATGACATGAAATGCTCATGTATTTTAATGGAATGACATGCAAAGGAAAACTTTCTCTTCCCCCCCTTTTTTTTTTTGAAATGGGGACATTGCTGTAAAATGATGAATGACATGAAATGATGAATGACATGGAATGTTCTAGCTTTCTTTTCTTCTATGAGATGCCAGAATTGATGTGATGCAACTGTATGCGGTGATTGATGCTTTGATGAATGAAATGCTCCTGTTCTAACTTCTGTTTGTTTCTTTTTGCTTCTTCTATGAAATGCAAACATTAATATGATGCAATGCTCTGATGTTTGATGCAATGATTCTTGTTCTTTTTTCTTTTATGGAAATGCTAACGTTAATATGATGCATATGCACTGCTTTAATGTTTGATGATTGAATGAAAAAGGAATGCTTGTGAAATGATGAATGATATGGAATGCTGGATGACAGGGAATGTTTCTGTTCTTTTTGTCGCTTGTTTGGAGTTTGCAAGTGAGAGTCAACACCGGATGTGCTAATGAAAAAGCAATGAATGAGAAGACATGAAATGAGGATCGCCTGGGATCAAGGGAGTAGCTTTGAATTATGGACACAGAGGGTCTGGTTTATGGGTCAACATATGTCTGTATCGATCTAATGGTCTGAAGAATTTTGATGATGCAATGTGCATGCAATGATTAGTATCTTGTGGAATGGTGAATGAAATGCTTTTGTGTTGCTTTTGTGGTTTCTTTTCTTTGTTTTCTTTTTGCTTTCTTTGCTTTTTCTGTGAAATATCTGATGCAAAATGTAATGCTCTAGTGATGAATGACATGCAATGATTTTGTTCTTTTCCTTTTTATGAAGTGCGAACATTAGTATGATGCCAATGCAATGAAAAGATTTCTGCTTTTTCTGTGCAACTGACGTGGAACGTTTTTTTCCTCTTGCTATGTGATGAATGCGCAAAATGTGAAGATGCAAATGTAATGCTTTGATGCATATGCTATAATGCCTAGATGCATGAGGTAAACATTTTTGTGATGATGAGATGCGAGACTTTGAATGCAAGGACTTGAGATGATTATTGACCATTCTGTTGAAAAAAAATTGAATTTGATTCAAACTCCGGTGTTCTCAAGGTTTTTATTTACAAACAACCTCACTTGTTTTCTCCTTCTTTCCAAGATGACTGAATTTTAGATATCACGTAAACAACTTGTGTTCTCTCTTTTTGAAGCATTGTCTAGTAAGCATGCATAAGAATGCAAATGTGAATGAATGAATCAGTTAACTTGGAATTGGTTTAGGGCATGGACTTTTATGGCAGGTGAAGGAATGACAGACATGGTTGTTTCCGAAGCTCATGAGGGCTCAAGAGATACAAGATTGCCCCAATTCAGGTCTTTGATGAGTGAATAACTTGCCCCTGTCTGGTGGTGACAACAACTAGGGGTGTAGAAGATGATGAATTGGGAATGCTTCGGCTTTCGAGATGAAAGTTGGAGCAAAAGAGATTTTGTCTCAACCCATAAAGTTTGATGTTGCCCTAGTCATAACAAGGACGAAACTGCCCCAATCAGAATGACAAGGTCTTGTTTAGGATAGTGAGTTGAGAGATTGCCCCGGTGAGGTTTTTATGGGAATGAATGAGGTGAAGGAATGGGAATGGACTCGCCCCACTTTGAAATGACATTGACAACTGGAGTGACATGGGATGGGCATTGAACAGACTTTCCCAAGACTAGGGTGTGTGGGTGGTGAAGAGAATGCCCCAACTTTTGGGTCTGAGTGGTATTCTCAGTGCAAATCTTTGGTTCTCTACTGATGTCTTGACTTTTGGTGCGAAAGAATCCTTACCTGGTGATCACTAAACCTTGTTTTAATGCATCTTGAATGTGTTTTGGAGTGCAAGTCCCTCTTTTTAATTTTGTCAGCTTTCTTTTTTCTGACTGTTCGTTTTTGTTTCCTCAGTTCTCTTTTTTTCTGAGGGTTTATTCTTTCTTGATCAGCTTTCTTTTTTCTGATCGTTTGCTTTTCTTTTGAGCAAACACATTGTACATAGATAAGCTTGTTCGTCCTAAGATTAGAATTTGAGTGAACAAAAGCAACCGGTCATTGATCGGAATGGACTTTTCGGGATTGTGGTGTTTTGTGGAGGAAGGAGGGTTAGGCTTAATGAAGTGTTTGAGGCTAATGGGAGGATGAGTTTTGTTCGGGGTTGATTGACGGTTAATGGTCTACGAGGAAGATGGTTATTGGGCTTGTTTGGGCTCTGTTAAAGCAAATTCGTGTCTCATGGTAGAATGACTAAGGGGTTTGATGTTGAGGCCAAAGGAAGTGTTTGAAGGTTTATGGAATCAGGTGTTGGATTGATGAAGTGTTTGAAGGTTTATTTAGACAAGGATCTCTTGTATTTTGTGGTAACATGTACCAGCTCACCACTTACATTTCTTTTGTATTTTCTTTTGTTTTGGGATTTTCATTTTTGAATCCCCTCTTTTTTTGATTTTCTCTTTTTCCTCTTTTTTTTGTTTTATGATTCTTTTCCTTCTTCGACTCGGGTGAGCTGATAAAAAGTGATGCACTGTTTTTTTTTTATTTGGGGTGATCCTTGTCTAGGGTAATTTTTGGATTTTGGTTTTTCTTGGCTCAAGGTGGGTAGGAAAGGGACTTTCTCGGATTTTGGGGTTTTTGAGGAGATGGCCAATCTTCATTTCAAATCCCGATCGCTTATTTCTATAAGACTTAACTTTAGAACGGTAATTTATCTATCTTCATGTGTTTGCTCTTTTTTCCTTTTTTGTGCCCTAATTTTTGCCTGGACCGCTCTTTGCGAGTTTTCAGTCCACCGGGCGCTCCTTTTTGCCTAGGCCGCCCTTTGCGGGTTTTCAACCTAGCGAGCTTGTTTTCTTGTTTATTATATTATTATTATTATTACTATTTTTTTTGAGAGACTTGCACTGAAGGAATATGATATTAATCAAGGGGAATTAATGATCACAGACTTGCCCTAGCATGGAGGACTTGAACCAAAAGTCAAATATGCACTGATGGGGAGAATATGCACTTTATGGGTGGACGGGGCGGGACTAGACTTGGACGGGAAACTGTGGTAAGGGAGGAAAACCAACGGACTCAAACAAGAGAATGTACTCATAGCATGCACGCTCATTAGAAGAATGCTTCACAGAGAGTTAACATCAGTTAAAGATTTGTTTTTTCTTTGATACACTATTTCAGTCTTTTGTCATAGAATGGATGGGATGCAGTGCTTTTGAAAGAAATGCAAATGAGCTATTGATTTGAAAAACTGAGTGCCTTGGAACACCTTGAGTTTGCAACCAAGTAAGGATAAACTTTTTCAAAAAGGATTATTGTTTCGCAAGAACGTCTCGCTTCTCATCACAACTCTTATTTTATGCAATGAATGAACGAACAAATTATGATATGCAAGTATGATGCAAATGCGTGGAGAATGACCACTCGAAGAGTGTGGCTTATTCTAAATAATTTTGCTATTTTTAAGACAAAATATGGAATGCCAATGCGAATGATGCAAGAATGATGCTTCTTCTCAAAATGATTTTTATAGAGGCAATACAAGATATGAAATGCCGATGCCCCCTTTTTCTTTTGAATGATGAATGATGCAGGAATGATGCTTTTTTCTAAATGATTTTTTTTTAGAGGCAAGGCAAAGTATGAAATGCCAATGCCCCTTCCTTTTTTGAAAGATGCATGTATGGAGGAATGACGTATTTGAACTAAAGTGATGAGGTTAATGAAATGATGCATGAATGCTACATTTTGAATAAATTTGATGATGATTTTTATTCATGATTATGAATGAGATGCTTTCTTGTTTTCATTTTTTTTTTGTGCAATGAAATGCATGATACTCACAATGATTTTCTTTTTTGTTTTTTAGTTTTGGAACATGATTTTGAAAATTATTTGGAGATGCAAATGATTTATTGGAAAAAGGTTTTAGAAAAATGTGCTTGACGGGGTATGACCCGCTCCTACGTATCCCCATTGTAATGAGGAATCAAAGCTTACGTAGTTCTACTGTGTCTTTTTTTGAAATAATGCTTATGCATGAATGCCTCGTCTTGGATGAACTCGACGAGGGTGATTATAAATGAAATGCTTATGCTATGCAAATGATAATTGTTTTTTTTGTTTTATCTTTATGTAATGAAAGGGAATGCAAGATGAATAGTTTTTTTTTTTTTCAAACTTTTGTTAGATGCAAATGCAATGGTGCGAAACGATGTGAATGCGAAATGATGTGTCATTTACATAAAAAGAGGGTAAGAAAATAAGGATATTATTTTCTACGATTTTTGAAATAGAGTTTAAGAAAAAGGAATGTCAAAACTAATGCAACAAACAAAGGCGTGCCCCCGTGTCCTACAAAGGGTGGGAATCCTAGGGTCTAAAGTCGACGAAAGGGGTAATCCTCCCATGTAGGTTCTAATCACTTCCTTACAATGGCAACCAAGAGCTAAAGTCTCCCTCATGATGGCACCCACAATCGTAGAAAGCTACCGAGTGTGAGGCATCATGACAAAGCGCACTCTTGGGCGGAACTTTCATGAGAGCCATACAGACAAAGGTCTACGAATGGCAGTCACTAATCGTTCCCACTCTCCTAGGTTTTTGTTCAGACCTTGGGTTTTAGGCCCCACTCAATGCTCACAAGTATAGGATGTGAAGTGTGTGTCGAGGGCACAACACCTAGGAATAACTACCCTTCCCCACCTGCAAATGAAAAATTCAGAGCAGTCCAGACAAATAGCATGTTGTTTATCCTAGGGTTCAATATCGATAAACTAATCTAGGGTGCCAATAACAATGCACTACTTACCTCAAGAAAGGGAGCAAAGAAGAAGGGGACATGATAAGAAAAGGGAAGTATGCATGTGCTTACCATAGGAAAGGGAGCAGAGAAGAAGGGGACATGATAAGAAATGGGAAGAAATGCATGAGGGAACTAAGCAAAGAAGTAACTATCTATTGCAAAAGCAAACATAGAATAAGAATGCACATGGACGTAACATGCTTATGAAAAAGGAAGAAGAAGAGAGGCAAAGCAAGATATTCAAATCAATCATATAAACCACACATTTAATTAATTAGGCTTGACCCACTTTTAAAAAAAAAATTTAGTGTCCCCAGTGGAGTCGCCAGCTGTTGCGCCCGAAAAAGTCCCCGAGGGAGAACCTCTCTCGTTCACAACTTTTCTTAAGACAATGAAGCCGCCACCAATATTTATAAAGAAAAATATTAGGAAAACCTTTTTTTGGAAAACGATTGGTCTTGTGAAACTAGAGAATAGAGTTCGGGGGTCGGTTACGCGCAGGGAAGGTGTTAGCACCCCACACGTCCTCTCTACTGAGAGGGAACCTTTAATTAAATGTGTGGTTTTGGTGTGTTGACTTGAAAATACTTAATTTTGCCTCTTTATTTCTTATTGAAAATGAATTAAAGAACTTAATAAAATTTTTTATTTTTGGAGAGAAAGGAAAAAAAAGGGTTTTTAGAAAGAAGTGCTTGACGGGACATGGCCCGCTCCTACGTATCTCCCGGTGCGATGGAGAATTCAAAGCTACGTAGTTCTTGTTTTCTAGAAAGAGGTTTTTATTTTTATCTTGTTAAATTGTGAAAATTGAGCTTTCACGATGATCAATTGAGCAAAGGCTCCAAGTGACCACCATTAGCACTCCATTGTTAATAATCATGCAAGCAAAGGCTTCGCGAGACTACTAACAAAGTTTTTGATTTAGTGAAAATCTTTAGGAAAATTAGGCATTCATGATGATCAATTGAGCAAAGGCTCCAAGTGATCGCCACTAGTACCTCATTGTTGATAATCATGCAAGCAAAGGCTTCACAAGACTACTAACAAAGTTTGATTTTGAAGAGTTTTCGCAATTGGGTTGATTCTTGTTTAGGGAATGATTTTGATGTTTGAAAAGGCTTTTGATTGCAAGAGAACCTAGGCTACACACATTATGACACGATACATAGATAGGCAAAGAATGAACCCAAGTTGAACATTTTGGCAAAAATGCATGAATGGGCGAGAAAATGAACCTAAGTTGCACATCTTATTGAAGATGCTAGGCAATGGGATGAACCTAACTAGGCATTTATGACACAATATGTGAGTAAGCAAAGAGATTACAAAGCCCAAGTGAATTCAGGCATCTGATGAATTATTTGCAAAACCTTAGGGATTTCACATCAACACTTGACATAAGCACTATTGTGGTATCCTTTTGATATCAACGTTTAGCACATTCTCTCAATCAACCACATGAAAGGAATAAGTTGGAAAAAGTATTTGTAAACATTGATATTATAACAACAAGATTACATCATTAAAGAGAGGAGGTATGGACAACAAATTTAAAGGAAAACAAACGTGGGGTGTAACAAACAATTTAAGAGAGTGCAACCAATAATAAACAAAGGGGATGCTGTCATGGGAATGGAGTGTAGATAGTAGTCTGATCATCATAACAAAAAAAACTATTGAAAATAAAAATAAACAATTAAAAATAAATGAAAGGAGAGTGTGTGAAAGTGTCATAAAAGTTTCAACCCTGGGTCCTTTCCTATTTTCTTTCAGCAGCGCCTCTGCCTATGACAGAGAGAGAGAGTTAAAAGAAAACTGGAGTATGAGAGAGAAAGAAAAAGAAAGGCAAGAAAGGAAGAGGAAGAAAGAAGAAGAAAAGAAGAAGGAGATGGAGGAAGGGTCGCGAGGAGAGAGAAAGCTGGGGATGATTTCGGTGGTGGTGAGAGAGTGGTTGCTTGATGGTGGTTCGTGGTGGTGTTACGGCGGCGACCACCACGGATGGTGGTCGGAGGTGATGCTCTTCTTTCTCTTCAATTTTTGTTCTATTTTTGGTTCTATATATTCTATCCTTCTCTCTAATCTTTCATTTTTACTCTTGGATCTAAATCTAACATTCACTTCACTCTCTGTTCCCATTCCACCCATTTCTACTCTTATTTATTTTTTGATTTTTCACACCATTTGTATCATCTCACTTTGCTAAAAACACAAACAGATGCATAGAATGAAAAATGATTACTCACGCCTCCCTCAATCATCTCACATTTCACTATATAAAAAAAACAAGATGTGTTGTTTAGAAACATTTATGCTAGTTACTGCATATAAAAAAAAGTTTTTATACTTTATCAGATACTATAATAATCCGTACATCATATACGAGAAAAAAAAAACTAAAGTATGCTACATATAATGAATGAACAGGTGCTTCAACAAACAAAATTATGAATGAACAGAGGGAAATGGGAGCCAACCTAGTTCCTAGTATTTGAAATGAAATAGCTTCTTTGCAGCTTCTGTCTCTTTCTTTTTAATACCTCAACAGTGTTTTTTTGCTCTCCATTTTTGCTCCAAGAAAGAATCCTTACCCTAATATTTTGATAGTGTTATGAGTTTGTGTGCTTTTCTTGTGTGTATGTGTCTGTGTGCCTCTGCCGTCTCCTCCTTAGACCTAGGATTGACTGTTTATTTATACTGAAAAACTAGGGTTGGCATTTAATTGGTTTTTGACTGGTTTGACTGGGCTTTTGCAGGTCTGATAATGTGGGCTTGCTGAGCAGTCTTGGAGAGCAAGAACAGCCCCAGAGATTTGCTGATGCTGCTCCCTTTTTATTTTCGTTTTTTTTTTGTATTTTTTGTATTTTTGACTATTGTTTTTCTGCATTTTTGGGACAGTTTGGACTCTAAACACTCCTAAATTGTAAATGAAATAAAATTTGATTTTTTGACATTTTTGGACTCAAAACATATTAAATAGACAAAATAAAAATAATAAAAGAAGTTGAGCCAAATACAAAAGCGAAATCGGGCCCAACTAGACAAATGCGCTAGAACGAGGCTCAAATAGAACAAATAGGCCCGCTAACTGATAAACACTAAAAATTAACTAGGAACCACGTTCGTGGGCCCGACTCAAAATGATAAGCCCGATTTGTATATGCGTAGGCCCAATAACCCAACTGTTGGCCCAATTACGCAAATGGCATCTTAACGACACCCGCATGACACCGACACGCGTTAACAGGACTCGAGACTTGCAAAAAAATGCGACCTAGTAAATTAAAACGCTATTAACAGGAGCTCGGACAAAATTGGGGTATAACAGCAGTCAACTGGAATATGAACCTAGAGATGTAGTTCAGTCTTCCAAGGAAATCCCGAATCTCTTTTTCTGTTTTAGGAACTGGCATCTCAAGAATCGCACGCACCTTGTCTGGATCAATTTCTATCCCCTTTTGGCTGACGATGAATCCCAACAACTTTCCTGATCGCACGCCAAAGGTACACTTGGCAGGATTTAATCTGAGCTTGAATTTTCTCAACCGCTCAAAGAGCTTTTGCAAATTGACAATGTGTTCCTCCTCAGTTTTAGACTTTGCGATCATATCGTCCACGTAGACCCCTATTTCTTTGTGCATCATGTCGTGAAATAATGTGACCATAGCCCTTTGATAGGTAGCATCGGCGTTCTTCAACCCGAATGGCATGACTCTGTAACAGAATGTTCCCCAAAGAGTTGTGAAAGTTGTCTTCTCCATATCCTCAGGAGCCATCTTGATCTGGTTATACCCTGAATACCCATCCATGAAGGAGAACAGTGAATGCTGCGCCGTACTATCCACTAAGACATCAATATGGGGCAGGGGAAAATCATCTTTGGGACTAGCACGATTCAGATCTCTGTAATCAACGCACATTCTAACTTTCCCGTCCTTTTTCGGAACCGGCACGATGTTAGCAATCCATTGCGGATACTTGGCTACCGCTAGGAACCCGGCGTCAAACTTCTGTTTCACCTCATCTCTGATCCTTAAGGACATTTCTGGCTTCATTCTTCTCAGTTTCTGCTTTACCGGAGGACATTCTGGCTTGACCGGCAACTTATGCACCACTATGTCAGTATCGAACCCTGGCATATCCTGATAAGTCCATGCGAAGACATCAACATAGTCGTGCAGGAGTTCGATTAGCTTCTCGCGCTCACTTTCCTTTATTGAAGTACCCACCTTTACCTCCTTCTTACTGTCCTCTGTGCCTAGGTTAATTATCTCAACCGATTCCCCATGCGCCTGAATAACCTTTTCCTCTTGTTCAACCATTCTCATCAATTCTGGAGGAGTTTCCCAGTCATCCTCAACATCCTCCTCAGCTTGATTAACGGGGTGATCAAAATTAACATATGAACCGTTGGCATCATTATTTTCAAAGATATTCATTTTAGATCTGCATTTGCGGGAATGGAGAGAAATGAACAAGCAAAATAGAAACACAAGATGAAGACACATGATAATGAAAAGCAATTTTATTCATTTGAGAGTCTGAAACAACATTTTATTGATATTCGAAGGAAAAAAACATGCATGCCCTTATGAAATCCTTACTTTGGAATGAAAATAACAGGGAAATCAATGATCTTCCAATTATCGAGCTCTTCATCTGCAGCACTGCGGCGCACCAAGTCCACACCTTTGTCTTCCATAACTGATTCTTCCTCAATGACGGCCACCTGATTGGGGTCCAGCATACCCGCGCTCTTGAAGCTCTGGGAGAGATCATAGATAGGAACCTTCTTCAAGCTTGGTTCCCGCCCCTGAAGCTTAGCTAGCCTCCTTTCTCGCTTTTCCTCAGCCATTCTCTTCTTATTAGCTTGAGTGGGCCAATATCCTAACCCACGCCTATCCTTGTACTCTCGCAGCTGAACAGGTGCCAGAATTCCCTGCTCGGACTTTCCCAACCCTTTTCCAATCTGGTAACCATTTTTCAACATGACCTTGGCTACCATGATAGCAGCGTTAGATATCTTTGGTGCAGGTAATGGGGCTTCTTCTCCCACGAAAGCAGCATTTGCAATTTCCAGTGACTGAAAGGCAGATTCAAGTGACTCCTCTGCAGCCTCAATGTATTGAGAGGGATGGGGCTTGCTAATTATGAACTCCTCTTCTCCAAAAACGACTATCAGCTTGTCGTCGACTACAAACTTAAGCCTTTGGTGGAGGGATGAAGGAACAGCGCCGGCAGCATGAATCCAGGGTCTTCCCAGGAGACAGTTGTAGGATGATGCAATGTCCATGATCTGAAAATTCACATAAAATACTTCTGGCCCTATCTGCATCTGGAACTCCATTTCTCCCATAACCTCCTTCTTGGATCCGTCAAATGCCCTAACTAGTGTTGAGCTAGGCTTCATATACGAACAGTCTACATTTAGTCTGCTCATAGTAGATTTGGGCATGACATTCAAAGAGGATCCATTGTCGATGAGGACCCGAGAGAGTGTATATTCACCACATCTAACTGAAATGTGAAGTGCCTGATTATGCCCCTTCCCCTCAGGGGTGAGCTCATCATCAGTAAAGGTAATATAATTGGATGCAACAATATTCCCTACGATGCCATCGAGCTTGTCAATAGTGATGTTCTGGGCTACATGGGCTTCATTTAATACTTTCATTAGAGCTGCACGGTGGGCCTCAGAATTGAGCAGTAGGGACATGATAGAGATCTTTACAGGAGTGTGGTGCAGCTGGTCCACCACTTTGTAATCACTCTGCCGCATGATCTTCAAAAATTCAGTGGCTTCTTACTCTGACACCTTCCTACTTTCCTTGGGCTCTTGTGTTATACCCTTACCTTTGCGAATGCTTTCCTCATCTTCCTTTGAGGGACCTTCTTTCAGGACTTCGGGGACATAAACACGTCCGCTTCTAGTGACTCCACTGCTTCCCGCAATGTTTGTGACATCGGGAACAACTTGAGGCTTCTGAATTGGAATTGACACCCCATAGCTCCATGGAACAGCACTGTTCTTTTGATAAGGAGCTGGGACAGGAATCACAATGGTCTTAGGTCTCTCCACGATCAGCTTTCGGCTATACGGGACCTCAATAGGTTTCTGAACATTTCTATTCTTATCTGATTGGAAAGTCAGCACATCCTCCTCTTTCTCTTGCACACCCATTTGGATTATATGACGATCCAATAGGTCCTGCAAAACTGTCTTGAAGGCCTCACATGCCCCGGCACAATTAACATCAACACAGACTTCTTTTTGAGTACAACCTCTCTTGATGACCCCGAACTTGCACAGCTCTGCATGAATAACCTCTAAGGGTGTCTGGATACACTCCACAGTTCTGATTAAGGATTGGCCCCCATATCATGGATGACATTGGTTGCAGGTTTCTCATGACCAGGCAGCGGATTAGTTGTGATGCTTGGGCTTTCTTGTTTGAAGGTTATCCCTTTGGTATCAATCAGATCTTGCACTACAATTTTAAAGGCCTTGCAGTCCTCAACAACGTGTCCAACTGCCCCTTCATGAAATGCACAGGTAACATTGGGATTGTCGCCTCGGAAGTAGGGTGGCTGGACTGGTTTCATGGGCCTGGTATTGATGAGCTTGTTTGTGGCAAGATAGCCGAAAAGGTCAGTATAGGACATGGGGATGGGATCAAAGGTGGTCTGTTTTTTGTCTTGGTAGTTTTTGTGGTAGTTACTTTGTGGTGGACGGGTTGGTTGTGTTTGAGTGGGGACAGGGATATTTTGTGGTTGATAAGGTGGGCTTATGGTGATGGTGTTGGTCTCTCCTTCTTTCTTCTTCGAAAATCCTGAGAATGGCTTCTTGTGGGTGGTTGTACCTGCGGAACCATGGGCAATCTTGCCGCTTCTCAGTCCATTTTCTAGTCTTTCACCGATGATTACCATGTCTGAGAAGTTGGAAGATACGCTGCCGATCAACCGATCATAGTATAACGGTGGCAGGGTTTCCATGAACATGAAGACCAGTTCTTTCTCCAACAAAGGGGGTGTCACCTGTGCAGCCAAAGCCCTCCACCGCTGGGCATAGTCCTTAAATGACTCACTATCTCTTTTTGCCATGCTCTGTAACTGTGTTCTGTCAGGCGCCATATCCGTATTGTACTGGTACTGTCTGAGGAAGGCATCAGCCAAGTCCTTCCAACAATGGATATGGGACGGTTCTAGCTGCATGTACCAGTTGAGAGATGCCCCAGCAAGGCTCTCTTGGAAATAATGGATCAACAACTTGTCATCATGAGAATGTGTAGCCATTTTTCTACAGTACATGGTCAGATGGCTTTTAGGGCAAGTCACGCCTCGGTACTTGTCAAAGTCAGGCACTTTGAATTTAGGAGGTACAACCACATCTGGGATGAGACACAGATCACGAGCTTCTCTGGCTCTAGAGCTCGACCCTTCAATCATTCTTAAGCGTTCTTCTAACATATGATACCTGTCCCTAGCTTGAGGAGTTTCAGCCGGATAGTTCTGAGGAAAACCATTCACACCGTAGTGAGGATTACTCATCGACACTACGGCTGGGTTCACGTGTGGGTCACGTGAGTGAGTGGTATTCCCAGTAATTGGTCCCTGAATTGGGGGATGGACCGTTGCTGGTGAATGAAAACCAAGCAGAGTTCCCAGCGGAATAGGAATCTGAATTTGGCCCTGAGGCGTTCCCGCTCCTCCACTGTTTGCGGCTGAGATGGGTTGGACTTGCTCTGCAACCCTAAGGGGATTACTTCCTGCATTAGCCTCGGCTCCTGGAGGTGTGTATCCGGGTGGGAGTCCCCAAGGCATCCTATGCATAGCTGGTTGGCCCTGGTTGTTGGTCCCTGAAGTATGAGCAAAGATGGCAGTCTCAAGACTCGGAGGAGGGAGAGCGACAGCAACTTCGGTAGTGACGGCGGGATTTCCAGCGACAGTTCCGTTCCTCAAAGCTTGTAGTATCCCCATCATTTCAGTCATCTGTGTTTCCATTGCCCCAATTTTCGTTCTCAATTCCCGATTCTCCTGAGCCAATTGCTCTGGATTGGGAATCTCAGCAGTTGGGTTACCATGGTCTGATTCACCACTTCCTAAGTCTTCAATAACAGGACGGTCCGAGTCATTCTGGTTAGTTGCCATGAGCCTTGCTTGCAGACGAGTCAGGTATCGATGTTGGCGAACCAGCTTGCCTTTTTCTATTGATGGAACACAATTCATGAGCGCGGGAATCACATAAATGAATGCAAATGCAATGCGATATGTATGATTTTATGGTTGTTTTGGTGCCGGGAATCGCGGTGCAACTCGTCTTGTCATAGGCGTGTAAGTTTAAAGCTCTAACACTTTTTTTTTATTTTTGGTTGCAACGAGGTTGGAAGCAATAGACAAAAGAAACACACTTTATTCAGAAGGAATGAGTACTACAACTTCAAACTCGAAAGAAAAGCAAAGTACAATATTCTGAAGAAAATTATAATTTTTTAGAGAAAATTTGCAATTTCATAAGGATTATTACAATGCTCTAAAGTAAACTTCAAAGGCATATAGCTTTCATTTTCTCCTTCCTTTTTCTCTTCTTGCTTTCGGCTTCCCCCTTGGCCATCTCCATGAGTTCTTCCGTCAGAATCTTGCAGTACTCGACAAACTCACACACCTTGGCCGGAGTGTTGAAAGGGTTCATTTCTGCTTCAGCTCTTCTTAGCTTCTTGGGAACATCCCTCACAGCTTGGTTAGCTAGTCCTGCTAGCTTTGAAAATTTGCTCCTCCAAAGATGAATCTCATCCATTAGCTCCTTGACGATCTCTTGGTCTTCTATTCTGCCAATTAATGCCATGAAACGTTTCTCCCAATACTGGCTTTCTGCTTGCACTTGCCCATAAGATTCCCTTAGGCATCGGAGATTCCTCTTTAATTCTTCCGACCTTCCTTGTTCAAACCCTAAAGCTTGTTGATACTCTTTCAAGATCCCTATGATAGACTCTCTATCTTGCCTGATGCTTTTCACTTGGTTCTCCAATTCAAACTTCATCACTTGGAATTCCTCTTTTGACTTAGCTAGCGCATCTCTAACCATTTTCTCATTCCTCCATGACTTGGCATATAGTTTCTTCCATTCACTTGCTTCTGCCACAACCCTATTCATCTTTGAAGCGCACCTCTTTACTTCCTCTTTAACACCTTTCAAATGTTTTTGAATTTCCCTCCTGCTCTCTTCTTCTATTTCAAGCTTCCTATTGGTTGCTTCAATAGCCGCGGCTTGGAGAGCATTTTCATTTTCTAGCTTCCGCTTGTCTTGCATCACCTTTCCCAATCTGTTTTGCAAATCCCTTTTCTCTTCTTCCGCTTTAGATAAGGCCAACTTAGCCTCTTCTAGTTCTTCAATGAGGGGAACGTGAGGTTCCAGCATTTTCTCTTCAAGTGATGGCACCTTTTGGTTGGATGATCGAGTTTCCTTAATCCTCTTTTCAAGCCATTGAGTGAAGGAGATAGCAGTGGTCCTTTTAGATAACTCGCATTTGTCCTTCCGCACCATGGTTTCCCAAGCTTGCAAGACTCGCCGAAGTAAGTCCTCGTCTTTAGGGATCCCCGCATGGAGGTAAAAACGAGACAGCATAGCTTCGGAGGGTGAGTCCCGCATAGGGTACCCGAGTTGTCTCAAGGTCAAAAATGGGTTATAATTGATGCATCCCTGTGTTCCCATGAGAGGAACGTTCTGGAAACTGCCACATTAGAATATCACTGAGGGTTTATCTTCCCAACACTTGTGCGAGAACCATCGAATTTGAAGAGCATCGAGGTTCTTAAAAGTATCCTTCCACTCCTGAGGGCTCATAGTCTTCGGATTACAACCCAAGGCATAGGAAAGCAAATCCCCAACATCACTTTTGTTAATGCACACATGACTGATCAACCAAGCATATAGCACAGGGAAGGAACAACACATCTTATCCTTTCGGAACTCATAATGGCGGGTGAAGGCACGATAGGTCTCTGCGAGAATAGCGGGAACCGGATTGATGGGACTTTTTGCACTCTTGAAAGCTAGGAACACACCAATAGCGGTTTCATCTATATGTTTCTCAATCTGAGGGAAAAGAACAACGCCGAAGATGGTCAAGGCTAGTACTTGCTTGAAAGAAACCCAATCATTTGATACTACATAACTAGTCATCAAACTCTCAAAGTACTCCTGAGGAAACCCGAATATCTTGTTACGCTCAACTTTGTGGGACCGCACCTCTCCTACACTGATTTGTAACAGGGAAACAAACTTCTCATCTGAATAATACCGCCCCTGATACTGGTAAGGTCTAACCTCTCAGCGATCAAAACCCAGAATCTTCTCATACTCCTCTAGGGTAGGCGCCATTTGGAAGTTCTTGAAAAGAAAACACCTAACCTCTGAATCATAGAACCAACATAAGGCGGCAATGGCACTCTCTTGTACTTCTAACTGTAATAACTTGCGGATGTTCCCATAAGCCTTGTCGAAGGACCGGAGCTCAATAGGACCTAATAGGGAAGCATACTCCTTCAAACTAGTTACATCAATCTTCTTTACAATGGGAAACCTCGAATTGAATGCGGTTTTGCCTTTTGATTCCATATTGCTTTCTTACACCCCTGTGACAAGGTTCGGTGTTATGTTGCGATTTCCGGCAAACAAACTTTAATGCATGAAGAATGCAAATGATGAAAGTTTTTTTTTCAAAATTTTTTTCAGGTGCAAATGCAATGGTGCAAAATGATGTGAATGCGAAATGATGTGTTATTTACATGGAAAAAGGGTAAGAAAATGAGGTTATTGGTGGTACTTTGAATATTTTCAAAGATACACGCTACATGCCACCTCATGTAGGTGTTTATGAGGGGAAAAGAAAACTACTTTCTACAATTTTGAAATAGAGTTTGAGAAAAAGGAATGCCTGAGCTAATGCAACAAACAAAGGCGTGCCCCCGTGTCCTACGAAGGGTGGTAATCCTAGGGTCTAGAGTCGACGAAAAGGGTAATCCTCCCATGTAGGTTCTAATCACTTCCTCACAATGGCAACCAAGAGCTAAAGTCTCTCTCATGATGACACTCACAATCGTAGAAAGCTACCAAGTGTGAGGCATCATGACAAAGCATACTCTTGGGCGAAACTTTCATGAGAGCCATACAGACAAAGGTCTACGAATGGCAGTCACTAGTCGTTCCCACTCTCCTAGGTTTTTGTTCAGACCTTGGGTTTTAGGCCCCACTCAATGCTCACAAGTATAGGGTGTGAAGTGTGTGTTGAGGGCACAACACCTAGAAATAACTACCCTTCCCCACCTGCAAGAAAAAACCATGAACAGTCCAGACAAAAAGGTCGTCTACCCTAGGGTTCAATATGCATACATCATTTCAATATACAAACCATTCTAAGAAGTCAACAATAATTACACGCATTGCTTACCTCAAAGAAAAGGAGCCGAGAAGAAGGAATGTTCTAAAATCTAGCAAACAAATGGCATGGAAAATAAAACAAAAGTAGGAAGAAAGGAGGTAAAACAAGGCATGTTAAATCAGCAAAGAAAATCACACATTCAATTAATCGGCTTGACCCACTTAAGAAAAGGATCCCCAGCAGAGTCGCCAGCTGTCGCACCGAAAAATCCTCGGAGGGATTTTTCTTCGCACGACGGGTTTTTAGAGTCGCCACCAATATTTTTTAAAGGTAAAACATCGGAAAAACCTTTTTTGGAAAGCAATGGTCTTTGGAACCATTAGATTTGGGTTCGGGGGTCTGATTACGTATGGGGAAGGTATTAGCACCCCATAACGTCCCTTCAAAGAAGGGTTACCTTAATTAAATGTGTCATTTGCAAAGTTGATTCGGAAAAATGCTTTGTTTTTACCTCTTTTGTTGATGGATGACTTAATGAAAAATCTTTAATTTTCGCGCTTGATGGAAGGGATCCGCTCCTACGTATCTCCTGGTGCGATGGAGAATTCAAAGCAACGTAGTTCTTGGTTTTGAAAAATGTTTTATTTTGGAAAAGTGTTTGGTTTTTGAAAGGAAAAATGTTTTTGGTTTGTTGTGCTTGACGGAGAGTATCCGCTCCTACGTATCTCCCGGTGCGATAGAGAATTCAAAGCTACGCAGTTCTGGGTTGTCTAGAAAAAGGTTTTTGTTTTTTTATCTTGTTTAATTGTGAAAATTGAGCTTTCACGGTGATCAATTGAGCAAAGGCTCCAAGTGACCACCATTAGCACTCTATTGTTAATAATCATGCAAGCAAAGGCTTCGCAAGACTATCTTTAGGAAAATTAGGCATTCATGATGATCAAGTGAGCAAAGGCTCCAAGTGACCGCCACTAGTACCTCATTGTTAATAATCATGCAAGCAAATGCTTCACGAGACTACTAACAAAGTTTGATTTTGAAGAGTTTTCGCAATTGGATTGATTCTTGTTCAGGGAAATATTTATCCGTTTTTTGGGAAAAAAAAGGTTTGTGAAAAAAAAAGTTTGCTTAGGGGAAAGAAACAAAATTTAAAAAGAGAAACAGGGGTGCAGTTAGCCACGGGGGTTGTATTAGTAGAACAGGGTGCAGATAATAGTACTTATAACTACTTATATTGGAATATAAGACATGAAGACTACAAAATAAAAATAAATGAAACCAACTAAAGGATTGACGGTACATGAAAAAGATTGGGCATTCCTTTTTTTGTTATTTTTTTTGGGTTTTGCTTTTCCCACACCCCCTCCTACTCTTTCACACCCATTAACAAATTTTATTCCAAAAATAACCTCGCGTGAGACGCTGCGAGGACGTGTTTTATGACTGTTCGAACGACCTTGTTCGAACAGGTTCGCATGACCTCATGCGAACAGTTTAAAAACGCCCAAAAGGGTGTGAAGTCAAAATTTAACACACTCGAACGATGTCGTTCGAATGTGTTCGAACGAGGTCATGCGAACAGGTTCGCATGACCTCATGCGAACAGGTGAAAAACGCCCAAAAGGGTGTGAAGTCAAAATTTAACACACTCGAACGATGTCATTCGAACCTGTTCGAATGCCTGTGTTCGAACAGGTGAAAATTCGTGAAAAAAAAGAGGTTTGGCCTGGCCTTTTGGTCTTTTCACACCCTTATGGGGTGTGTTTCGAGTAGGAGGGGGTGTGGGAAAAGCAATACCCTTTTTTTTTATGCTCTTAAATGGGCTGAAATCAGAATGATAATAAAAAACAAACACACAAGTATAAAAGGGAAATGTTAGTTTTGAGAAACCCTAATCTATCTTAATCAGCCGCAACCATTTTCATGACTATGAGAGAGAGAGAGAGAGAGAAACGAAAGAGAGACATGGAAGGAGAGAGGAAGAGAGAAAAGAGAAACCCAACGAGAGAGAGATGAGGTTGTCGTTCAGGAGGGAATATTGGAGAGCACGGGTTGAAGGAATGGTGGTGATGGTGAGACTGTGGCGGTGGTGTTCGCCGGAGGAAGGCACGACGACGGCGACTACGGTGGTCACGACGGGGTTTCGGTGGTTGCGAGTTTTTGGTGGTTCTGAGGTGGAGCTTTTTGGTTGTTAGTTGGATGAGTTTTTAGTGATTCCGAGGTGGGTTTTTGGTGGTGGAAAGTGGATCCGACGGTGGTCCGGCGACATTCCGGTGGTGTTCCGACGACGGTGATGGCTACCATGTGAGTAGTATTTGGTTCTCTCTTCTCCTCTCTCATTTTTCTCTCTTTTTCTTTCCCTTTTGCTCTTTCCAAATCTTTTCTAACATTATGTTCCATTCATTTTTTAGAAGAAAATATTACTGTCCATAAAAATAAATAGTGTATTATGATTGTGAGACCATTCAGAACCAGCTTATAGATAAATCAAACATAATAACTAAACATGTTGTGAATACAAGAGTAAAAAAAAATGGATATAGAAAACAACCTAGGTTCAGTACTTGCTCCGACCTCAGCTCCTCTTCTTTATAGAAAACAACCTAGGTTCAGTACTTGCTCCGACCTCAGCTCCTCTTCTTTCTTCTGAGTTGTGCGAATTACTGTGCTTTCAATCACTGTCTGTGTGTGTATATAGCTGTCCTGTGTTGCTGTCTTTTTTCTTTTTCAAACTGATTTCTGTTCATTGTATTTATAGGCAGGGAATTAGGGTGTAGGTGTGGGAGGAAGCAGGGAATCACAACTCCAGGAGACCATAAAGCACAACAACCTCTGGTGGAGGCAGTGTGAGGCAGTAGGGGTGGAGCAGAGTTGCTGCCAATGCTGCCATGTTTTTTGCTGAAAATGGGAAGCAAGCAAAGGGACAAGAGGAAAGAAGCTTGGGTTTGTAGCTCCAAAAAAACAAGGCAGCAAGGCTCCAAAAACGTAATGATTAAGCCAACTAGTAAAACGTTGCTGCTGCACATCTTGTTGGCGGTGCCTGCAATTTCATTTGGGTCCAATCACAAACTTCCTTATCATAGAGTAGTATATGCAAGACTTCTCAAGTCTTCTAGTGCTTCTCAAAACTTCATAGTTGCCTTGACTTAATTTTAAAAACAATATTCATAGAGATTTATTAAAAAAAAGAAAGAATTGGTCTTTTGGGATTGCACTAGCCTACGCTGGAAAGACATATAAGAAAAAATCTTTAAACCTAGATTCATAAATCTGATTCATTCATATTAACTCATCAAGTTCAGAATCAGAACCATCAAACTGGAAACAGAAAATCCACGAGCCGCGGATCAAATTTTTACAAAGTAAAGCCCCCATAGAGTTCGACCAATATTTGATGACACCTACAAAGAATAAAACTGAAGCAATATTCTAGTCTTCATCTTCTTCAAAATCGGAGAATTCTTCTACACTGTCATCAGAATAATCATGGTCACAATCATCAGAATCATCATGGTTAAGAGGAGAGTTAGTAGCAGAACCAGGACCCGAAGACAAGTCTTCACCTGGACTTTTATCCTTGTTAGCAGCCCTGCCCAGAATAGAATCACTTGTTAAATGGAGATTCCCTCGTCTTCCTCACTTTTCTTGTTAAATGGAGATTCCCTCATCTTCCTCACTTTCTTCTCTGGTGATGTCCCTGTACCTTCAGCTGGCTGCAACATATCAGTTAATAACTTTTGACCCAATGTTTGTTTGGTGCCTACATTTCTCTTCTTAGTGGCAGCAGGTGCCTTGGCTGCAGGCGCCTTCTTAGCAGCAGGCTTTCTCCCTCCCTTCTTTTTCCCAGCTTCTGGGTCAGGCTGCTGCACCACTTGGAAGTCATCATCGTCATTGACTTCATCTCCACTATCAGTATCCAACACTACTGTAGTCTTCTTCTTTGCACCACCCTTTCTGTTATTCTGTTTCTTCCCAGTAGGCAGAGAAGGTTCCTCAGTTTCCATGCCTGTGGGAAGCAAATACAAACTTAAGCACTATCATCACAAAGGAATTGAAAGATTCAGAACACATTTAACTACTACAGCCCAAAAACATGTACCTCCCGTGTTTTCACTAGATGATTCAAAGTTATATGCAGCTAGGTGTTTTTCAAGAGAAAGAATATCATCATCAGCACTATCCTGATAGTAGGCATATGAGAGTGTAAGTTCTCAACATAGTTGCTAAGAAAACATGCAATTTTAGGAATTTGGCATACCTTCTGAGTTTTCTTAGGACCTGCTCTGCCATTTGGCTTCGTGACTTCAACTACATTCTCTGATGTTGGCAATAGAGAAAAATATCAAAGAAACCGAAAGATCATACATGCATATCACATTAAATAATGATAGTACTATCAGCTCAGGCTTACCAACTTCCATTGAAGCATTATCATCCTCATGCTCGGGGGCAATTGAAATATGGGAGGCTGCAGTTAAATAATTTATTGTGTCAATTTTTGTAGTGGCTAAAGACGATTCTTCAGTTTTATATGCCACATCACCACCTCCTACCAGGTGAAATTTGCTTTTAGTCCTCTATGATTTCTTTTTTTCTTGCACTCTCTAGATGTATACATAATTGTTTCTGATGTCTTATATACTTATTTAATATGAGGTCAGATCTGTTTTTGCATATTTGTCATATCAGCTGTGGTAATATTAGCTATTTTAATGGCACTTGTGTCTCAGCTAGCTCCGTCCTCCCCCCATGCTCCACCCACCACCACGCCCACCTTTCCCCCACCAACACCACCCACCCCACTGCATCATTACAACTATATTTTCAACCACATCGGCCAAATAAATCTTCGGTGGCAATTGAAATATGGGAGGCAGCAATCGTAAAATTTTCCCTTGGGAGTCAGACAAAATCTTAATTCCCAAAGGATGGCATTACCGCCATGTTTGGGACTATTATATAAACAATGCATTTGAGGTCTAACTTTGGTGACCTTCTCTAATACATGCAAAAAATTTCTACTTTGATAAATTTTTCTTCTTTTTGGTTTGACTCCTTGTTGTTTTAGATCAACAACAGAGAGTTTAAGTTTTTTTTACAAATTAAGAGCAAATAAAAAATACCCAACGGAGTCTTTTTGGATGTTTTTATTTGCTCTTAATTTGTTGATCTAAAACAACAAGGAGCCAAACCAAAAAGAAGAAAAATTTATGAAAGCAGAAAATTTTTGCATGCATTAGAGAAAGTCACCAAAGTTAGACCTCAAATGCATTGTTTATATAATAGTCCCAAACATGACAGTAATGCCATCCTTTGGGAATTAAGATTTTGCCTGACTCCTAAGGGAAAATTTTACGATTGCCGCCTCCCATATTTCAATTGCCCCCGAAGATTTATTTGGCCGAATGTGGTTGAAAATATAGTTATAATGATGCAGTGTACTGGGTGGGGTGGGTGGTGTTGGTGGGGAAAGGTGGGCGTGGTGGTGGGTGGAGCGAGTGGGGCAGGGGGGACGGAGCTGGCTGAGACACAAGTGCCACTAAAATAGCTAATATTACCCCAGCTGATATGACAAATATGTAAAAACAGATCTTGGAGGACCTGGACCCCATAGGTAGCCTGTCATAGGATAAAATAAGTATACAAGACATCAGAAACAATTATGTATACATCTAGAGAGGACAAGAAAAAAAGAAATCATAGAGGACTAAAAGCAAATTTCTCCTAGTAGGAGGTGGTGATGTGGCATATAAAACTGAAGAATCGTCTTCAGCCACTACAAAAATTGACACAATAAATTATTTAATTTTCACAAAGACAAAAATTCCTACTTATGACAAAAGTTCATGCTTATTGTAACCAACATCCGGAAAAGATTCAGGCATCCTTTCATTTTCATTAAGTTCTTCCAACATCCTAATTACAAGACATACAAAATGGTCACTAGAGAACCAATGTAATTACTATAGCAGCTAAATAGACATTCACGGAAAGCGGAGCGGCCGACCCCAAAAACCCTAAAGCGCTTCTAAATAGTCATTCACGGAAAGCGGAGCGGCGGACCCCAAAAACCCTAAAGCGCTTTAGCGGGTAATGGTATGGCCGCTATTTTGACCTCCAAAATACAATATATATACTAAATCGTAGGCAACATATATAAATACTCTAAAAATACAAAAAGAAAAAAAAAACAAAAAATACAAAAAGAAAAAAAAAACAAAGGAACACTGAAAAACAGAGAAGAGAAACGTGTTCTCTTTACTATGAGAACAAAGTGTAGTGTAACAGAGGAGAGTGGGGGCGTGGGATTAGGATTTAGGTGATACTGAAGAGAGTGAGGGCATGAGATTAGGAGCTAGTGTACAGAACGTTATGTACACTGAGTTATATAATATAGTAAATTAGCAACAAAAAAAATCTAGGGTAAATAAATAAATAAGAGGAAAGTTTATAAAAAAGATATTAAATAAATAAGAGGAATCGAAAACTGATTTGTTTTTTAACAAAAAAATAAATGAAAACTGATTTGTTTTGAAAAAAAAGTAAGTGATTTGTATCAGAAAAGGTAGGAAACGAAAAACAAAAAGAAGCAAAAACGTTTCAATTAAAGAAAAACGAAAATTTAAAGAAAAAAGAGGTATGCGAATAAACAGATTAATAAAAGAATGTCAACAAAATCCAACAAACCTGGTGGTTGAGCATAGAGAGGAGACCGAGGTTGTGTCATCGGAGTTTGGCAGGAATCTAATCCAATATACATGGAACACAAGTAAAAGGTAAGGTACCGGAACTTGTAGCATCAATGCCCAAACAAATTAATAAAAGAATGTCAACAAAATCCTACAAACCTGGTGGTTGAGCATGGAGAGGAGACGGAGGTTGTGTCGTCGGAGTTTGGCCAGAATCTAATCCAATATACATGGAGCACAGGTAAAAGGTAAGGTAACGGAACTTGTAGCTTCAATGTCCAAACAGATTAATAAATGAATGTAAGGAAATCCAACAAACCCGGTGGTTGAGCATGGAGGATACGGAGGTTGAGCCATCAGAGTTTGGCGGGAAGGAAAAGAAAGAAAGTGCGAGAATGAAAAATGATGAATTTGTTAGGGTTTAATTGAAAAGATTTGTGAGGACTATTTGAAGCGAGGGTTTCGGGAGGGAGTTTGAAATTTGAATAAGGGTTTTGGATTCAAGGGTTCGGATTGAGTTACAAACCAGTGGTAATGTTGCTATGCTTGAATAAGGGTTTTGGATTCAAGGGTTCGAAGACTAACATTGCAGGTTGATAGGAAAATAGAGAAAAGGGATCAGAAAATTGTAAAAAGAAAAAAGACAAGTCATTTTTCTGTTTCATGTAGAGATCTGGACCTCTCAGCAAACTAACTATATCTATGGAAGCAAACCTTGGTAAGGGCACTGGTCTGGACTTCTCAGCAGATTTCATGTAGAGATCAGCATAATCTTTAAAGGACTTATGCGGAGCAACTGGCCATTAAGTTCAACCTTGACAGTCTTTCCAAGACACCCAGCCATGTCCAACACATGCTTTTTCATCATAGCAACAGCATCTTCTTCAAGATAGGCCATTTTGAACTTCTCCAAGTCTGGCTTGAAGGTCACCTTGGTCCAGTTCTCATTTGCTTTGCATTTTGTAATCGTCGGCTCTGATTTCTTCCCCATATTGTTTGTGAATACCTTCATTAAAGCACAACCAATCAATCCAATCAGCAATACCCAAAGTTCAGTTCATCAACCAAAATAAAAAAGAAAAAGAAAAACAAGCTTCAAAATTCAAAAATTGAAGCAATGAAAACCATTCAAATAAAAGCCTAAATTGAAACAATCTTATTATTCTAAGTTGTTAGCACCAAACTGAAACCATGCACTAACAATAATTTATCTCCATTAAAGTCAAAATTAAGAACCCTAATAGGATCTGAAAGTCAAAATTCAAAATCCTAACAGAATCATTTAAAAGCACAAAAATTAAAAACCAAAGGAGCCACTACATTGCTATATGTAGTTAATAGCAAATAGCATAGCGTAGCAGCCAACCAGTAAAGGGCTATTGCGGTGTAGCGGGTAGCGCTACAACCGCTACACCAAAGTCTAGGCAAACAATATACCGGATTTATACCATACACAATAAAGGCTATGAACATAAATATACTCAAAAATAAACACATATTCATAAGTAATCATCAAAGTTCATTGCTACTAATACTCAAACATAACATAAACCAAGATAGTTAATAAGTTCTTGCAACATAAAGGGAATAAAAGAGATGAAGCTGTTGAAAAAACAGAAATAAGAGGTTCTATAAAATACCAAAAACAGAGCAATAAGAACAGAGGAAGCAAGCTATTGAAAAAGAGAGATGAGAACCTATTTGTTAATGAGGCTGGGAGGGACTCTTAGAGTGGCTGGACGCGAATATATAAGGACAAGATACAGAAGATAAAGCTTGAAGAAAGGATGGAGAAGAAGGAACATCAAACTCTTCTGAGTCGTCACTCTGTTTGTGCGTAACAGTGTTGGACTTGGAAGGGTGAAGATGAATAGGGTGCAGAGAGCAAGGAGCACGTAGTCGCACAGAGAGGATGGGAAAGGTCGCTCAATGGAGGAGGTTCTGTTGCGTAGAGTTGCAGAGAAGGAGGAGAAAAGTCCTTCTTAGAAAAGTTGCAGAGAAGGTCGCTCAATGGAGGAAGTATTCGTTGCAGAGAACGTTAGAAGAAGAAAGGTCGTCGAGAAGAGAAAAGGTCACAGTGAAAAGGAAAGTTCATTTAAAAGTTACCGCGCAGCAAAATATAAAATGACCATTAAAAAAATCCTAAAACAGAGGACATTTTAGACATTTCATGATTAAACAGGGGTATTATTGGGTTTTCATCTGGGAAAACACTACCACCGCTATTGACTACGGATTCGGTTTCTCTCCTGTCAATTTAACCTCCAGTCACATCTGTCAGTTAAATGCACACCATTGGATACATCAAATGGTTAAGATTATTTATCCTTCACAAAAATTAAATCATGTAGCTGGAACTGAAAATCTGAAAATGCAGGGGAGAAGTACAGCATCTCACCGCCGCAAAACCGAACATCTCACTGCCGCACTGCCGATCCTGTCAACGCCACATCGCCGACCATCTCACCACCACAACGCCGATTATCTCACCACCGCAACACCGATCTGTCTCGCTGCCCGACACTGATTTGTCTCAATGCCTTATCTTCCTTCTCTGCATCCATCTTCAAAAGGAAGAGATCTTATCTTCCTTCTATTTATTATTGCTTATGGTTCCAGAGTTCAAGTTTCAATCTCCATTCCCCTTTATTTTTTTTCCCAAGTTGATTATAATTCATTGCATTAAGTTACATTGTAGGTGGAATCAAGCTCCACATTACTTGATATATATGAACTAAATTGCAAATCCCTATTGGCATTAGAGGTGGATCTGCAGAACACACATTCCTATTGTGAAGAATCTGATTTTTTTAGGATATTGCAGCTACTGAGACATGTAACATTGAGAGTGTTGTAGTGTGAAATTGAACAAATATTTGGCACTTATTTTTGTCTGGTCATTAGACAATGTAGACGAAAAAACCTGTAACTACTTGGTCATGAATTAATATAATAGTTGATTATGAATGACTGGATACATTGTTTTGATCTATAATGGCTTCTTTGTACATGAATTGATAATTACTAAATGTGTTTTTAAGTTACTGTAAAAAAAAGTGTTTTCAAGCAAAAACTGTCTTGACAACAAAATGACTAGAAAATAGCATGTCTTGGACATAATTAATAACTAGTCTTGGCAACTAAAGAAAAAACATCTGCATTCTCAGTTAATATGAAAAAACTAGAAACAGAAAAAAGTTATGCATATTGCATCAAGGAAATGTCATATACACATTCTCAGTGTCTATTTTTAAAGCAAGAATCAAGGAAATGTATCATATATGATTTCTCATTATATCGCTGACATACAACTCTTCATGGCAAGATGAGAAGCTAGCAATAGTGAAACATCATCCAAAGCAAACAAAGCAAAATAAAAAATTATAAATAATCCATTTTAATGGAGTTATGAAAGTTTAACTGCAAATAGAATTACCTTGAAAAAGAAAAAATGGCTGCAAAGAGAGTTGGGGTTACTTGAAGAAGGAGTTGGGTTTCACGTTGGGGAGAGAAATGGGTGGAGGAGGGTTTTTAATTCTTTATTAACCACTAGATGATTCTAAGGGTGTGGAATTAACTGACTGGAGGTGACTGAAGGTTAAATTGACGGGAGACAAACCAAATCCTTGACTACTCCTAGCACAGAAATGAAACCAGCCACGAACAAACACAGCATGATCCTTACCATTAAAATCAAATTTGGAAACCCTAGCATGATCCTAAATCAACAAAATACCAATTAAAATAAAAATTGAAAACCCTAAAAAAAACCCTAAATCAACAAAACTCCAATTCGAAACACAAATTTGGGGAAAAATTACAAAAATCAAAGAAACCCTACCTGTTTATACTTCTTCAAGCGGCGACCATCAGCAATCTCGATAACAAACTCAGTGGAGAAGATGTTTGTAAGCTTCGCACCGTAACCGTTCCGACCACCGGTAGTCTTCTTAACATTATCCTCATAGTTACTACTAGTAAGAAGATGACCAAAGATCAACTCAGGAACATAAACCTTCTCTTCTTGATGAATCTCCACAGGTACGCCATTTCCATTATTGTAAACGGAAACAGTATTCGCTTCAGGATCAATGGTAACCCTAAGAGAGTCCATCGAAGGATCTCTCTGTTTGTTATCAGCAGCGTTAACGAGAATCTCATCGAAGATCTTGTAAAATCCGGGAACGTAAGATATGGATCGGTAAACCATTTCGTCGTTTTCGTAAACCCATCGATTTTGAGTGTGTTTTTCAATTGAACCAACGTAGGTATCAGGACGAAGAAGAATGTGCTCGAGTTGTGTTTTCTTTTGGTACATTTCTTCAATAGTTTTTGAAGGAACGTTTGCTGCGTTGCTGGTTGGGAGTGGACGTTTCTCCATTGTGGTGGTTAGCGGAGGAAGACGCGGAGGTTGTGTTGTCGGAGTTTGGGAGAAGGAAAAGAAAGAAAGTGGAGAATGAAAGTGACGAAAGTGTTTGGGTGAATGAAGGGTTTTGACGAATTAAGTGAAAGCTCTAAAGCCCCATACTCCAAAATAGCCTAAGTACCGGTGTCGGACACGTATCGGACATCGATACGGCTCCGATACGTCTGGATATGTACCCATAAAGTATCGGTGAATTAATATTTATTTTTTAAACAAAATAATCCCGAATACGTTCCGGATACGTTCCGGATACGTCTTCGATACTTCAATATAAAAAAATATATTTAATAATAAATATTATTAAAATATTACATTGTGTGAGCATAATAGCTGGCCAGTGGTTTCCTCTCTCTTTTCACGCTTCATCTTCATTCTCCCACATTACAGAAGCACCAGAGTCACCATATCAGAACTCAACCAGCCTTCGCCGTTCGCCGCCCTGACTTCGCACCATCATCATCGACCATCTTCAGGTTTTCGTTTTTTCCCTTGAAAAAAATCTGATCTTTTGTTGCGTTTTTCATCTTCCCTTAATCATTCTTGCTTCCATTAGGCCAAACATTGTGATTTTAGGATTTATTTTGTTTCAATGATTGATTTTAGTTTGTTAGAAAAACTGATTTTAGGGCTTTTTTAGTGATGTATTTTTTTGTTCCATTTTTGCTTTCACTTGTTATCAGTATTATGATTTTTGAAGTTATTATGCTTTCACTTGAGTTTCATATCATTGTTTTTTCGTTTCTGGTTTGAAGTTATTATGCTCACACTTGAGTTTAGTTTTATGAGTTTAGTGTCATTGTTATCAGTATTATCATCAACCCTATATGATTTTTTGAAGTTATTATGCTTTCACTTGAGTAATTTTGTTGGTAATTCTGCATAGATTTTTCTGTTGGTAATTTTGCATATAGGGTTCTTGAATTTCTTGAATTTTCAGTTTTCCTATTTTGATTGTGTTGTATTTTTTAGTTCTGATTTTGTATTTTAATGTAGTTTGAAAAATGCCTCCTGTTGAAGAAAGTGTATCAAGTTCATTTGCTTCAAAAGAACCTCAAGATGACCAAGCTCCACTTTGGAGATTTGTTAATATATTAGAGAAGAATGATGAAGGAGGTGGCAACAAGGTTTGGACTTGCAACTTTTGTCAAAAAACGGTGAAGAGTTCATATTCTAGAGTGAAAGCACACTTACTCAAAATACCCAATTGTGGGGTTGCTGCTTGTCGTAAGGTAAGTGATGTTATCTTGGCTGATTTAAATCGAATTTGTGAAGAGGCTAAGAATAGATTAAAGCCTAAAAGCGTTCCATTGCCTACTGAAAAATTGTGTCCAATACCACCAACAATACCACAAAAGAGAAGAAGGGGTGCTATAGAAAATGCTTTTAATTTAGATGAAAGAAATCATCTCAGCAAATATAGCAAGGATGTTTTATTCGGGGGGTTTATCATTCCATCTTGCTAGGAATCCTTACTATGTTAGTTCTTATTCATTTGCTGCTGATCACAACCTCAGTGGTTTTCTTCCACCTAGTTATAATGCTTTGAGAACTACTCTTTTGAAACAAGAGAGGTCTCATGTTGAGAGAATGCTTGAACCTATAAAATCTTTATGGCCTATGAAAGGAGTTACATTGGTTTTTGATGGCTGGACAGATGTGCAAAGGAGACCGTTGATAAATTTCATGGCTATTAGTGAAGGAGGGCCTATGTTTTTGAAGGCAATTGATGGTTCTGGGGACTATAAAGACAGAATATACATGGCTGGTTTAATAAAAGATGTAATCAAGGAGATAGGGCCATCAAATGTTGTGCAAATCATAACAGATAATGCTCCGGTTTGTAAGGCTGCAGGATTGTTGATTGAAGTTGAGTTCCCTAATATCTTTTGGACACCTTGTGTAGTCCATACGTTGAATTTAGCATTGAAAAATATATGTGCAGCTAAGAATACTGAAGATAATGATAAGGTTTTTATTGAATGTAATTGGATCACTGAGATAGTTGATGATGCTTCCTTTATTAAGACTTACATAATGACTCACTCGATGAGATTGGCTATCTTCAATGAGTTTTCAACACTTAAACTCCTCTCTCTTGGTGAAACCCGTTTTGCATCAATGATAGTGATGCTAAAACGAGTTAAGTTGTTGAAATGTGCTTTGCAAAGAATGGTTATCAGTGAACAATGGAATACATATAGGGATGACAATCAACAAAGAGCTGCACGTGTGAAGGAATTTATTTTAAGTGATCTATGGTGGGATAAAGTAGATTACATTCTTTCTTGACACAATTGGTGTTTAGTAGTGACTTATAATGTTTTTTTTGCTATACTCTAACTTGGGCACTAAATTGTATATTTTTTGTGACATGATCTTTGGATAAAGAATATATTTTGAATAGGTGGGGGAAAAATGTAACTATGCACACACTAATTTTGATCACAAATATCTTTTTTGTAAGAGTGATCATATCTATTGAATATTTTGAGAAATTGTCGGTTAGTAAAGTGACTATCTTTAGTTATGTTTTATTATTTTTAATTTTAATTTAATTTTTATTTGAAGTATCCCAGCCGTATCGTATCTTGATTTTCAAATTTTTTCCGTATCCACGTATCTGTATCGTGTCGTATCCCGTATCGTATCTCGTATCGGGGCTTCAGAGAGTGAAAGGGTGTGAGTGAATCTAATGGTAGTATTTTGTTGTGTGAAATTTGAAGCAAGGGTTTCGGGAGGGAGTTTGAAATTTGAATTAGGGTTTTGGATTCAAGGGTTCGGATTGAGTTACAAACCAGTGTTTTTTTTTGCGTGTTGTTGAAGACTAAACGTTGCGGGTTGAGGCGATTTGTGCGTCGATTTGTTAATTTGTGCTGCTATGCACGATTGTCAATAAGAAGAAGAAAAAAGGAAAATAGAGAAAAGTATCACAAAAAGGAAAATA
Organism: Astragalus membranaceus; assembly: GCA_039519185.1. NCBI lineage: Eukaryota > Viridiplantae > Streptophyta > Magnoliopsida > Fabales > Fabaceae > Astragalus > Astragalus membranaceus. The sequence continues at coordinate 176,432,426 of CM076848.1, read as the reverse complement.
GATGAAAAAGAGAGAAAAGGGATCAGAAAATTGTAAAATAAAAAATAATTTTTTTGAATTCTTCAAAATAAATTTTTGTGGTGGCAAATCTTTGTGCTGCTATGTGTATTTTACTAAAATGGTGGTGTCTTAACTCATTATTTCGTCTAAATTTCTAATTTAAATAATCATCATGCCTCTTAGACCCAATCGTTTCTCATTCTGCTTCGACTCCTTTGTTGCAGCTTCAACTTATACATGATTTGGCTAATGGTAATTTGGCTCCCATGGTAGCTCGACCACTTATCGTGGTCGGCTAGCATTTCAAGCATTTTTAGTGTAAACAATTTCCCTCACGCCACTTTAGCGATTTTTTCATTTAACATGAAATCATATAAAAAATATTGGCTTAAATATGTTTTAGGCCCCTGCAAATATAGGATGTTTTGGTTTAAGCCCTTGCAAAAAATTTTTTTAGTAAAAGCTCCTTGCAAAATACACCATTTTGATTTAGGCCCTTCTGTTAAATGGTTGTTACACTGACGTTAAAAAAAACCTATGTGTCTGCCTAGGTGTCTTAAAAGTGCTGAATGTACATGTTGACTCACCAAAAACATAATTATTTTCTATTATTCTCTTTCTCTCTCACCCACACAACCACCACAACCACTCTCTTCTCTCTTTCACCGACACCACCACACCACCACCACCACAACACTCTCCTCTCTCTCTCACCGACACCACAACCACCACAACCACTCTTTTTTTCTCTCTCTTGGCGATAATCAACCTTATTCAATACTCAGATCTTCATTAAAACAGATCTGAAATGAATTTGAAATAGATCGTTTTTTATTTCGTTTTTAATCAATAGAAAACGAAATGAAAAGTGAAAAATGAAATTGAACATCACATGAAACGATTTCGTTTTTACCTATCAGAGCAATAGATCGTTTTTTATTTCGTTTTTACCCATCGTTTTTTATTTCATTTTTAACAAACATGTCAAATCAAAAAGGGGGAGATTTGCTCTGCAGTAATGGGGATCTTCTATGGAAGGGGATATAACAAACATGTCATTTTGCAAGGGCTTTTTACTAAAAAAAAATTTGCAGGGGCTTAAACCAAAACACCCTATATTTGCAGGGGCCTAAAACATATTTAAGCCTTTAATTTTTAAAAACATAAAACGAAAATTAACCCTTCTTCTTCTTCCTCACAATTCTGCAGCAGCAGCGCCCAAATCCTATCAACCCTCACTCTTCCATTTCGTTCTTCATCATTAAGCCACGGCAAGGTCCCAAATTCAACATTCCTACTCGAAATCAAGCAGTGAATCCATTTCAAGTGTCGTATTTATCGATTACAGCCCCTAAATTGTTCTCGTATTCAACCCATTTGCGCGAAGAACAAAGATAGAAGCAAATTTTCGATTCAGATTGAAGCAAAGATGGAAGCGAGAACGAACAGAAACCCCTTTTGAAGAAGAGGAAGAGTTAACGCATGTCTTAATGTTATAGAAGATTGAAGGAGAAGAGGAATTTGTGTACCCATATTTTGAAAATGGTGGTGGTGTGGTGTTGGTGTTGGTGTTGGTGTGGTGGTTTCCGGCGAAAGGTCGCCGGAGTTAGGGGTGGTAATGGCCTGCTGATTTTTTATTTTTCTGGGTTGTGCTTGAGCTTTGGTTGAAGATGGTCATGGAGATGGGGAGTGGAGAAGATGGGGAATATTGAAAAATAAATAAATAATAAAAAAGAGTGACTTGGCATGCCAAATAAGTATTGAAAAATAAATAAATAATAAAAAAGAGTGAATTGACTTGCCATGTAGGATTTCTGTTAGTCAACTGTGTTTTTTTGTAACATTTGACTAACAAAAGGGCCTAAATCAAAATGGTGTATTTTGCAAGGAGCTTTTACAAAAAAAAAATTGCAGGGGCTTAAACCAAAACACCCTATATTTTTTCAGGGGCCTAATATTTAAGCCAAAAATATTTACATCATCGTTATTTTTATAATCATTAATTTTTGGCTTAAATATATTTTAGGCCCCTGCAAATATAACGTGTTTTGGTTTAAGCCCCTGCAAAAAAAAAATTGTTTGTAAAAAGTCCCTAAAGAAGCAACCTTTTTGAAATAGACCCTTTTGTTAACTTGACGTTACAAAAACACTGAGTTAGCTAACAGAAATCTGATGTGTCATTTAATATTCATTTTTATTTATTTTAAATACTTATTTAATATGCCAAGTCATTATTTGTTTAATTAAACCCTAATCCCTAATCTTCTTCTTCCTCACCCACTCCTCCGCCACCCACCATCACCAACGGCTTCCCTACAATTAGTGCCCCCCTTCCCAACGCCCCCTTCCCTTCAAGCACAACAGAACATATTGTTGGTGAGATCCAGATCAATACCCAAATCGAACTCTGGAAACAAAAGTTTCAAATCGTTCTCTTCCAAATCAATACCCAAATCGTTCTCTTCCAAATCAAAACCTTTCAAATCGTTCTCTTCGAAATTGTTCTCTTCCAAATCAATACCCAGATCGCTTGAACAAACACCACCATCTCTTCTTGAACAGATCTGAAGCAAAATAGGGGAAGATCCACTGTGAATGTTGGATTTCTGATTTGGGATTTAGGGTTAGGAAGAAAGATGAACAGAATGGTGTTTTTACTTTGGAAACTTTTTAAAAAATAATTGATTAATAAAAAAATGAAAGATGAAACAACTAGAAGCAAGCATCAGATTTCATTATATGAAGCGCTGATCCAAGTTTGTATTTTTATGATGCAATTGTAAATGGGATTTGGAAGTGTTGTGATGTGGAGGAAACAACCTGAAGGACGAATTTTTGATGCAGGTCATTTTTGATGCTTTGAAGACCTATGTTCCATAAATTGTGGAGCTCCGCGTTGATTGTGTGAGGAAGGGTTGGTGATAGTGGGTGGTGGAGGAGTGGGAGAGGAAGAGAAAGAAGAGGAAGAAAGAGAAAATAACACATTACCATTCACTCTCACCTCACCACCGCAACCCCCATTAGCACCGTGAATCTCTCTCTCTCCCCATCACCATCACTCTCTCAGCCCTCTCGAAATCTCCATCTCCACTGTGAAGGAGGTGATGATTAAAGAATAACTAAAAATAAAAATAAAAAACAATGAAGTCGCAGTTCAGTCAGCATAAAAAAATTGAAAAGAAAAATAAATGACACGTCAGATTTTTGTTAGCCACGTAGGGGTTTTTTGTAACGTCAAGTTAACAGAAGGGCCTATTTCAAAAAGTTTGCTTTTGCAGGGACTTTTTACTAAAAAAACTTTTTGCAGGGGCTTAAACCAAAACACGCTATATTTGTAGGGGCCTAAAACATATTTAAGCCTTAATTTTTGACTACCTGTTGTAATTTAACCTTCTCTTCATTAGTCGACTGATACGTCAATCTCCATTTGAATTACCCTAAACTACTAACCCTGAAAATTTATCATGACCAAAATTTCCCTAGTCATACATTATATCATTTAAACAGCATTGACCCTTGTAAGTAGCTTTAGGGGATCACTTTTTCCACTTTTACAAGCTTAGCATTTTTTTCCAGCGTTCTTAATCTATTTTCGTTCATAATCCACATCTAACCATCTCTTTTCCAAATTGCGCCCGAAAAATCCGGTTTGGGACTTTTCGTTTGACAACGTGGAAAAAGTTCGGAGCCGCCACCAATATTTTAATTTTAAGACCAAAACATTGAAAAAAGGTCTTTTAAACAAGGCGGATGGTCTTTTGAAAACTAGAGATGTAGGTTCAGGGGTCGGTTAGGTACGGGGAAGGTATTAGCACCCCGCACCTCCTTTCTACCGAAAGGGAACCATTAACTTGATGTGTGGTTTGGACAAAAGTTTGAGTTTGAAAGCGGTCTATTCTACTTCTTTTCTTTTCTTTTCTTTCCTTTTCTTTTTATTTCACTTGAGAAATTGTTTTATTGAAAACGGGGGGGGAGAAGAATATTTTTGGTATCTTTGAAAAGCGGAACAAAACAAAGATTTTTTTAAAAGGGTGCTTGACGGGACAGGACCCCACTCCTACGTACCCTCACCGGAAGAGGGATCAAAGCTATGTAGTTCTCGGGTTATCTTTTGAAAACGGCAAAAGAGGTTTTTCGCAATTGGGTGAGCGTTTGTGAAGACCGAACAACAGCGGTTAGAATGGCCTCACTACTAACTCTTTTGAAAATGAAATCATCATTAATGACCTAATCGGCAACGGCGCGATTGGTGTTTAATGACAATCGGTTTATTTTTGAGAAATGAAAAAGTTTTCGAAAATGGGATAGAGCTTTTGCGAAGACCGAACAACAACGGTTAGAATGGTCTCGCTACTAACTCTTTCGAAAATGAAATCATCATTAATGACCTAATCGGCAACGGCGCGATTGGTGTTTAATGACGATTGATTTATTTTTGTTTTGAAAGTAAAAGTTTCTTTTTGTTTTGAAATGATTTTAGGAAATGGGTTTTAGAAAAGGAGTAGAACATTTCAAGTCAATTCTAAATCCATAACCAAATGCAAATGAATGAATAATACTCAAGCAAACATGAACATATCATTCCTTAACCAAGATTAAACATGCCCATACAATCAAAGGATTCAATTATTAAAGATGTAAAACAAAGTTCTCAAAGTAATTGTGTGTGTGTGAGAAGGATTGTATTTACCCTAATGGCTCTATGCTACAACATGCATGTAGACTTACGTCTCCATTAGGAGGTCATACAAGTGGAGAGGAGGGCACACAATCAAGTCAAGACATTTACACGGCATCAAGAACAAGTGAATACAATTGATTGTAAACATAGAGTATTCTAAGTTAAATGATTGAATATGTAAGCAAGGATGCATGATTAGGTAAGCATGTAAGTGCATGAATGTACAAGGAATGGATGCATAGCACTTTATTTATGAATGGATGGCATACAAGGATGCATAAGAGGATGCAAGAGATATAAGCATATGAGGATGCATGAGAGTGTCACATAAACTAAGTATGAATGAAGATGCATGAATGTGAAAATGTTTTGGGTATTTTTGCAAGTTGATAAGTTGTAAAACTTTAAGTAAAAAGTTAGTGAAAAGTAAAGTAAAAATGCATGAAGTAAATGGTAATTATTTAATGAGATGGTAAAGTAAAAATGTATGAGGTAAATGGTAATTATTTAATGAGATGGTAAAGTAAAAATGCATGAGGTAAATGGGAAGTATTTAATGAGATGGTAAAGTAAAAATGCATGAGGTAAATGGGAAGTGGTAAAATCTTTTTAGGTTTTAGTAAAAAGTTAATGAAGTGGTAAAAACCAAAGTAGTAAAATATTTTTATGTTTTGGTAAAAAGTTAATGAATGGTAAAGTAAAATGGTAAAAAGTAAACAAACACAATTGCATAACTTGCACTTGCCCAAACACAATCAAAATCACAATTTTCAAGCAATCAAAGAGGGTAAAAATAGGCCTTATGGCCGAATGCATAGCAAGGAAAACTCAAGCACGAATTTCATCATGTTCTTGCAACCAAATCACATCAATGAGCATATGAACATAAACCCTAGGATCTACCCATACATTTGATGCTCAAACAATTGTCATTCCATCATTTATTTCAACTCAAAATCAAAGGAAATGCAAGAACAATAAAAACCCTAATTTCTACCTATGAACCTAAAGGCATAGTTGGCTAGATCCACTTTTTTATTTAACTTAAACACCATAAATGAACAAAGAAATGCATGAACCACTAAAAGCACTACATGGCCGAAACCTTTTTTGAAAGAAAGTGATGTTTTATTTCATGAACTTTAGTGAAAAATGTGTAGAAATGCAAGGAAAATTATTCAAACACAAGAATCTTCCCTTCAAGGCCAAGGACCCATCTCAAACACCCAAGGCTCCCAATGTCCTTGTCCAATAATGTTTGAAATGAGTCCTCAAAGCTTCTTTCAAGAAGGAAAGAGGAGTAGAAGAGAGATTACATAATGAAAATTAAAGAAAATGCAAGGGTTTGTGAGCTTACCTCTAGATCTTGCTTGAAATGAAGAAGAAGATCAAAATAGAAACCAAGAACACTTGAACCTCCTCTTGAATCCCACGAAAATCACTTGATCTTGAAGGATTTGATGATGAACTTTGAAGATAATGCAAGATTAGAAGTGGATCTAGTGTAGGAATCAAGAATAATGAAGTTTGGATGGTTGAAAATTGAAGAATTGGTGGTGGAAATGGTGGGAGGTGGTCTTGGGTTTGAGAGGGGAGGAGGAGAGGAATTGTGGTCTGATTGTGTGCTAGGGTAAAATGAGGATGCCCCCCTTTTGGTTTCTTATTTTTGGGTTTTATATGAGATGCAAAATTAAGGGTATATAGGACATTGTGCTTTTGCCAACCATTGAGATTTGAGATAGAATTTGAATCAAGGGCCAAGATTGCAATGCACATGGATTAGGGACAATGAGAAAGCACAAATGGAAGGGAATGAGCTGGTGTCATATGAAATTGAAGAGTTTTTTGTACACAAAAATTGTTGGGGGCAATTAGGTCAATTTGCACATAGTTGTAGCCTAGGATTTGATCTAGAATTTTAATCAATGGCTAGGAATACAACTCACATGGATTAAGGGCATGAAGAAACACAAAATGAGGTAAAAATGGGCTGGAATTCGCAGCCATGGGGAGGGAAGGAAAAAAAAATGCAAGCTTGCACAAAATAGTACATTTTGTCTTATTGATGACACTTCCCTTTTTTGAGTTTTTTTTGAATTTGAAATTTTGGGCATGGGAAATAATGGGAATGCAACTATTGAAAATGTGGCACATGTTTTTGGGCACCATAAAATATTCCCTCTAGTCACCCATGACAATAAAAATTGTCACTTAAGAATTGAGGAATATTTAATGGTCCTTTTTATTTTTCTATGCACTAAAAATGGAAAAATACATTTTTAATTATTTTGACTAGGGTTTTCTTTCTAAAAAATTGTACAAAAATTATCCTTGATAGAATAAAAATGTACTTTTTGTGGATGTGCATTTTTTGCGAGAAAATCATCTTTTTACGAAAAATGACCAAAATGCCCTTTTTGACCCTAAAACCCTAATTTGCTTAAAAAGTGCACTCCAACCCTAAAAATGACTTTAAAGACCTTGGAATGACTTCTAAGACCCAAAATGCAATGCATAATGCTCCTCACTCCTCAATTTATTTATTTTTTGGGGAAAATTAGGGTTTTGACCTAAGCCGGACAAAATTGGGGTATCACACATACATTATATCATTTAAACAGCATTGACCCTTGTAAGTAGCTTTAGGGGATCACTTTTTCCACTTTTACAAGCTTAGCATTTTTTTCCAGCGTTCTTAATCTATTTTTGTTCATAATCCACATCTAACCATCTCTTTTCCAAATTCACAAAATCACTTTCATGGTGATGAGGATTCTCATTACTCATTTGGTTCAAGACGTAGCTGATCTCTTACTCCCCCTTCAATCGGAGACAAGCCTACTACGCATTTGGTGCCCTTTATTCAATCTAGGACTTTCTAACGTCCTTCTACTGCACAACTTGATAAAGGGATGATATTCCTGATTTAATATATATTTCAAATCTTTACGACCTTTCTTTCATTTGTGATTGGTTTACCGCAAAGGGAAACCCATGGATTTAAGATCTTGGCCTTCCTTCCATGATATCACTATCTCTTAATGCATGATACCCCCTTGAACTTGGAGCTCTTCTATGGCTTCTTACGGTTCTGATATATAACCGCAAACACTTGTATCTTCCAATGGGGCATGACCTAACTTTAATGGATATTGCACCTATTATTGGTCATCCCCACTTGCTTGTATTAATCTCTACCAGTTGAAACCTGAAGCACTTGCATTCTGATTTGATAAACAACCAAAACTGTCCATGCCACAAGTCTCGGTCGGACAGTCGGTCCGAGCTTGTTTTTAAAACACAAATATTGTTTGTTCTCCTCCTACCCCGAAAGATTTCCCTCCGAAATAAAGTAGATTGGTTGCCTGTACAATGACGCCATGCACCTGAGCATATAGAACCACCACTGAAGCATTTGAAAGTGGGTGTGACTGGAATAAGACTTGTGGGTTATGGGATGTTGTTCGAAGGTGATTTTGATTTTCTGGGTTATGGGTTATGTTGTTCTTGCTTTCTGAGTTATGATTTTCTCCGTTAAGATTTCAGATTGCAACACAGCTTGCATCACAGCAGATCGAGAAAGATAATGGCAGAGGAAGGAGATATGGCGAAGGGAAAGGAGTGGGGATCTGATGGCGACAGTGAAAAAGGACCCTAATCCATAAGAAGAGGAACCCAGAAAAATATAATCCATGAATTTGTTATTTCACGGTGCTCTTCAATTTCACATTTTTTTAATTTTTAATTAAAAATAAATATAAAATAATGAGTCAGCAAATAAAATTGCCACATAAGCATTAAAAAAAGTCACATAAGCAATCTAACAGCCACTTAAGCATTTTTGTAACGGTTTTAACAAAAAAAATTTAAAAAGGACAACGGTGTTACGTTTTTAAAAGTTAAGGAACCTAGTGTAACACCCCGGTATTTCTTTTTAACAAAGAAACACCTAAATATACAATTTGGTATAAATCAGAGTATAAAAACTCCTGTTCAGATATACATCTTTACAAGAAACAGTAGAAACTACAAAAATATAACATGATACAAGTTCGAGTCATAAGACCGAATACAGAGACTACATCAGAAGAATCCAAAACACAGATGGAAGATTTCATCTCCAACTTCTCCTCGAGCCTGACGACTAACTGTGCCGCCTGCTGTCATTATAACCTGTTCTCTGTAAAAACAACAAATATGGATTGGGTGAGACAACTTGTCTCAGTGAGTCCTACCGTGACCCCTCACTAACACGCGGTTCAATTATTAAACCGTTACAACAAAAGCTGACATAACAATGTCTTATTTATTAATCGAAATGCCGACTGCACAACAATTGCTAATCCCGGCAATTCGTGAATTGAACTTAACATGATCCGGCTGCACAACAATTTGCTAATCCCGGTAACCATGTGTCTGACTTAGCACAAACCGGCTGCACAACGCTTGCTAATCCCGGTAACCCACGAATTGACCACGCCAAGACGTATACAGGGCCTAGGGTGAGGGCTCATGACTTCTCTTCCTAGTATACTACTTGTCGGGTCGTCACCCAACGCGATACATATGACAATACATATCAAATCTCGAGAGTTAGATAATTTATATCTTTTCGATCACCAAAGCATCAATCGCATAATAAATGGATAAACAATATCCATATCGATCTATAACCCGTTTAGATGAATTCAATAGTTAGACATCCGGCGTTATAATCATACACAATGACGTATATAGTTATATATATATATATATATATATATATATATATATATATATATAGTCAGTCCATCAGTCGGTGTGCCCACACGTATGCTAGGGTTTCAGTTTTTCAATCAAATAGGCTTTCAAAGCTCTTTTTCAAAATCATGAGTTGAACAAGTTCAAAATACGGTTTTCAGTAAGGCAATATCCTTAAAATTGGTTGGGGAGAAGATTAGAAGTGATCTGGGATCAAAAGGAGCGACGAAATGAGAAATCGGAGTCCGGTAACAGAACCTCACGCACGGTCCGTGCCCAGGGGCGCACGACCCGTGCGTGGTGCACTAAATTAAAATACCCATCTGTGAAGTGGGCGCACGGTTCGTGCCCAGGGGCGCACGATCCGTGCGTCCGGTTCTGTTTCCCGATTCCAATCTGGTTCTCATTCCGCTTTTCCGTTTCTCGCCCAAATCGAATTCCGATCGTAATCCAACCTGAAAACAAATTTAATATACCACAATCCAGACCATGTTCCAGTGAAAGCGTTTAAATCACAATTTCGTAAATTGTTCAACATTTCAATAAAAACCGTAAAAACACGATATTGTTCGAAAACGGTTTTCGGTTCCAAAATCTTTCGAAAACAGGATAAATGCCTTATGACTCAAAACCGACATATTTTTAGGACACAAAAACATCCTTATCCGTGAGTAGAACTCACCCGGTTGACGATCTCGCGAGAATTCACGTTGGAGCACGAACGATGGGACCGTATCCACTCGAACAATCCCCATAGTTACGAGCACGCTTCGAATGCCATCCGTATCTGAATTCATAAACCAATACCCCTCTCGCTACTGACTTGATTACCAGAACATAGAATTGACGTCTCGCGCGACTTGACAACTCGAATCCCAAATCCAACGAATCAACATTTCCAGCTCCGCTTCCATTTCCCAGCATCAGGATTCAGTTTTGCAACAGGCATAACTTGGTCAATCCGTGATCAAAACTATCCAAACCGGTGCTCATTGTGAAGGTAATTTCGTCTACTTTCAGATGGTCAAGGATTCACACGCATGCATCCAGTGGTTTGGGAGATATCACCAAGACAAGGTGACTGCTCCAGGATAGTGCTTGATTCTGAATCCGAAACTTGTGAGCATGATATATCTCTCATTTCTCCATGTAATCATACGGTTCTTGTGCCCAAAATGAAGAGCTTTTTGTCTACTTTCCAGAGAAATAAGAATCACGTTCATAGGGGTAGTGTACAGTGATATACGATGAAAAAAATGAAGGGTACCAACACTGTTTTTACCCAGAATTTCCAGCAACACTTTCCTTTCTTTATCAACCATGTTGTCTCCACGAATTTGAGCTCCAAACTTTCAGAACCAGTAACCTAAGACCTAACTCTAACCCTTTGATGATGAATTTGTTTCAATATACACCATGACAAGTTCCCATGTTCAGCTCTTAGCTCCAATTCAACATGCAAGCAAGGAGATTGAGGTTTGGCCTATGTTTGAGCTTCAAGCTCCATCCATGGCAAAAATGAATTAGGATCAGAATGGGTGGCTGAAACTTGGATCAATGGAGAGAGCACGAAAATTGGAGAGGAAAGGAGAAGGAATTTCTCACATGCATTGAAGAACCTAGATGAATCTTGCTTCTTCTTCCTCTCATCACCTCCCTCTTCCTCATTCTCTTCTTTTCTCTTTTTTTTTGTTTTAGTTCTGAAAACTGAATTGTGGTAAGTGGTTCAGCTGGGTGAGAGTGTGTAAGGGGATGAGGGCTCAATGGTTGGGAAAGGACCAAATTGCCCCTTGCCCATTTATCCATGGTTTTGGTGCTAAGACCCCAATAATTCTACGATTAGCTACAAGACATAGATCCTTCGGCTAATCTTTATACGAGACGCGATTAATTATTTCAATCAATCGATAAATCTTCGATGTGAGGCGTAAATGACGATTTTACCCTTCAGTTGAATTGTTCATTTAAATTATGACTAAGCCACGATTAGATGTTGAGTTGGATTTTCTTTGGACTTTTCCTCGACTATTAATCCCCGAGTCACGACCAATTATTCCCACAAATAATTACTCGGTCTTAGGCATCATAGTACGAGTCTTTAAAAATTAGGGATGTTACACCTAGGCGTTACAAAAAAAAATTAAGGGATCTATTCGTTACAAATAAATAAGTTAAGGGACCTGGGGATATATTTTGCCAATATTTTACTACATCAAACACTGAATTAATAGTGTGGCATGTTGCAATTTTGTAGTTCATAAATTAATTCAACATATTAACTCAGTTTTCTTTAGTTAAAATATGTTCTAGATCGCTATAAAAATATTATTCTTATGTGGAACTTGAAATTGAGTATATTATAATTTGTTGTTCTCGATTCCTAACCTTTATCAACTATGATGCTAAACTACAACAGGCCATCAATAATCCTGAATAAGCAAATGGCTATTACGCTAGCTAGTTGTAGTCACTAAAATTAGTTACCATCGAACATAATTATAATGTTAAATAATACAAAATATGGTTCAAGGAAATTTAAAATCACATCATAATAATTCATTCATATATATTTTACTAAATAGACTACATATAGTTTGCAAGAGCGTAATATTTAACAAAATTGTTAGTTAAAGAAGAGCGTAACATTCAATTACGAATATGCGAAAATATCATTAGTTAAAGAAAATGATAACTAATATCTATATCTTCTTCACATGTCTTCTCATTATTGTTATCACCCTCCTACATTTTTAGGTGATAGGTATAAAAATCAATATAAAACATAAGTCTTTCAAACTTCAATTACAAAACGTCGTGTTATTTAATTTCTATTATATTATTTAAATGACATTATAAAAACTATCACTTATTCAGAAGTTATTCTTACATTGTGCATAACTTCAATGAAACCGACAGAAACGTGTGAATTGAATTTGTACAGAAATGTAGAGTTGTTCATTTTTTTACTGATGTAGAGTTGTTCTTAACTTGAGTCAGAATTGATTCTCTTAGTATAATATTGATTAACTATTTTTATATTTATATGAAAATTATATTTTCTTATGGAAATGTAGAAGTTGATAATAACAAACTAACAATATTTTTATGTATAATATTTTTTTTGATACAAATGAAAGAAATATTTTTATCTATAATATAATATAATATAATATTTATAAATAAATAAAAGAAGCTTGACTCTTGAATTGTCAGTTTTTCTCCATTTTTCAATTTTATTTTAAAACACTTTATTGATAACTACTCTTAACTCATTACTTTTTTTCCGACAAATTTTAACTCATTACTTGATGTTTTGTTTTTTGTTGCCTTTTTATATCTCTAAATTATTATCATGATTAGTAATAATTATTATAGTTACAAATTTTTTTGACATAATTATAGTTACAAATTAAATACACAAACATAAGTATTGAGAGGGGAGAACCACACAGACTGGCAAAGCCGAGTATACACGTGACCAGTCAGATTCTCAGGTGTAGATTAGTCATCGGCAAAACCAATGAAAACTGCGCACCAATAACATGGTAGCAAAAAAAAATACACAAACATAAGTGATTACTTTTATGATAGAGAAAATAATGGTAGAGAAAAAAAATAGAGTCTAATAAAGCTTAACAGAAAGATAGATTTATATCAAGTATGTATTATTTTTAATTTTTTGAATGATAAAATATAAACAGATACAGAATTTAAATACCAAAATATGCAATAATTACTATAAAAAAGTGAATTAAATATAAGATCAATTAATTAAAACTTTACATCTTCAATCCATATTTTACAAACTCACAAGTTTAATCGAAATTAAAGGAATACAACTTATAAAAAATATTTATTCTTAAAATTTTATGTCTTTGACTAAAATTTACATTTTATATACGTTTTCCAATTTATTGTATAAATATTATGTAAACATAATATTTTGTGTAGGAAGCTCAAATGGAGCCTTTAGGTTGCTCCTTATTTTTATAATTTATTTTCATATTAAATCCCAAATTTCTTATTATAAAGTATTTATTCAACTTTGTAAATTCGTTTCACTTTTGTAAAATTATTTTCAAAACAATTAATTTGATAAAAAGTATTAACAAATATTTATATTTAAAAACACATACTTTATATAAGATTATTGCCTAAAATAAATAAGTTTGATATAAGAAATTAAAATTATATTAATATCATACTATATTCTATATTTAAATAACAATATTAGAACAACCCGTGCAACGCACGGACATTCCCCTAGTATATTATATATGTAAAGGAGACCCCAATGGAGCCTCCACAATTTTTCTCATGAATTTTATCTATTAAAATATTTATTTAAAATTTACACATAAAAAAAGGCTTTAATTCTAATGAAAGCACATAATTGCCACTAATTTATTAAATGATTCACTTAGTGGAATATATATATATATATATATATATTAATTGTATATCTTAATTGTTTTTTTACTGAATTTATTTATCTTAATTGTTAAATTTTTGTTAATTGATTATTGTAATCTTTTAAAATATTGTTACTTTAGAATTTTTTTTTATAAATTAAAATCTATTACTTTATTTAAAATCATGTTGCAATAATTTTATTAATATAACATTATTAAAATTAACAAGCCTTGTATTTATTTCCATGTATTTATTTCCACAATTTATCCACTCAACTTTTTCTTCTACCAAACACACTCCTAAAATGGTGGTGTCGTATCTCATTATCTCGTCCTATTTCTAGTTTAAATAATCATCATGCCCCCCTTCGATCCAATTGTTTCTCATTTTGCTTCGACTCCTTTTTTGCAGCTTCAACTTATACATGATTTGGCTAATGGTAATTTGGCTCACATGGTAGCTCGACTACTTGTCGTGTTCGGCTAGCATTTCAAGAATTTTGAGTGTAAACAACTTCCCTCACACCATTTTAGCGATTTTTTCATTTAAGCTGAAATCACATAAACTATATCTACATCAACGTTATTTTTATAATCATTGCTTCTTAACTACCCGTTGTAATTTAATCTTCCCTTCATAATGGCTAGTCTGATATGCCAATCTCCGTGTCAATTACCCTAAACTGCTAACCCTAATAAATTATCATGACCAAAATTTACCCAGTCGTCCATTATATCATTTAAACAACACCAACCCTTATAAGTAGCTTTATAGGAATCACATTTTCCACTTTTGCAAGCTTAGCCTTTTTTTCTTTCAACACTCGTAATCTATTTTCATTCACAATCCACATTTGACCATCTTTTTTCCAAATTTATAAAATCGCTTTCATAGATTACTCATCTGGTTCAAGGCCTACCTGATTTCTTACTCCCCTTTCAACCGAAGAGAAGCCTACTACGCATTTGGTGCCCTTTATTCAATCTAGGACTTTCTAACACGGTGTCTTTCTACTTCACAACTTGATAAAGTGAAAATATTTCTGACTTAATATATATTGTCTCAACTTAAAGTCTTTACGGCTTTCCTCTCATTTGTGATTGGTTTACTGCAAAGGGGCAACCCATTGATTTAAGATGGCCTCGCCTCACCATATATTGTCGATCTCACCCATAGACTAGGACGAGAACAATGCGCCCACGAGCATCCAACGACCAGGATTTTGTTCCACGGACAGGAAGCAACATCAGTTGCAACATAGTACATCACCTCCTTGCCATGCCGAGTCCCGTATGTACTCGTGCGGTGCTTCACCGACCTTGATTTATCTTGCCAGAACTGACGCTGATATTGTCGATGTCGCACTACTAATGTTGACAACCCAGTTTGGCATTACGACTATAGAAAGTTCGGTTCTCTTCTATGCGAGTTCATCTCACCGAGTTGCTTGGTGAAATGCTTTCTGGTTTTCACAAGGTTCTCACCTCGTTACGCTCTACTCGCGAGAGATACCTTGTTGGCGCAAACCACTCACCCCCAACTCGGGGCCAGTAACAAGAGTCTCACAGTATTCAATTGTCCGATTTTAGAATTGGGCCTGCGAGCTCGACAACAGGGATTTCAGGACTTGGTATGCTCACCTTTGCCCTCTTTGAGGTATACACTATCACGGTTTATGTTCGTTGCGGAACTTAAATGTTGTTAAAAGAATATCTACAACTCAGGGACTAGTCCGATGTACAGATCACGACGATAACGTATGTGTGACTATATTACACGAACTATTATTTCTTGGCTTAAATACGTTTTTACCCCCTGCAAATATGGGGTGTTTTGCTTTTACCCACTACAATTTTTTATTTCTGTGTTTTAGTTCGTTGTGTTTTAGTTTAGGGTTTGTGAAATGCATGTGATGTGTTTTTTGCTGTTTGTTGCCTTTCACCACAAGATTCTGTTGCTGTTTGTTGTCATTGTGTTGTTTATGGGACCAATGTGTTGTTTATTACTTAGTTAGTGTTCTTTATTGTAGATTTATGTGTTAGTTGACTATTTATGGGACCAATGTGTCCCTTTGTGCTTTATTTGACTCTATTGGGACCACAAATGTTGGTACATACCAGTTGTTGTGTATTTAATATACACAAGACTGAGTTTTTGACTAAAAATGGTAGCCTTTGAAAAATGAGGGACCTTTTTAAAAAAAATTAATATTTGAGGGAGCTTCTTGAAAGTTTAAAATGTTTGGCATTTTCCCAAGCATGAGTTTCAGCATTATAATTCACCATGGGGGTCATTTTGAAGTTGGGGAAAACACTGGTTATAATGGTGGGGATATAGCTATTGCCAACATCAATGATGTTGACAAATGGAGTTTCTTTGAAGCTGTTGACCTTGTTAGAGAGTTAGGATACAAAGAAGAGGTTCTCCTATGGTGGATGTCTGATTCACCAGACTATATAGGAGGTTATAAGTCACTTAAGGTAGACAGAGATGCACTCCAATGTGCTGATTTTGCAATCAAGCATAACTGTGACATACACATGTATGTTTAATCACTGGTTGATGGATGCCATTTGAAGACAAAATATGTGGGACAACTCTTAATAGCTGTGGGAAGAGACCCAAATGATCAATATTATCCACTTGCATTTGGAGTTGTTGAAAATGAAACAAAGGATTCATGGAGATGGTTCTTGACCTTGCTTTTGGAGGATATTAATGGTCAAGAAAGTAGATGGGTTTTCATATCAAATCAGCAAAAGGTATATGTCTTTTACAATATGTTTTTACATTCTGTCACTGATAATGTTTTCTTAAATTCTGTCACTGATAATAATGTTTTGTTAAATTTGTTGGCTAGGATTTGGTTGCTGTTTTTGAAGAGATGTCAGTGGAACACAGACTTTGCTTGAGGCATGTATATGCCAATTTCAAGAAGGGAGCAATGCTGCTGTTGGTGAAGGGAGCAATGTTGCTGTTGGTGAAGAAAATCAAGGGACTGATGCTGCTGTTGGTGAACAAACACAAGGGAGTGTTGCTGCTGTTAAGGTACTAAACGTTATTCTTAATCCTAAATTATCAACAATTAATCCTAAAACAATTCATGTTTGTTTGTTTAGGCTAAAAGAAAGGGTAAACAAGTCTTAAGATCCAAGCTTAAAGTGAGGAAACCACCTACAACTGTCAACAGAGCACATGCTAATGTCTCTGCACAAAGCACCACTGCAACTGTCAACAGAGCACATGGAAATGTCTCTACAGAATCTGCTCATGTTGCTGTTGATGGAGGTGACTTAACTCAGGAATCTGTCAGAGTATCTCCAATGGTCAAGAGTGCTTTACAAGGTGTATCTAGGATGGCCAAGAATGTTAAAAATCTTGCAGCCAGGTATAAATTGTTTCAAGATTAGGAGATTACTATGTTGTAATGACAGTTACCACTACAAAAAAAAATGTTATTTGCGACGGCCATTAGCGACGGAATGTGTTTCCCTCGCTAAAACTGACATTAGCGACGGAATTTGCGAGGGAATAAGGGTCTTCGGTTTTTTGAAAATTAGCGACGGAAGTTAGTGCATTAGCGACGGAACTGTCCGTCGCTAATTGTTTGGGGGGAAACTGAAATCTGAACCGCACGGAAACCGAAGCGATTAGCGACGGAATTAGTAGTCCCTCGCTAATGTTTTTTGACCGTTCCACCTTGGTTAGCGTGAAGGGATTAGCGACGGAATAGTCCCTCGCAAATTCCGTCGCTAACCCCAATTAAAATTAGAATCAGATCCCTTTTCCTCTCTCTGTTTCCTCTTCTGTTTCCTTTCCTCTTCTGTTTCCTCTCACTCCCTCACTCTTCTCTCACGACCCCAACCCCACCACACCCTTTGCAGCACCACCACCCCACGACCACCGCACCACCGCCACCACACTGCCGCTCAACCGTCGTTCCTCTCTCTCTCTCTCCTACGCGACGTCGCTCTCTCTCCTCTCTCTCTCCTACGCGAACACTTCTCTCACCGGAGCTCTCCGTTTTCGCCACCACCGGAGCTCGCCCTCCTCACCACCACCGGAGCTCGCCCTCCTCACCACCGGAGCTCTACTTTGGAGGTTTTTTTTACTGATTTTAATTTTTTTTTTACCAACTGATTTTATTTGATATTGTTTTGTTAGGATTTGTAAAATTAATTTTGTGATATTGTTGTTTGGTAATTTTAGTGAATTTAGTTTTGTGATATTGTAAAATTAATTTTTGATATTGTTTTAGTGAAATTGTGTTTAGGATTAGAAATTGAAATTGGGTAGAAATTGAAATTGTGTTTTAGGTTTTAGGATTAAGTTTAGGACTTATAGAAATTGTATAGGATAAAAATTGTTTGTTGAAATTGAAGAAGTTGTTTTATTGAAACTGAAATTAATAGCGAATTGATTTATGTTTTTTGCTTGAAATTGAAATTAAGAGTTGAAATTGAAGTTGATATTGAAGTTGTTGTTGAAATTAATAGTTGAAATTGAAGTTAGTTATTGAAATTGAAGTTGAAATTGTTTAGGATTGAAATTGTTGGTGTTTGAAGTCTCACAACCGCACCGGAGTGTGCACCGTCACCGAACCACGTACCGCACCGGACCTCAATCTCATAACGGTTAGTTTCCAAAATAAATTAATTGTTGTTTTCATGAACCCTAGGTTAGATGACTGTGTGTTGTTGATGGAAAATGGTGAGGTGATGCCGTCCCTCACCCCCATATTTTGCTCGAAATCATCTCCATTGAGATAATTGCGAGGCGATACTAACAACAGTAAGGTTGGGAGTTATACGAAATAACTTCCTTCACTACTTGGATGGAAAAGGGTTTTGTGCTGTCCTTGACCCCCATACTCGGCTCGGAATCATCTCCACTGAAATCATATCGATGCCACTAACTTGATAGATTATTGGGAATGTTAAAGCGTTTTTTTAAATGTGTGTAGATGAATTTGTATGAATTTAATCGTGAATGGGTGTATTGTTGAACCAAAGGTAAACACTCCTTTATTTTGTATGATAACAAATTACATCATATCTACTAATGTTTCAAGTTGAGCAAAGTGCAGGACTTAATTTAAAGAGAAGAAGACACAAAAGAAGAGAAGCTTGAAGAAGAAGCAACATATGAAGTTCAAAACCCAAATTTGTGTCTAAGCCTTCTTTAGGACACCTTGTAAGGTCCTATCACCTAAAGTGTATGACACTTTAGTTATTGAGAGAGATGACTTTTCAAAACATGCATGATGCATAAAAATAGTTTTTGAAAAATATTTTAAAATTGCATGCATGCATATGGTGGAAACCTAAACCCTAAAAATAATTTTGTGGAAAGCTTGGAACCAATTCCTACTTTTTTTTAATAGCATAATCGATTACCATCCTATTCCCATTACATACCATAATCGATTATTGTCCTGTTTGAAAGCAAATAATCGATTACTTGCTCAATTCCACTACAAAGGATAATCGATTATGATGCATTCCTCACCTTCCATTTTTAGAACAATAATCGATTAGTGACTCAAATGAACTCCATACCATAATCGATTATTGTCCTGATTGAAGGAAAATAATCGATTACTTGCTCAATTCCACTACAAAGGATAATCGATTATGAGCCTATTCCTTACCTTCCATATTGAGCCATAATCGATTATCACCAATTTGCACTACATGAGACAATCGATTATCTCAAGCCATAAATGATTTTGCAAAAATCGAACCTCACCTATCACTATAAATATGAGCCTGATTTCACTTCTCAAAATCACCTCCAACATCTCTTCATCTCACAATTTCTCTCTATACGATTCTAGATCTATACTTGTGCTTCATAGTGTTATTTTGTTAAAAGCTTTTGATTTCGAAATTGTCATATCATTTCCAAAAGCTTTTATGTTTTTATAAATCTAGATCTAAGATCTTGAGCTTCATTGTTTTGATCTTGTTAAAAGTTTTTTTTAATTTCGAAATTGATATATCATTTCTAAAAGCTTTTATACTTTTGCAAAGTCAGCTTCCATTGTCATATCTTCTTTAAGCTTTTTGCAAAAACAAGATTTCATATTCCATATCATTTTTAGAGCATCTAAAAATCCTAAGATCACTCATCTCTCTCAGTATCTAAACTGACATACTACAAGAAGTGATTGGATCATAGATCTCAAACGTTGTACTCTTTATTTCGTAAAGTTGTTATTTTGAAATCCTGGGAGGTTCTCTTGGGTCTCTCAATCGGGTGATTGAGTTGGTTGAAATCCTTAGCGGGTGCTTGGGTTCTCAGTTCAGGGGAATTGAGATTCACTAGTATTGAAGTCGACTGTTTGTATTAAACTCTCTTCAATATAGTGGTTGCTAAGTCCAAGGGTTGAAAAGCCTAAGGCCGAGGACGTAGGGGTTTTATCCCGAACCTCGCTAAATATCTGTGTCCCTCTATCTCTTCTCTCTTTATATTTTGCACTATTATTATTACCGTTTATTGTTAATATTACTGTGCTTAAATTATCAATACTCATCAATCATCTTCTACTCCTCTTCTCTAAGATATACTATATCTCTTATATCATCTTTATCTCACTAATAGATCTAATAAATTCAATATCCTGATTATCTATTATAATATCTTTATTGGCAATATTTAATACAATTTAAACAACTCCTGCTTGTTTTTATATCCAAAAGTTCAAATCACATTTTCCGCATCCGATTTGAAAAAGAATATAATCATCATTTGCGAAAAGAATCCATATTTACTCATAACCTTATTCACCCCCCCCTCTAAGGTTATATAATAAGTCTAACAAGTGGTATCAGAGCTAGGAATTGCATATTAGAGCTTTACATCTCGCAATTCTAAATTTATCCTTTACATATCTGTAATTATGGGTTCTTTCATGAAAGAAGGAATGTCCTCTAATAGGCCTCCTCTATTTGATGGTACTAACTACGATTACTGGAGTAGTCGTATGAAATGTCATGTGCAGGCAATTGACTTCACTCTATGGAGAATCATAGTGGATGGTCCTCTAATCCCGATGAAGATCAAGATCACAAAACCAGGTAATACTGATGGTGACACTTCAAAAATTCAAGCCACCGGCAAAGCTGAAGAAGTACCGGTGGAAGACATCTACACCATCGACCTGAGTGAGTTAAGAAAATCTGAGCTTGACAAGATATCCCTAAATGCAAAGGCCATGAATATCCTTCATCTATCATTCTGTGAAGAAGAATATGGTAGAGTAAAAGGGTGTCAAAGTGCAAAGGAAATCTGGGACTGCCTACAAGCCACTCATGTCGGGACAAGCCAGGTAAAAGATACTAAAATTAGAATTCTCACCTCTGAATATGAAAGTTTTAAAATGAAAGAAGGTGAGTCTGTCGCAGCAATGCATCAGAGATTAAATTTAATTGTAAACAACTTGAGGGCCTTAGGAAAGAAATACACCAACAAGGATTTGAATGGAAAGATCCTTGAATCCTTAACTGGTGATTTCTTCCCTAAGACTTGTGCTATAACCGAAGCCAAAGACATTGGCACTTTACCTCAAGAAGACCTTACTGGATCATTGCTAGCATTTGAGGTAGTTCTGGCTGCCAAAAAGAACCAAGAAAAAGAAACTGTAAAAGAGAAGAAATCTCTTGCCCTTGCTGCTAAAACTTCTAAAGTAGCAAGGAAAGAGGTTGAATCTGAAGAAGAAACCGATGATGAAGACATGGCTATGCTTGCCAAAAATTTCAAAAAATTTATGAGATTCAAAAAGTTTGGAAAAGGTGACTTTTCAAAGAAGTCCGGATACAACAAAGAAGACAGGTATGAGAAAAAGGATGATCAACTAAAGTGTTTCGAATGCAACAAACCTGGTCACATCAAAGCAAACTGTCCAAAACTGAAATCCAAGTACAAGCAAAAGAAAGCAATGAAGGCAACACGGGACAACACTGATACTGAAAGTGAAACCGAAGAAGAAGAGGAAGTCGCAAATGCTGTCTGTCTCATGGCAAAGAACACAACTGAAGCAACATGGGATAATCTCAGCACTGATGGTGAATCAGATGAAGATGAGCAGACTGACAATGCTATCTGCAATATGGCAAGTGACGCATCTAAGGTAAGCCTTAACTCCTCTAGTCTTTCTGATTCTTCTACACATGATGATTCATTTGATGATGCGTGTAGTAGTCACAATTTGAGTGAAGCTTTTGAAGCTCTTTATTTTGAACATGAAACTCTTTTGTTAAAATCTAAGAAATTGACAAAGAGAAACAAAAGCATGCTCACTCAAATCGAGACACTTGAAAATGAGGTAGTTAAATTGAAGAATGAGCTACATAAAACAAAACCTTTCAACCTTGAATTTCTTGAGCTTAAACAAAATTTTGAAAAAGTCAAGGTTGAAAATGAATTTTTGAAAGAATCTTTGAAAAAGTTTGAGGTTGGTGAAAAGACCTTGACTCAGTTGCTTCACTCTCAACATCAATATGTTGATAGGAGAGGAATTGGGTACATAGGTAATTCCACCTCCTCTGTTTTGAACAAGAAAATAACTTTTGTAGCTGCTACTTCAAGTTATACACCTACTGTTTTCTCATGCACCTATTGTCAAAAAGGGAACCATAGCTCTCTTAGATGTCCTATTCGTAAATTATGTGAGCTAGGTACCCTTATACCTGCCTGTAAGAAACCAAGGTGGATTGTGAAAGCAAACCCCTTGATGACTAACCCCCAAGGACCCAACAAAATTTGGGTACCTCGTACTAGTTGTTAAATGTTCCTCTTGTAGGTTGGTCCTTCATCTAAAAAGAAAAACGTGTGGATGGTTGATAGTGGATGCTCAAGGCATATGACTGGTGATGCCTCACTATTTCTGAAATTGAGCAACAAAGCTAGTGGATCTGTAAAATTTGCCAACAATGAATCTGCTTAAGTAATAGGTAAAGGTTGTGTGGGTAAGGAAAACACAATTAAAATTAAAAATGCTTTATTAGTTGATGGCGTTAAATTTAACTTACTAAGTGTTAGCCAATTATGCGATAATGATTTTGATGTGCACTTTTCTGTTGATAAATGTGTTATTACCCATATGACTTCTAAACTCTACATTACTGGATTTCGAGAAAACAATGTATGCTATGTTGATTTTGATAATGTAAGTGATGATATAGTATGTATGCCTACCTTGATTGATGATGTGGATTTGTGGCATAGACGCTTAGGACATGCTAGTGTAGAACATCTATCTAAGTTAAGTAAGAATGAGCATGTTAGATGTCTACCTAAATTGAAATATGAAAAAGGCCAATTATGTGATGCATGTCAACTTGGTAAAATGCACAAAACCTCTTTTAAATCAAAACCGGTTATTTCCACCAAAAATGTGCTTGAACTGCTACATCTTGATTTGTTTGGTGAAATTGATGTCGTAAGTCTAGGAGGGTCTAAGTATGTCTTTGTTATTGTTGATGATTATTCTAGATATACCTGGGTTATCCTACTTGCAAATAAAAGTGATGCTTTTAACGAGTTTGCTAAGTTGTGCAGAAAGCTACAAAATGAGAAAAACTTAGCCATCAAAGAAATTAGAAGCGATCATGGAGGAGAGTACGAAAATTCATCATTCAAGACTTGGTGTGAAAAGTATGGCATTCATCATAACTTTTCAGCTCCAAGAACTCCTCAACAAAATGGTGTGGTAGAAAGAAAGAACAGAACTATACAAGAGATGAGCAGGACAATGCTGAATGAGCACAACCTTCCCAAGTACTTCTGGGGTCATGCAGTAGATACAGCTTGTCACGTACTAAATCGAGTATACTTAAGGCCATCTCTCAACAAAACGCCATACGAGCTGTGGAATGGTAGAGCTCCTAATATTTCATATTTCAAAGTGTTTGGAAGTAAGTGCTTCATTCTCAACACAAAGGACAAGTTGGGTAAGTTTGATGCTAAATCAACTGAAGGTATTTTTATGGGTTATTCAAATCATAGTAGAGCTTATATCGTTTACAATAAAATTGATAAAACTATGCAAGAATCTATTCATGTTTCTTTTGATGAAACTAACCCGTTTGTCAAGAAAGCTGATGATGAGGATGAAGTGATAGAAATGATCGAAAATAGATCACCTGAAACTAACAATGAAAGTGTAGAAGAAGCAGAGGTGGAAGTTGAAGCTCAAAATGAAGTTGAAATGGAACGAGAGCCCCAAGACATCGACGACCATATCCATGGAAGAACACATGATGATCTGCCCAAGTCATGGAAATCAGTTCGAGATCATTCCCTGGAGCAGATTATCGGTAGTCCTTCAAAGGGAGTAAAAACTCGTTCTTCCCTTAATCTTTTATGCTTTCACAGTGCTTACGTCTCTCAAATAGTCCCAAATAATATCAAGGAAGCTTTAATTGATCCAGAGTGGGTTTTGTCAATGCAAAAAGAACTTGAACAATTTGAAAGAAATAAAGTTTGGCACTTAGTTGAAAAACCGGTCGATCGGACCATCATAGGAACTAAATGGGTTTTTCGTAACAAACTTGACGAAAATGGAACAATTTTATTAAACAAAAGTCGTCTAGTAGTTCAAGGTTTTAATCAAATCGAAGGGGTGGATTTTGAAGAAACTTTTGCTCCTGTGGCTAGATTGGAGTCCATTAGGATAATTTTGGCATTTGCCTCCTACATGGATTTCAAACTACACCAAATGGATGTCAAAAGTGCCTTCCTAAATGGTTTCTTAGAAGAAGAAGTTTATGTAAAACAACCCCCTGGCTTTGAAGATTTTAAAAATCCCGATCACGTCTTTAAACTTGACAAAGCCCTCTATGGATTGAAACAAGCCCCTAGAGCTTGGTATGAGAGATTAAGCAAACATTTAACTGCCAATGGTTTCAAAAAGGGTAAGATTGATTCTACCTTATTCCTTAAAACCAAGGGCAAACATATCATAGTAGTTCAAATCTATGTTGATGATATTATCTTTGGATCTACTAATGATGATTTGTGCAAGAAATTTTCTGAGATGATGACTAGTGAATTTGAAATGAGTATGATGGGAGAACTTAACTTTTTCTTGGGACTTCAAGTGAAACAATCAAATGAAGGAATCTTCATATCCCAAACAAAGTTCTCAAAGGAATTGCTGAAGAAATATAACATGAATGACGCAAAAGAAATCAGCACTCCTATGGCAACAGCAACTAAACTAGATAAGGATGAGCAAGGTAAACCGGTAAATGAAACTATGTATCGAGGTATGATAGGTAGTCTCTTATACTTAACTGCATCTCGACCTGATATTATGTTTGCTGTATGCTTGTGTGCTCGATTTCAAGCATGCCCAAAAGAATCACATTTAAAAGCTGTAAAACGGATTCTTAGGTATGTTAAAGGGACCATAGACTTTGGTTTGTGGTACTCGAAATCGAGTACGTTTGATTTAGTTGGTTTTTCTGATGCTGATTTTGCAGGTTGCACTCTTGATAGAAAAAGTACTAGTGGAACTTGTCATTTTCTTGGTCCTTGTTTGACCTCCTGGTCTAGTAAGAAGCAGAACAGTGTTGCTTTGTCCACAGCTGAAGCTGAATATGTGGCTGTTGGAAACTGCGTCGCACAAGTTCTGTGGATGAAACAAACTTTGGAAGACTTTGGTCTAATTTTTGAAAGTGTGCCTGTTTTGTGTGATAATACAAGTGCTATTAATATTGCTAAGAACCCTATACAACACTCTAGAACTAAACACATTGACATACGACATCACTTTATTAGAGATCATGTGTCTAGGGGGAGCATTGCACTAAAATTTGTAGGCACGGATGACCAACTAGCGGATATCTTCACTAAACCCCTAGCCGAAGCTCCTTTTTGTAAAATCCGTAGAGAGCTAGGGATGCTTGATTATGCTAGTTTATAAAATGTTTTCTATTTGTTTTTTCACCCCCCCTCCTTTTTGATGAAAACAAAGGGGGAGAAAATATGCAAGTTACTATTATATGTGGGGAGAAAATAGGAGAAAATATCTGCTTATGCTTAGGGGGAGCTTTTTTAAAAGAATTTTCATTATTATCAAACCCTATGCATAATGTAATTTGTTATCATCAAAAAGGGGGAGTTTGTTGAACCAAAGGTAAACACTCCTTTATTTTGTATGATAACAAATTACATCATATCTACTAATGTTTCAAGTTGAGCAAAGTGCAGGACTTAATTTAAAGAGAAGAAGACACAAAAGAAGAGAAGCTTGAAGAAGAAGCAACATATGAAGTTCAAAACCCAAATTTGTGTCTAAGCCTTCTTTAGGACACCTTGTAAGGTCCTATCACCTAAAGTGTATGACACTTTAGTTATTGAGAGAGATGACTTTTCAAAACATGCATGATGCATAAAAATAGTTTTTGAAAAATATTTTAAAATTGCATGCATGCATATGGTGGAAACCTAAACCCTAAAAATAATTTTGTGGAAAGCTTGGAACCAATTCCTACTTTTTTTTAATAGCATAATCGATTACCATCCTATTCCCATTACATACCATAATCGATTATTGTCCTGTTTGAAAGCAAATAATCGATTACTTGCTCAATTCCACTACAAAGGATAATCGATTATGATGCATTCCTCACCTTCCATTTTTAGAACAATAATCGATTAGTGACTCAAATGAACTCCATACCATAATCGATTATTGTCCTGATTGAAGGAAAATAATCGATTACTTGCTCAATTCCACTACAAAGGATAATCGATTATGAGCCTATTCCTTACCTTCCATATTGAGCCATAATCGATTATCACCAATTTGCACTACATGAGACAATCGATTATCTCAAGCCATAAATGATTTTGCAAAAATCGAACCTCACCTATCACTATAAATATGAGCCTGATTTCACTTCTCAAAATCACCTCCAACATCTCTTCATCTCACAATTTCTCTCTATACGATTCTAGATCTATACTTGTGCTTCATAGTGTTATTTTGTTAAAAGCTTTTGATTTCGAAATTGTCATATCATTTCCAAAAGCTTTTATGTTTTTATAAATCTAGATCTAAGATCTTGAGCTTCATTGTTTTGATCTTGTTAAAAGTTTTTTTAATTTCGAAATTGAGATATCATTTCTAAAAGCTTTTATACTTTTGCAAAGTCAGCTTCCATTGTCATATCTTCTTTAAGCTTTTTGCAAAAACAAGATTTCATATTCCATATCATTTTTAGAGCATCTAAAAATCCTAAGATCACTCATCTCTCTCAGTATCTAAACTGACATACTACAAGAAGTGATTGGATCATAGATCTCAAACGCTGTACTCTTTATTTCGTAAAGTTGTTATTTTGAAATCCTGGGAGGTTCTCTTGGGTCTCTCAATCGGGTGATTGAGTTGGTTGAAATCCTTAGCGGGTGCTTGGGTTCTCAGTTCAGGGGAATTGAGATTCACTAGTATTGAAGTCGACTGTTTGTATTAAACTCTCTTCAATATAGTGGTTGCTAAGTCCAAGGGTTGAAAAGCCTAAGGCCGAGGACGTAGGGGTTTTATCCCGAACCTCGCTAAATATCTGTGTCCCTCTATCTCTTCTCTCTTTATATTTTGCACTATTATTATTACCGTTTATTGTTAATATTACTGTGCTTAAATTATCAATACTCATCAATCATCTTCTACTCCTCTTCTCTAAGATATACTATATCTCTTATATCATCTTTATCTCACTAATAGATCTAATAAATTCAATATCCTGATTATCTATTATAATATCTTTATTGGCAATATTGAATACAATTTAAACAACTCCTGCTTGTTTTTATATCCAAAAGTTCAAATCACATTTTCCGCATCCGATTTGAAAAAGAATATAATCATCATTTGCGAAAAGAATGCATATTTACTCATAACCTTATTCACCCCCCTCTAAGGTTATATAATAAGTCTAACATGTATGATCGGTTATATCCGAGAAGAGCGGGTTTGAAGGAATCTTTTGTAATTGGGGTTGAACAGTTTCTTGTGGTAGCGTGGCGACATGAATTGGCTAAACAGGAAAAGGGGGTTAGATGTCCATGCTTAAAATGCGACGGTGTACCTATTAGGACCGATAATGAAATCAGGGAGCACTTGTATCAATGGGGGTTTAGGCCTAATTATTGGATTTGGGTGGACCATGGAGAACAACGACGTCAAAATTTTGAGGTAGGGGCTTCAAGCAGTTCTGGTGTTGGTGTTCCACGTAATGAAATTTTTGAGTCGATGGAAAACATGATTTGTGATGGTCTCAGGGTGAATGTGCCATTTGATGAGCCTCGATATGACGATCATGATGAACTTCCAAATGAAGAAGCACAAAAATTTTATAATTTGTTAAGAGATTCAAACAAACCGTTGTTTGAAGGCTCGCCACAGTCAAAATTATCTATGTGTGTGAAACTTTTAGCTCTCAAGTCCATGAGTAATATTTCTGAGGTGGGTTTAGACTATGTGACTGAAATGATGTTGGAAGCGACACCTAATAAGGATAATTTGCCAAAAAGTTATTATGAAGCAAAGAAGTTAGTTTCGAAGCTGGTATTGAAATTTAAGAAGATTGATTGTTGTGAGAAAGGGCACATGTTGTTTTACAACAACGAATTTGGTAAAAATGATGGTGAGCTACTTGAATGCAAATTCTGTGGAAAGCCAAGGTATCATGATCGTAAAGGGGCAAAACGTAATTATAAACCTATCCCTGTAAAGTCGATGTTCTATTTGCCTATAGTTCCAAGGTTGCAAAGAATGTTTGCATCGACCGAAATTGCGCAGAAAATGACTTGGCATTATGACAATAGGCGTACCTCAGACGACATTTTACGCCACCCATCCGACGGTGAAGCGTGGAAGCACTTTGATCAAGTGCATTCAGATTTTGCCTCAGACCCACGGAATGTTCGGCTTGGCTTGTGCTCTGATGGGTTTACTCCATATATCCAAGCATCGGCGTCACCCTACTCTTGTTGGCCAGTCATTGTTACCCCTTACAATCTTCCTCCTGAGATGTGCATGACTAAACCGTATATGTTTTTGACTTGTCTGATACCTGGTCCATCCAATCCAAAAGCTAACATTGATATCTTTTTGGAACCTCTGATTTATGATCTTAAGAGATTGTGGGGGGGGGGGGGTGTTTTGACATATGATGCAGCACGAAAGAAAATTTTTATGATGAGAGCGGCATTGATGTGGACAATTAACGACTTTCCTGCTTATGGTATGTTGTCTGGTTGGGGGACTCACGGCAAATTGGCATGTCCCCACTGTATGGAACACACAAAGGCGTTTACGCTAAAGTACGGGGGCAAGAGTTCTTGGTTTGACTCGCATCGCAGATTCTTACCGCAAGATCATAAATTTAGAAAGAACAAGAAGGCCTTCAAGAAAGGGGCAGTTGAAACCGATGGACCACCGCCTTTGTTGACATCAAGTGAAATCTGGAGCAGAGTTATGGATTTTCCACAAGCCACAGAGGTAGGGGAGCTCACCCGCCCGGATGGTTATGGACAGGTGCACAATTGGACAAAAAAAAGCATATTTTGGAATCTCCCATATTGGAAAGATAATTTGTTGAGGCACAATCTTGATGTTATGCACATCGAGAAGAATTTCTTTGACAACATATTTTTCACTGTGATGAATGTGAAAGATAAAACCAAAGACAATAATAAGGCTAGATTGGATTCTGCTCTTTATTGTAGCAAACATCGATCTGATTTGAATTTGGTGGAAATGCCTAATGGGAAGATGTTAAAACCCAAAGCCAAATACTGCCTAACACCAGATGAAGCGAAAGATGTATGTCGATGGTTGAAAGAATTGAGGATGCCAGATGGTTATTCTTCTAACCTTGCAAGATGTGTTGATGTGAACACCGGGAAGATGTATGCGATGAAAAGTCATGATTGTCATGTATTCATGGAGTGTTTGCTTCCAATTGCTTTTAATTCATTACCAAAGTGTGTTTTGGAACCACTTATTGAAGTGAGTCAATATTTTAAAAATATGTGCTCTTCAACATTGAGAAGGGATGATCTTATTAAGATGGAGCAGAATATTCCTTTCATTATTTGTAAGTTGGAGAGAATATTTCCTCCCGGTTTCTTTGATTCCATGGAGCATCTACCGGTTCACCTTGCGTATGAAGCAAGGCTTGGTGGACCAGTTCATTATAGGTGGATGTATCCATTTGAGAGGTAATTATCTATTTCAACATTTTATTAAAAATATATTAATTAGTATGATTATTAGTTTAATGAAGTATTTTTCGTTCAACAAATAGATTAATGGGTGATTATAAACGATCGGTGAAAAATAAAGCTAGAGTTGAAGGATCGATCTGCACAGCTTATCTACACCGTGAAACAATTTATTTTTGTTCACATTATTTCAACAAC
This sequence comes from Astragalus membranaceus, assembly GCA_039519185.1. Taxonomy (NCBI): domain Eukaryota; kingdom Viridiplantae; phylum Streptophyta; class Magnoliopsida; order Fabales; family Fabaceae; genus Astragalus; species Astragalus membranaceus. The sequence goes on along the minus strand of CM076848.1, from coordinate 176,402,158 downwards.
TTTATGTTGTCAACAAATAATAGAAATGAAATGGAGATTGAAGAAGAAAGACACCCGCTCACTTTATCTATGTTTATCAAACCTGGTCGCCCTTCGGGAAAGAAGTCAACCAACTACTTATCAGATAAAGAGCATAAATCAGCACATGTTCATGTCTTGATCAATTGCACTGAAGTTAAACCATATCTTGAGTAAGTATGCTCCAATTCAGTTGTTAATCTATACTGTATGATGTTAAATCAGATTTTGATCAACTTTCAATCTTTTTCAGTGCATTCTTACGAATTGAGGGTATAGGCGCTGAAGAATCTTCTATTCGTATACATGAAAGTTTTCCATCCTGGTTTAAGACTAGAGTAAGTAACCAAATCCCCACGGGGTCGCATTGAAGCCATTGATGCGGAGGATGAGGTTCCTTATCAGGTGGATGAAATTTCAGGAGTAGATGAGGTAATTGAATTTGAACCGATTGACTCATTATGTGATGATCGACGACTAGTTGAAGAAGTTGATGAAGATGAAGAACACAATGAAGATGAAGAAGAGAATGAAGATGACGAAGAGAATGTTGTATTTGATTAATCTTATATATATTGTCTACTTATGTTGACTCCTTATGTTGTCTTTAAATTTATTAGAATCATTAATATATCAATATTGTTCTTGTTAATTTACTTTATTTAAATTATTTATAAATATATATAATTAATGTTGTTAGTATCACATTTCGTTTCTATTTTTTCATAGATATGGATCCAGGAGGAGGTTCTGACCCACCGAGACGTAATAATAAAGGGAAGAAGACTATGACCGATGAACCTCCTAGGAGAAGGCGTACTCGTGAGGTGGAACTTAATATTGGGAATATGAGGGGTATAAACTTTATGGGCCCACCAGCTACCGCCCCACAACCTCCGCCTCCATCTGGCCCCGGATGGTATCATTTACCATCACATGGGCATTATATGGGCCCAGCAGATGCGTATGCAGGGTATGGCCCACCAGCTGGGTATGGCCCACCAGCTGGGTATGGCACACCAGCTGGGTATGGCCCACCAGCTGGGTATGGCACACCAGCTGGGTATGGCACACCAGTTGGGCATATAGGCTCATCATCTAGACATATGGGCCCATCAGCTGGACATATGGGCCCATCAGCTGGACATATGGGCCCATCAGCTGGGTTATCTATGCCTACACCAGATCCCCAGGATGATATTCAGCATGATGTTGGTGTTGGTAATGTTGAAGGTGATTCATCCACCGATGACGAGAGAGTGGAGGTGGTTGTTATTAATGGTATTAGACTCAAAGTCATTTATAGCCGTGGTAACGCGTAAGTATTATATTGTTTGTTTTTTTAAAGTTAATTATGCAACGACTTATATATATTTGAATGTTCGATATATCTTTCATTATGCAAGCTTCTTCCTGCAAAGGTAGCTTCATCAAGCATCACCTATGTCATCCGGAAAAAATATTTTCAAAAGTTCCATAAAAAGTGGAGCAAAGTCGAAGAAGATGACAGGAAGGATCTGCTTGACTTCTTTAGGGTAAGTGTCAATTATTTTGTCATTACTTATATTGTTTGTTTAAATTTTATGTTTAATAACGTTTAATATAATTACTAATAGATATTTTCATTTTACTTAATACAGACCAAGGTAACTTGGGACATAGAAGAAGATGACAATGTGCAGAGACTTTTTTTCAAAAGGATGGGCGCTCAAATTTCAGATTTGCTTTATAAGCTCCGCTGTAAAGATAAAAAGCCTGACTTCATGGGTGATGATATTTGGAATGCCTTCAAGAGCCATTGGGCTACTGAGACTTTCAAGAAAAATGCTGCAAGCGCCAAAAACAATAGAAACTCAGAAAAGGGTGGCTCGCTTCACTGCGGAGGGTCCATCAACCAGGCTCAGCATGCTGCTAGATTGGTAAATTATTTTACAAATCTGTGTGTATCATTTACATTATTTAAGTAGTTAGCAATTTTTGAAAATGTGTTTCATTTTACAGAGTAAAAAGGCAGGACGCCCTATCACTGCTCCTGAGCTGCATAGAGCCACCCATGTGAGGAAAGGCACTGGCGAGTATGTTGATGAACGCTCCAAGATGACTCAGGTAAATATACAAATTGATTTGTATTATATATAATGTTGCTTTGTCAGAATGGAGCGCTAATTTGTGGTTATTCAAAACAGGAGCAAGTAAATGAGTTCATGACTCAGCTAACTCAGGGGAGCTGGGACCCTGAAGCACTTAGCCAACTTACTCCTGAGATGATAGATCTGGCAAATCAACATTAGGAGAAGACAGTTGGTTGGTCTAAGGGTCGCCTGTATGGTACGGGGCCCTTGGCTTCATGAATGGGCCAGTCTGGGGCCGGGAGCAGCAGAAGACGCAGTCGACCAGCTTCTGCTCCTGCAGATACAGAGCATGTGAGGCAGATGGAGCAGGAGCTGCAGTCTACTCGACAGGAGCTGCACGATACTCGACAGGAGCTGCACGATACTCGACATGAGCTGCACGATACTCGACAGGAGGTCAGGACCTCTTATGAGGCGGTGAAAAAGATGCAGCAAAACTTTGAGAAGGTGAGTCGTAGGCAGGCGATGATGTTAAAGTATTTTAAGAACATGCAGCAAAATCAGCAGCAAGATGAGGAGGAAGATGAGGAGGAAGATGATGAGCAAGATGAGGAGCAAGCTGAGGAGTCTGATGGTGGCAGCTTTTAGTGTTGTTGATTAACGTTTTTGTTATAACATTTCAGATTAAGTGTTGTGGATTAAAATTACATTCTCGTAATTTTTATTTATTGAAGTGTTGTTGATTAACGTTTTTGTTATAACATTTCAAAATTAAACTGTTTTATATAGTTTAGATTTTATTATTTATTAATAAAATAAACAGGTATAAAAGCAGATTATTAAAAAAAATACAATCAGATGGGCTTTAGCGAGGGAATTAGCAAGGGAAATTGGACGCGTGGCTAAGCATTAGCGAGGGAATTAGCGAGGGAACGTGGACGCGTGGCTAGGCATTAGTGAGGGAATTAGCGAGGGAAAGTGGACGCGTGGCTAGGCATTAGCGATGGAATTAGCGAGGGAAAGTGGACGCGTGGCTGTCTGAATTTTCCCACGTGGCTGCCATTAGTGAGGGAATTAGCGACGGAATGTACCGTCGCTAATTAGCGACGGACTCAGATTCCCTCGCTAATCCCATTAGCGAGGAGCAGTTTAGCGACGCAACTTGTCCCTCGCTAATTCCCTCGCTAACGGTGATTAGCGACGGAATTTCGTCATTTTGCGAGGGAAATTTCCGTCGCTAATAACCAATTTTTTTGTAGTGTACAAGGTGTATCTAGGATGGTCAAGAGTAAAAATCTGTCAGTATTTTGTAATGATAGTATTTTGTAATGACTGTATTGGCCTATAACTTAGTATTTTGGTATTTTGTATTGCAAATGACAATTACTATGTTTAATTTGCCAAATAGATTGGCTTAATTAATGACAATGACCGTTTGAAGTATTTGTAGCAACCGAAAAATCGGGGTGAGGATTCTTCGAAAATTCAAAAATGAAGCTGCCACCAAAGTTTAGTTTAAGGGCAAACATTGGAAAATCCCTTTTGAAATGGATAAAGGTCCTTGAAACCAGATAAGGGTTCGGGAGTCGGTTATGCGTGGGGAAGGTATTAGCACCCCACGACATCATTCCTAATGAAGGTTACCTGCTAACTAGTTGTAGGAAAGAATATTAATTTTGAAAATGTTTACTTTACCCCTTTTATTATGATGAATTAAAAAGAAATTAAAAGGAAGAAAATACCTGGTATTTTTTAATTAAGAAATTATTTAGGAAAAGACTAAAAAATATTTTTTATTAGTGCACTTGACAGAGGTGGGCCCGCCCTCAGCTCCTACGTATCTCCGGGTAGAGAATCAAAGGCTACGTAGTTCTTGGGTAGAAAAAGTTTGTTGGTTGGTGTTTTTTAATATAGGGGTTTTAGGATTATTGAGCTGTACAGCTCATTCGTCCTAGAACGATGGCTAACCCGACTGTACAGTCGACTTAGTCCCCTATTTTATAAAAATGGAGTTTTTGAAGTTTGGAAAATGGTTTGATGTGTGTTGGTTTGATTTTATTTGAATAGGGATTTTAGGACTCTTGAGCCGTACGGTTCATTCATCCTAAAACGATTACTAACCCGACTGTATAGTCGACTTAGTCCCCTATTTTCAGAAAATTTGGTTTGTGGAAAGAAATGTGTTTGTATTTATTTTAATTTAGAAATTGTTTGTTTTAAATAGGGATTTTAGGACATGATCCGTAACGGTTCATTAGTGACCTAAAAAGCAGACTAACCCGACTGTACAATCGACTTAATCCCCTATTTTGGAGAGAAAATATTTATTTATTTATCTTTATTGTTTTTTTGTAAAAGAAAATATTTTTTGGAGAAGAAGTAAATAAAAACAACAAAAAAAAGGGTGAAGTAGTAAAATGGGGTGTCATTAGCTGCAGGGGCTGGTAAAAAGGGAGGTGTGGAAAGCAGTAGGGGTGTTGTATCATTAAACAGGGGGTGTGATCGAATATCTTGTGCTTAGCCGATTAAGCTGGTTAATCGGTCGATTAGATGTTTCCTCGGCTGACTAGGCGCTTGATCAATTGATTAAGTATTACTTTGTCTAATTCGTAATCCTAACCGTGATTTCTTTGTTGATCAAGCGATTACGCTGAGAAAGAGACTCTGTTTCTCAGCTGCGGGTAGGGGTGGGAATGGGCCAAGTCGATCGACACGGCCATACGGCCCAGCCTACGTCAGGCCAGGCCAGACTTTTTTACTAAACAGATAAGGCTCATGTTTTTTTAAAAGCCTATTTAATGAAAAGGGCTAGGCAACAGGCCATTGGAAAAGCCTTTTAGGCCTACCAGACTGACATATTTATTTAAGTATACATTAATAATATTTTTATTACTATTATTATTATTATATTAAATTTTGTACTTCGTGTTAAATTATAAACTTGAAAATATTTTCAGTTAATTTAAACATATTGGCATACATCAATTTTTAACATATTCAAAGTTATTATCATAAATTAGAATTTAAATTGAATGCCATGTCAAATAGAACTTAATCTCACTGATCTATTAACTTTAGTCTATTTACAAACGCATACATCACTTAAATATTGTAGGCTTTTGTAAAAAAAATTTATGAAATAGGTTTTTAAAGAGACTTTCAGGCCTTGTCAGGCTTTCACAAAGGCCAGACCAGACCCAAAAATTGGGCCTGCGACAGGCTACAGGCCAGGCTCATGCCTAACACTTTCAACACAGGCCAGACCCAGGCCATGCAAAGCCCAGCTCAGCCTAGTCTATTCCCACCCCGAGCTACGAGTTCCTAGACTACTTTAGAAAGTGTCTAGTGTAGAAGGTTGAACTAATAAACTAAGAATGCATAAAAATAAAGGAGAAAAGCGATAACGAAAAAAGAAAAATAAGTAAAGACTTGTATTTAATTGAATGAGTGTGTTTTTTTTACAAATGTACAAGCCATATATATACATATATATATATATATATATATATATATATATATATATATATCATAATCATATCATATCATAATCATAATCATAATCATAATTATATTAAACCATGAACTGTCCACATAGACAGTCCAAGTAGGATGACATGTATATCAGCCAAAAAATCCATGTAATAACCAATTAAATACGTGGCATCCACATAAGTAGTGTGCTGACCACAGTTTAAAAAAAACGCGTAATTGAATGCTAATAATGATGATATTGTTCCCGTAACGAAATCATGCCTAAAATCATGGAAAATAATGATCCTATTCATGATCTGACGATTTATTTTTCACGCCTCTCCCTAATTTTCTATCTTCATGCGTGTGGCAAATTGAGGGATAATTGACTACACAACAACAGAAACAATTTCAACCCACTTCAATCATATATTGTGTTTCAAAATTCATGTAACAATGTTGCCAACATACCTTTTGACGAGTTAAAAGAAACCCCCAGTTTCAAACACAGCGTTGATTTCAAAGTAGCAGCAAACTTTTTCTGATGGTGAAAAAATCATAGCAAGAACAACCAACTCACGGTGGTGATCGGGCAAGGCAGAGGCAGAGTAACAGCACCATCAGCGTGCACCACCATCACTACAACATTGCGAACAAAACTATCGGCGTCGCGGTGACCATTGCTGAAACGCTCCGAGATTTGCAAAAAGCACAACTCTCTACACGGTGGTGACCAGATGATGTGCCGGCGTCGCGGTGACCTCCCATTCCACTCTTTTCAATGTTAGCTTCTAACCAACGTGCACGAGACAGAGACATCATCGACGGTGGAACCATTAGCGCACACAAACAATGACGGCAGAACCGTTGTTGCGACCGTAGAGATGACTGAAATCCGCAACAAGTTCCAGTGCTTCAGGTTCATGGTGGAGACTGAATGTGGTGGTGAGTTAGTTCCCTTTCTCTCCCTATTTTATCTCCATTTCTATTTTGATTTTTTTATCATCTGATTCTTCAATCTTTTTATGGATTTAGTTTCTACTTTCTTTATTCACTCACGGTTGTTTGATTTTTTTTGATTTTTACTGCTTTACTGTGTAATATTATGAATGTGCTAACCAAAGAGAGAGGAAAAGAGAGTGGAAGTGAACATTTTATTGAGATGTGTATAATTTTTTCTTATTGGCAGGTGCTACTCAGAATTCAATCAAGGTTGCTCAGGTATGTACTTTGTTTTATAGATTGTGGGTTGATTCTGAAGTAGCTGTGGTGAAAATAGCTAATAGTTTTTTTTACCTTTGCTTCTAATAGTGGTTACTTCAAACACCTAGGGCACAAGTTACATTGGTTGCATTGGAAGGACAAGTTTGGTGAGGAGATGAAGAACTCTAGACTTGCTGGTGTAAATGTATGTAAGTTTGATATTGTAATTTTGCCTTATTTCTTTTTCTTATGCTACACTCTAATGGACATGGATCTTGGAATCGAATGTCTGAAATTTACTTTTATAACAACTGCTAGGTTGAATATTATGAAAACAAAAATACACCTACAGGAACTTGTGCTGTTTGTGTGCTTGGTGGTGGAAGGTCAGATGATCAAGCTTTCCTTGTGTTGTTTTTTTCCTTGATAAGCCTTTCCTTGTGTTGTTTATTTTATGTATTACAAGCTGTAAATAATTATATTTTATGCTGTTTTGAAATAGTATAGATCTTCAGCTGAGTATACATACTTGATTGCCAAACAGTTGTTTGAAGCCTTCTATTTGATTGCATCTTTATATAGGTCACTTATTGCCAACTTATCAGCTGCAAATTGTTACAAGTCTGAGCATCTGAAGAGACCAGAAAATTGGGCAATAGGTACCATGTTAATCAATTCAGGATCACTTTCTATCTTATTATTTTTTGAATATAATCTAGATGGCTGAAATTTGTTATTGTGCATTTTTTTATAAATAGTTGAAAAGGCCAAATATTTCTATATTGCGGGCTTTTTCCTCACTGTATCCCCAGAATCCATACTACCAGTCGCTGAACATGCAGCTACAAACAACAAGGTTAGATATGACTAAAATTGTCATTCCCTTCCAACTAGAAGTTTTTGATACTTGAGTAATCATGCTTCTTAACCGTGTATGCAGGTCTTCCAGTGAACCTCTTTGCCCCCTTTATGTGTGTGTTCTTCAAGGATGTACATGAGAAAGCTTTTCCGTACGTAAGAATCCTTAACTGTCACATTCAAGTGAATAAAATTTTACTTATTGATCTTAAGGATGTTCATTCTGGAATTCAGGTATATAGACTATGTTTTTGGAAATGAGACTGAAGCAAGAACATTTTCTAAAGTTCATGACTGAGAGGTAAATTATTACTTAGCAAATTTGTGGGCTTGCTGTTTTGGTTTTGAATTTTATTTTGTTAGGTTCTTTGCGTATTTTCAGGGGGAATGATCGTGACCACTTCAGCACTCTATTTAAGGTGAGTATAGGTTTGATTACTCGGACATAGGGTGATTTTGATGTTCATGATTTTGTTGGTTATATTTTTGTTAGTTTTATTTTGTGCCTGTAATCTACTCGATGAAATGTGTGAATGTGCAAATTTAGAAAAATTTGAAAACAACTTAAAATAACTTTCTATAGGTTGGGCTACCTTCTTTATATAAAAATATATTCACATTTTTTTTTGATACTGGGTACCAACTTTAATTTCATTTGTTTTCTTTTTTTCTTTTTCCAGATTTTGCAATGCAACTGTCCTGGGTTAATCTTCTATTAGATTTGGAATGGTGATGTTTCAATGCTGCTGCTATTAAAGGTAACCTCTTTACTGCTTAGCCATGATTGATATGATTGATGAAGGAGAACTTAAATATTCACTGATTATTTGCAAGATGATTCGGATAAATCCAGTATAAATGATGTGGATGACATTGAGAAGAATTTCGCAATAAGCTATACAATCTAACTATCATATGATTTATTATAGAACATATAGATTGTGCCCTGAAAGATGAAACTACGCGGGGGTTGAATTTCAGGCATGCATGTATCCTTTTGATTTTCTATTTTGTGGTGCATGTATCCTTAGGCTTAACTTGAAGCGTTTTACTCCTAACTATCCAATTGATGCTTTGTAGGGTGCTAAGGATTTGAAAGAGTTTATAAGTTACCAAATGTGTATTTTCTGATGTATGGTGTTTACTTCACCCAGTTTTTTTTTATAATCTATGAGTTTTTTGATTACTTTCATGCCTACCTATAATATAGTAGCTTAAGGGAAATTTTTGACCATTGGTGATTGCAGACAATGCTTTGGTAGAGGTTAATAATTCTTTGGTAGGTTGTGATTTCAAGGTGGCAACACTTCAAGAGCGATATTGGGGATCTTCTGCATATTAGAGATGATTTTTAAAATGTTTGTAGCTTTCTTATCACATCTTATGCTTATAAGTAACTGAATGGTCTAAAGACTTTTAGAGAACTGGGATTTGAATTACCTCAATTAATATAGCGGTCAACTAAATTAATTTTTATTTACATTGAGAAACAAATAAAATATTAATTCTAAAACCTATATGCATGAAGTACTGAACCATGAGCCTAAGTATTGATTTCTTATGCTATAGTACTTTGTCACATTTCAAAATCCATATTGTGAATTTCTTTAATCTGTTATCGGTATCTATTTGCAGCTATATAGTATTTTGGTACTAAGTCTTTAGTGAGAGGATGTGCCGATCTGAAAGACATTAGCAGCAGCGAGTCTAATAGTAGAAAATTATTAACCGTCTAGAAGAAAAGAAATTTGACAAGTAGAAGTAGGAAAAAAGTACACTTCGTATTTGTTTTTCATTTGCCGTTCTTTCAATACTAATACATGGTATAGATATAACTTTTATGGTCGATTGGCATGAGTACTAGGATCTGGAAATCATAATTCATTAATGTTTCATGGTATATTCATTTAGGATATGCTAATGGAGGTTGTCGGGTAATTTATTTTCTTAAAAATTTCTATGATAGTTGTTGAAACTTGAAATAGTTTATGGGTTTTAGTTGTTTCAAGAAATAGCTAAGATAAAAATAAGAAATACAATGGAACTCAAGATCGTTTTGCAACTGATTTTAGGGATGAAAATTATATTCAGAGCATATAAGATCTTATGGAAGCATGAGTATGATCCTATATTGGTGCTCCTTTTAATTTGTGCAAAATCCGATCAAGATGTATATGTGAATGGATTCAAGGGTCTTAAAGTGAGATGTGTCACTATTTGACTTGAATTATGTGTTGTGATGATTCTCATGTAATGGGCGCATCTCCACCAGTCATTGGACTTGGTCCCCGCAGATTAAACACATTGAAAATTCTCTTCTTACCCAAGTTTGCCGAAGATGATAAAGTCATTCTTTCAATTCTAATAACTCAAGCATTGGCAGAGTTTTCATTTCATTTCATTTATTGGTTTTCTTCTCTTTTGTTGGGCTAAAGTGCTCCCGGGGTCCCTTATCTTTATTTAAAGTAACGAATCAGTCCTTTATGTTTTTTTTGTCCCAAATAAGTCCTTTATCTTTCAAATTTTTGACACATAAATCCTTTTCCGTTAACAGTGCTGATTTATGTGTCAAAAAAAAGGATTTATGTGTTAAAAATTTGAAACATAAAGGACTGATTTGGGACAGAAAAGGATTTATGTGTCAAAAATTTAAAACATAAAGGACTGATTTGGGACAAAAAAAAGATAAAGGGCCAAATCGTTACTTTAAATAAAGATAAGGGACCCCGGGAGCACTTTAGCCCTTTTGTTATTATGCTCTTATATTCTTAGTGCATGAATCTCTGAGTTTGATTGAATCTTAAAGTTTGACATTTTCTTCACAGGTTTTTCCTTCAACATTGCAACCATAACTTTTTCAAATTTGATTTTTGGGATAATTGGTATTCAATGATATTAAACTTTAAATATCTGTTAAACTTTCTATAGTTATCAGAGCCCATCTATTTATGATTTATGTGTCTTATAATATCAAGGCTTTTTTTGTATAGGAAAACGAAACAATAGTCAATGAGCTATGGAGTAGACAATAATAAGTTTTCTTGAAGCAATATGGATGGGCTGGCGATGGTATAGAAGCACAGTATACATCATGGGCTGCATGGTTGTGAATGGATTTCTTTCAAAGGATGACTGAGGAGTAAATTGAACGAGACAGGGTACATGTCATTTGAAGGATGAATATGGCAGCAAATGGAAATGCCTCTGACAGGCCAATAAATAGTGCAATGCAGGTTGTGTTAGTCCCACTAATAAACTGGATGAACATTGCTTCCTATTGCTATAATTTGTCTTCTTAAAACAAAGATACAAATTATTACGAAACAATCAACTAAAAAACAATTGCTTCCTTTTGCTATAATTTGTATAAAAAAAATATACAAATTATTACGAAACAATAAACTGGATGAACATTGCTTCCTTAAGCTACTATATTACAGGTAGGCATGAAAGTAATCAAATTAATCATAGTTTATTAAAAAACAATTTGAAGTAAATGCCATACCTCAAAATACACACATTGCTTCCTATTGCTATAATTTGTCTTCTAAAAACATATGTACACTTTATTAGGAAACAATCATTTAATCTCTTCATCATTTATTCTCCCTGTTTAATATATGCTATTCTTCTGTTCTTTTTACAGTTTAAAGTTTAGATTAGTGTGCAAAAAAGATTTTAAAACTATGATGCCTCAAAAGAAATAGAACATTCTAAGATTAATTGTGGATGTGGCAAAGAGAAATTGTGATCGGACTGTTTGTTATTTGAATCTCAATAAAAGTGTCTGAAATAATGACTAGAAATATTCCAAGATATATAGAAAACTATTAACACAGGCTTAAGGATTGCTTACAATATCTTGAAAATGTATCCTAACTCAGAAGTATTTATATTGATAACTTTTGCATTAGGCAATTATTGTGCTATTCAATTGATCAACAAGATATTTTAGTTTGAAGTTGAAACTATTTGACAGCATTATCGATTGTTTCTATATAGTCTGCTATATCCACCATAAGCTAAATATATGCCCGTTAATCTTCAAATTTTTATATCAGTATCTCTAATGTTTCTTACAAAGAAATATGAGATTAATTTTTAAATGTTGTAAAACTAAATTTTATTCTCATATGCCTCTAACAATGTGATTTGAAATAATATTAATTTATTTACAGATTTTTTATCCATTACAGACAGCTTTTAATTTTTCACTGACTGTTTGACAAAGGATTACCATATTACAATTTACTTTTTGTATTCTATTAAGTCAAACTGCCAGTGTAAAAAAAAATTCTTCGTAAAGTACAAATACATAATCATAAATATTTACAATACATATCAATATCGATTTACATAAGATATTCATAATAAAATACTTTCAAATTAAATTTAAAAAATACAATGTATACCCGTGCAGCGCACAGGTCATACACACTAGTATATATTATACACACACACACACACACACACATAGATACATACATGGTCTCTATTGGCCGCTAGTACTGGCCTACCGCTAACCACTATTTTAATAGGAAGTTGTATAAAAAAAATTTAGACCATCAACTAATCAAAAACCATAGTATACACTGTAACACCCCCTTACTAATACTACTATCTAAATGAATCAAAATCAGAGTTTTCGAAAAATCCTTTCAGTGCAACCGCAAGAGGGTGCTACATTTTCACCAAACAACATATAACAACACCTGAAAGCTCATAAAACAGCAGAGTATGTGATACATAGCACATCAATCGGGACGAACCCCCAAAAAACATGTTTAGTGACATTACAGTTCACCTAATCACTACGCAACGGAATATGACATGTTTCATAAACATTTTCAAATACATCACCAAATAACTAGTTTGAATAACTTCAATTAAAACAACCAATAGACTAGTCGCCCCTCCCCCGGTGCTACGTATCAGAGCAAGACACCAAAGCCAGACTAAGGAAGGTAGAACCTTCACTCGGGATCACCTGCACGTTGCCAACATGAGAAGCAACATAAAAGGCAGAAGGGTGAGTCTCTAGCACATATAATAGAATGTATGATAAACATCATGTTAGTGAAAGGCAACTAGAACATCACTGCTCAATAAACAAGCATACGGCATCAATTTGTAACACATCGATTCATAATCATCAAGAGACATCACCAATTGCATGAGTAAATGCATGAATGCAACCCAACACCAAGGGTATATGCATGTGGTACCATCACCGTCACAAATATCGCCATTCGGGCATGTCCGTCATAATCATTGGGAAGCTCTCTGAGTGTAGTTTCTGCCTATGATTTTCATTTTTCAAAATAAGTATCCAGTTGGTACAGTTTTTCAAAACACTACACTGAGGTACCAAAATCGGACAGAATTCTTTACCCAACTTGCAACTAAATTTTCTTTCTCATTTCTTAATGAAATTTCGTGAAATCGGTGCCTATTTCGTAGAGAATTAAGTCTACTTTCCAATGAAACAAGAATCATTCAAAACGGAGTTCGATTGAGAACACAAAACCTACAAAAACCGAACCTACTCACAGTTTGATTCCAGAAATTTGACCTAACTTTTGGAGACTCATAACTTGAGCTACACCACTCCAAATTGAACGAAACCAGTGCCAAAACGACCGGCTTTAAGTCTATTTTTAAAAACAATCAACCACATAATTTTTGGATCAACCGAACAGTACCAGTTTTAGAAGGACCGAAACAGTGTCTAGAACGCACAAAAACTATAAGCAAGTAAAACTCATTATGATCAATCACCAAATACCAATCTCAACATCACATACTTATGCATTTTGTCAAACACCACATAAGCATATTAACTTCACCTTCAAAATTCATAGGGTAATATCATCAAACACCTTGTAGGCAACATATGTTCATAGTTCATCTCAACATCAAACACCACAATTTCATCAAATTGAATCAAACACAACATCAATTACACAAATAGCAACACAATCAATTCAATAGTCCTCCTAGAGTCTAACTCATACATAATTCTCATCATATACCCATTATAGGTGAAAGAGAGCCCCATTACCTTAATGGATTGAAGAAAACAAGCACTCTCTCCACCAAGATCCAAGAATCACCAACAAACAAGCTTCTCTTCCTTGCCTTGAATTCTTCACGCCAAAATCTTCTCTTCCTCTCCCCTTGGAGCCGTCGCCCTCTCTCCCTCTTCTCACTTTCTATTTCTTTTTCTTTGCTTTGTTTGAAATGAACACTTATCCTAGACTCCTATTCGACTTACTCACTAAAATCATGGGCTTTCTATTAGCCCAATTCGACTTAATCGTGGCCCTTTACTCTACCATTCCTCATTTTACTATTCCTAGCCCCAACAATAAGTCCCCATATTTTAATAAATAATAAATAATAATTATATTATTATTTCTACCACTAAATCTAATTTAATTAATTAAATAGTTTAATCTATTATTGTGGGGTGTTACATACACAACTTTTAAAGTATTCGATATAAAGTTAGATATATATTTTTTATGCCGTATAACTTTGTTATTGGCTAACATTGATGATGTATATAATTTTTTTATACAATTTTCTGTTAAAATAGTTTTTTTACATAACCTTTTTAAATAGTAGATTATAGATAAACTTATAATGTTATTTGATTTTTATAAAAGTTTATAATTTTCTTTGATTGATTTCTCTAAAATAAAATTAAGTATCCTGAGCGTACTTCCAATTTGTCAAAAAAACGTTCTCGTCTTTACCCCTCCGTATCTTTCTCAGTTCTACTCTCACAATCAAGTTAGGGTTTTTCACTCCTTCAAAAATCACCGCTCACAACAGCCACAGTCTCACACCTAAATCAACATGAAGCGGCAAAAACATCATGAAAACGAAGAGAATGAAGACACAGGAAGCCACGATCACAACCAGCGTGAAAACAAAGGCACGTTAACCGACTTGCCGGATTGCGTTTTGATTCACATACTTTCGTTTTTGAACTCCAAAGACGCAGTTCGTACTTGCATATTATCATCAAGATGGAAACATCTTTGGAAGCATCTTACCGCTCTTACATTATACTCCTCTCACTTTAGGACTGTTAAGGGTTTCATGGAATTCGTGTATGGGATTCTGTCTCTTCGCGACAACTCCACGCCGTTGAATGCTATCGATTTTGAATGTCAGGTTCGCGTGGAGTCTCGCGAACTCGAAAGGATCGTAAGATACGCTGCTTCACACAATGTCAATTGTTTACGTCTTTCTTATAAATATGGAGGCTTTTCGCCTTCTTTCTTGTTGTCATCTCACTCTTTGACATCTCTAGACATTGGATTCAAAAGTTATTCCCGTGAAAAGAAATTTCCGAATTCTCTGAATTTGCCAGCATTAACCTACTTGAAACTACACTACTTCTCTGAAATTTCCACTTTTAAGAGGCTGAATACCCTGATCCTTTACTACTGCATTGTTGAGGATGCATAACAACCCCTCTGCATATCAAGTACCACGCTTCTCAATCTCTCTATATATTCGGGTTATGTTTCTAGATATTCGGGTTGTGTTTGCTATGGACGAGCCTTTTTGAATATTGAGCTATTTATTTGCTCCAAGCCTGTGTACCTTTGCTTTAACCTGTACTCACTTTCCGAAGCTCTTTGGGATCCATCTTTCTTCTATTGAACAAGTGAGTATTGATGTACGGTTGTTCATGCCTCTTTTGGCTCTACTTAACTTTTTGATAGAGTTGCCTAATATCAAATCATTGACAATAACTCCAACAACTCTTCAGGTACCAACTTGACTTCCTTAATTGCTAAATTTTGTCAAAAAAACATTGCATTAAACTGCAACTAATTCGCCTATCACCCCTTATTCCCTAGACTCTCTGGTTAGTTCCAGATATATTAAAGCTCAAACTCAATGGCAAGTCATGGAAAGAAAATGACAAGTTGCGAGAAACAATTAAAGCAGGATTGGGCGCAAGATGTTCATTCATACTTGATAGAATAATTGAACTTTTGCTTCAAAACTCGCCCTCAGCAAAAGTTGACGTTCTTTTAAGAGAGTTAAATTGAAATATATTAGATGTTGAATTTAAATTAGTTGGACTTTCATTTTATTGTTATTGTTATTTTAATTAGACTTTTAACTACAGTACCATTTCAAATGTTATTTATAAAATAAACTTCCACCAGAATGATAAATTCCTGTATAGAACTCCTAAATTTTGCGTAGAATAATGGGAATAATTGCAGATGTGTGCTGTTAAATGCCATTCTTGCTTGCTGGAAACTTGAATCAATGGTTTGATTGTTTCAGACTTGACATTTATTTAGTATGTTTATTACGTATATTATATTTTAGTTCTTTGGTTGAATGCACTAGGCTGTTCATTTCTAATGAGCATGACTTCCCTTATTTGACTGATTACCCTGTGTAATATTTGGTAAGCAATTTGTTGTCCTTTTGTATGATACAAATTTTTCATTTTTCAATAGACTGAAAAATCTGGATTATTATGTGTTTCAGCACAAGGGAAATTAACCATCGGAGGTTGTTAGTTGATTCATTGGCTTTATTTAGGGTCAGTTTTTTTTCTAGCTTCTTTCTTTGATTTCAGTATCTTGATTTCTTCTTTGATTGCTCTTCTTTCACTATGTTTATCATCAAAACTATTAGTAAAGTAATATTGCAATTTTTAGTGATAGGATTTTGCAGCTCTATTTTGTGGGATACGTTTCTTAACTTCTATGTGGGATCAGCTTTTGTCTATTGTAGAGGGACTAGAGGGATTTTGCATCATATGAAGATATCTTGTTTCCTGATCTTATGCTACTTTCTTTTCCTATCTTTAATTCAATTTTTATTTCCTTATTGATGACTATGATTACCCCTTCCCTATACAAAATGCAAGCAAGATTCTGATAATTATGGCCTCATCAAGTGCCTCATATGAAGTATTTGCTGTCACACACAGTCCATTTTTCTCATAAACATACATTCTTTATCTTCTTGTCAACAATGTTAAAGGACCTCTTAGCATGTTTTATATGTTTAACTTCACATCTTAAGTTGTTCAGTATTGATGATGATATTTCTTTGAAGATAACATTCTTTCTGGATGGATGAAATTTGTTTGCTTTTGTGATATACATTAATTTATCCCCAGCATGAACCTACTTGAAACTAGACTACCTGTCCTTTTGCAGTGGAATTTTTAAGGATTGGATTTTACAGCTATTTTCTACTAGTGTTTCTACTAATTTGGCTCACGAAGCTCATCAATGAAAGGTAGCAAATTATAAGAAACCTGAATCTGCACTTTAACTATTGAGCTAACAAAATGTTGAAGAAATTAGCAAATTATTTTCGTGGAGAAAAGAAAACAAAGGTAGACAAGAGAAGAACTTATCCTAACTCTTTTTGTCTTATTTATGCTTAATAGACTTCTCAGATTTCTACTGGTAATCATTTATTTATTAGTAAAATTATACTTTTGATATATACTTTGGTGGATGACTTTAGGCTTTTATCTTATTTTATTCTTGCTTTTTTATTTGATTTGTTAACATCTACACTCATAAAATGTTTATCAAAATGTCTCAAAACAGAAACTGATGTTGCTTATCCAAACTACCAATGCATCAGGCTTCTGAACCTCATTACTCTCCAACAAATCACCCCTTTTGTCAAGTAAACAAGTTATAAAAGTGAATGGTTTGTCCTTTCACAACCTTATGTAAGTCACATGCTCTTCTTACAGTAACACAAGGTTCTCATTTCTTTTATTTTTTCAAGAAGAGGTTTCTCCTTTCTAATGTTGGATTGGTTGTACTGGGTTTTTGGTGCAAACATGCTTCCAGATAGATAAATCTACTTCAAAAAATGGAAGTAAATGCTCTGCAAGTCAAAAAGGTTGTCCTTTTTACTTTAAATTTTAGTTTTGAGAATGTTTCTAATGTGGAGCAAAGTATTTTAATCCAGTCTCCAGATGTAGGAACAAGAAGATAAAGAGAAAGGTTGGAAGGAAAACCAAGGCAATTGTTAAGTTCACCTTCTAATATGTGACAATAATATCACATCAATTGAGTGCCTGAAAATTCTAATGAAAGCATATCATATAAGCTCTTCCAAATTTCAATTTTGCATTATTGAAAAGATTGTGTGTATGCATCTTTGAGTAAAGGGTGTGAATCATAGGCAGTTTTGACTTTTGCAGCTCTTTATAATTTATAACTAGTATTGAACCCGTGCATCCGCACGAGTGACACTGTATTGTTTATATATTGCTATAAAGTTATAATAGGTTTGATGTTATAGTAAGTTTACTAATCTCTAAAGTTGAAGGCCATGGCCAGGCCATATGATGCTACAACTATCAATTCGAAGAGTTTATTTGGTGGTATACTATAGGTAGAAGGCTTCATTCTCCCTATTTAGTAGATAATCTCTTTTTTTTTGTCTGTGATAAGGTCCCTTTAGCATCTCATTTTTCACTTTTATTTAGTAATCTTTCATTCTTCCTTTTTAAAGTAAGCTCCCTTGTTTTGAGATTGAAAGCAAACCTTCATCTTGTAATGTCATTGTTATTAAGAAAGGATTTGTGGATTAGAAAAGAAATGGCAGGAATGCATAAGTTGATTATAAAAATACCTGTTGAAGCAGAGAAGTTGCATTTTGGATGAGATAGCATCATCCTTCATTTTCATTACAATGCATCCAATTTTTTTTGGTCTTCAAAAGGTTGTGTCTTGTTGCGTTTTTTGGGCTGGTGTTGTACTCTGCAGAAGTTGTTTTTCAGCCAAGTTTTTGCAAGTTGGCGCCTCAGTTTCTTTTCTATCTAATTGAAACGATAATTTTTAATTGGTTCAATTGGTAGACCCGTCACGATAGTTGGTAACTTTTGTCATTTGAGTTGTATTTAATATATCTCAGTTGTGCAGCTAGTTGGTCAAAGCAACCTCTTCTCACCTCTCCAATGTGTAGCAGGTTTTGGGATGTGAAAAGAAGAAATAACTTTAGCTTCTTTGCAAAAATCATGAGTTTTCTTTTGCAGCCAAGCTTGCTTTCGTTGCACGGTCACTTCTAATCTGAGACCACCGGAAGCATCAAAGGCAGTAAGTAGCTCATAGACAGGTCTATGGGTGATTGCTTATATTGTAGTTTATTGAATATTGAAATGAGACACGGTATGCAGCCCGAGAGATGCAATATGAAGATGATTTTTCACCAGTTTCTATTTGAATAGATGTATCCAGAGTTCACAATTCTTCTTGATTCAATAATTTTATGTCTGGATTAGTAACCAAGAGTTGTAATGTACTAAACCCAACATATCGGTAATTGTTCTGACTATTTGTAAGTTGTATAATAATTATGATAATAATAATAATAATGGATGCTCATATTGGTCGATATTCCTAACCTATTAGTATTATAACTATATGTACTGATCCAGATAATATATAGTTAAGAGGCCTTTAGAATGTACAATCTTTTGTGCATCAGTTTTATTGCACACAGGCCTGCTGGAAAAAAACCAAAGATGAGAAGCAAACAACAAAGATAATCCTTCCTATCACATAATTACATAGTAAAATGACCATCCCAGTTATAGATCATCACTTGATTAAAGGAATTCAATCATGTCTTACAAATATAATCATTCCTATCACATAGTTGTAAAGCAAGGTGGACAAATAAGGCTCAATCTTTGCTAACTTATCCTTTGTAATATAAAGCTTAATCTTTGCTCTAGAAAGATCTCATTTTTGTGTTGAAAAAATTGAACCCACTGACTTGCTATTTGCTCTAGATAAATCAATTGAAGTCCACATAACTAAATGATCAGCGCAACAGGTTTATGAGTATAATATTTTGCAATTTGAATTCAACATGTACCACATCCAACATTTAGGTATTCTGTTAATGCCAAAGGCTTAATGTCACCACTCCTCGTCACTCGTCACAACTCCCCGTTACTCGCCGCTCCCCATCATTCGCCGCTCCATGTCGCCACCGCCGAACCCTTTGTCGCTGCCACCAGCAAAAATCACAATAGAAATCAGTTAAAAACACACTTTCAAATGACAGTTAAAATGTAAGTACCGATATATGTTTCATTTTAAATAACTGCTATCATTCAACTTAAATTATTCTAAAGTTCAATGAAATACATTATGCTTAAACTGATTAAAAGCTAAACAAAAATGATGAATCAAATTTCAAATGAGAATGTTCTTGAAACCAAAATCAAAATAATATAACTGATCCCGAACCTGCTCAAACTTAGTCGGTTATCACTCATCATTGCTGCTCCTCGTCGCCCTCCCCATCGCCACTACCGAGCCCTTTCTCACTGCCACCAGCAAATATCAAAGTAAAATCCCCAAACCCAAAAATCCCTAAAATCGAAAAATGATTCATGGCAAAAATAAACTAAAGACCAAAACAAATCATGAAAAAACCTGCAGAAAAATGTAAGGCAGGGTTTATTGTAGTTCCATGGTAAGACTGAGATGCATAAAATATGGAAAAAAGCACACATAAGCAATACCCTAAAATTCAAAGCTTAAAATGAGTAATATGGTAGTCAGCACCAACCTAAACCCTAACATCCCAAACCTAAAAATGTACTCTGACATTTAGAAAAGTGATGAAGAGGAACAAATAGCAAGATTGAGATGCTTGTTTGTTATGTTTGATGGTTTGAAGCGGAAAACTAATAATGAAAAGGAAAAATAAAAACTTACTTGTGAAGAAGATGAAGTTAGTACTGAAGAGATGAGAAAGTAGATGGGTATGTTGAGAACTTCTCTTTCGGGTTCTCCGGTCTTCAATCTTTCCCGTCGTTCCTTTCTTTTCCCCCAGGCTGTTTATCGTCGCTTGTCCCTTGCTTTCCCGTTTTTCCTTTCTTGCTTCTCTTCGCCTCACCCTCTCTTCTGTTTCACCCTGTTCCCTCTTCTCTTTTGCCTCTTTCTTTCTTCTCTTTCTCAAATTCCTTTCATGTGATACTCTTTGCCTCTCCCCTTTTGATTTTTGAAATTTGACCTCCCACTTTTCTTTTCCCGTGTAGTAGATTTTTGAGTGTTGGGTGAGGTGACATAATAGTGGTGTGCAGTGTGAAAGACTGAAAAGCAATTTTGCATGTGTAGCCAACTCCGCTCAGTAGATGGTTGCAGGAAAAAGCTGTTGCTTTATTGGATCATTTACAAAAATAACCCTAATAATGGACAGTTGGCAAGATGAAGAGAGTACTAAAAATGTAAAATTCCTAGCATAGAATTTGATTATATAGAAAGTAGAAGTAGATTCCTAGCATAGGATTTGATTATATAGAAAGTAGATTGTTAGGCACTTTGTAAGTGGGGGTTCCAAATGAGTTAGTTTTAGGTTGTCAGGGGAGTTGATATATTCTCTTGGGTAGTTAATGGTTAGTTAGGCTCATTCTCTTCCATCCATTGTATGAGAAGCTTATAAATAAAGGCTTCCATCCAGTGTTTTAAAAATCGGCTCGGACTGGCCGGTTGGACCGGCCCGACCGGGAACCGGCTACCTTGGTGGTTCGAGTCGTGTTTCGGATCGGACATGCACTCAACTCGGTGTAACCCGCCTAACTCGTCCGGTTTTTCGAAAAACTCGGTAACTCGGCAGTTATTGGCAACTCGGCCGGCCGTGACTTGTTTGTCATTTTCAGTCACAGATCGGAGAAATGAGATGAAAGAAGAAGAGGAGGAAAGAAGAGATAAACAAGACGATTTGAAAGAATCAAAGAAAAGAGAAAGGTATGGATCTAAAATTTCCAAGCAAACAAAATTAAAAATCAGTAGCTGTAGCAGAAACTTGCTGAAAACTCGTTGGAGAAAGAGAGAAACCAGTCTTGGTACTGTGGCAGATTCTTTTGATGCGGCGGATTTGTTACTTAGAAGAGGGTTAGTATTATTTAGGGTTTGATAAATTAGGTTTTGGCTTGGATAGAAAGTCCAATAGGGCATATGTGTTAACAACAAAATAGATAAAGTAAAAAAAGGCTTTCTCATAAAAACTTACCGACACCACTCACAAGTCACAACCCACGTGCAAGGGCGCAACTCCTAGAGCTGGCAAAATGGGCCGAGCCCGTCGGGCCGGGCCGGGCTAGCCCGAAAAATCATAGGGCTTGGGCCAACAAAATTGAGTCCATTTTTATATCCGGGTTTTTTAGCCCGACCTAGAAAAGCCCGAGCCCACATAGGGCTAGCCCAATCGGGCCATGGGTAGCCCGCAGGCCCGCTAGTTGAAAAATAAAACAACTATAATTATATATATATATATATATATATATATATATATAGTATTACAATCAAATAACCCGAAATTAGTTATGTAAATTAAAATAAAAACGGACCATACACACAGTGTCTACATAGACCTAGTGTGTGTCTCTTGAATTCCTTCCCTTTGTAATTGTCTCTCGGCTTCCTCTCATTTGTTTAGCAACTTTATTTTCTAAGTAAACCACACCCCGCCCCGCCCCGCCCCATTGTCATTCCTAGTTTTCCCTCTTCACTGTCACTCACTATTACCATTGACTTTGGTTGAGCCGCTTCTGCATCTTGTTCCCACCTTATCTTTTTGGCCATCTGTTAATATCCATTTGAGCCCGGGGCCAGTTGGCCTTCAAATACGGGGAAACTCTGGACTTTCCGTCTTTCCCCCCATTCCAACTTCGTGGTTCTTTTGACATTCTCGGTGGTGCCTTTTCTCTGCTCAGTGGTGGTTGCTGATCTACGATGCGGTTTGGACTGGGTTATGGTTTCGGTACTACTGTGAAGTTTAGGCTATTTTACTTTCTGTAATAGTTTGCATTAGGGTTTGATTATCTTTTTTAATTTAGTTAGTTCAATAGGATCTAGTATTTTTAGGTGCTACTCATATACTTAATTGTTATCTTTAGAGTTCAACTATTCTTGATGTATTTGTCCCTCAGAAGACCTGTGAGTGCTTTCTGTGTAAGCTTGTGGTTTACACGCCGTGTAATGTTCCCGTGGCCTTGCCCGATATCAATGAAATATTGCATGATTGACAAAAAAAAAGGACAACACTACTCTTACTTCAAAATAAAATATGAAAGCAATAAGGATGAAATAGTAAATTTATTCATTAATGAATTTTTCTCCCTCTTTTCTTCTCATGATAGGAGAGATTATAAAAAGTGAAAAACTAATTGCTCATTTCTTTCTTTCATACTTCTCTACTCCACCGAACAGAAAAAGTCTACTCTCTATTCACTATTTCTCTCTATTCTACTTTTCTCTTGCTTATTTCTCTTCAATTAGACATAAAATTAGGGTTTGTTTTATTGGCATACGAGTCGTTGGTGACCTTGAGGGTGGGCGGGACCGGCAACTGCACATTGATCAAATAAACTACAGAATAAAATCAACTAATTGCACCCCAATTTTAGAATGTTAAGCAGTGGAATAATAGATCAAAAATATTTCAAATATCATACATAGGAAAAGTCTTACTTCAACTAGGCAAACAAAATAATGATCCCAAAATTAAAGGTGAAGTTGAGCCTTTAGCAACTCATGGAATTAGAAACTTTGATTTTTTTTTTAACTTCGGTTATTTGGTTTGAGATTTTAATTTTACAAAAAAGATGTGCATTGATGTGGTTTTTTTTTATAAACCAAGACTTAACTCATTTCATTCAATAAGAAAATCACAATACATGATGGAATATGATTAAAATCATGGTTACTAGCATAAAGCCTAGATGCATGCTCTCACTAAGTGGTGAGCAACTTGGTTTGCTTGTCCCCTAGCAAAACTTATCCTAAAGTTTGTGAGTTGTGTGAGTTACAATTTGCACTTAGCCAATAGTGAGCCAAATTCAGAGTTTGTGGAACAACGCCCTTGTACGCCATCAACAAATGATTTACAATCGAGTTCTATAGTCACACGTGAATAGCCTAATGCAATGGTCCAATTGAAAGCTTCTGATAAGTCGTAAGCTTCTGCCTCTCTTGGTGGTGGGATCCTTCGACCTTGATTGTCCGGGCTGTAATAAATTCTGGTGATCATCTCTAAGACAACAACCAATTCCAAAACGGCCATCATCCTTGAGCAGTGCTGCATGAACATTGCATTTCACCTTTCCAATACTTGATCGCTGCCATGTCGTTTGAGATAGAATCTTGCGTTGTGCACATATGTTGATTCTGATTTTTTTATAGCATTTAAAATGTGCCAATCATCTTCAATTCAATGCCATACCACATTGTGCCAATCATCTTCAATTCAATGGCCTCGTAAGCCAGCTCTTCCTCCTTGTTACCTACCTTGGCTTCCTCTTGGTATGCCAGGTTGTCTTCTTCATAGTCCATGTACTTTTGTGCCTTCCGAAGGAACTCGTACAGGCTTCAGGGTTTGTTAACCCCCATGTCCCTTTGAAACAGACTTCCCTTCTTGAGGCCATCCTTCATTCAAAAGA
This sequence comes from Astragalus membranaceus, assembly GCA_039519185.1. Taxonomy (NCBI): domain Eukaryota; kingdom Viridiplantae; phylum Streptophyta; class Magnoliopsida; order Fabales; family Fabaceae; genus Astragalus; species Astragalus membranaceus. The sequence goes on along the minus strand of CM076848.1, from coordinate 176,378,062 downwards.
GTCTCCTCTTGTCTTCAAGGTTCCTGGCGTTGGCAGCCTCCTTGTTGAACCTTTCCAAATATTCTCTAAGTGTTTCTTTCTCTCCATGCTTGATTGCCCTAAGAATCTCTTCAGATTTGGGTTTCAACCTGGAGGCAGTGAAACGAGCTGTGAATTCTCGCCAGCTGACCCCATGAGGAGATGGACTTCGGCCTTAGCTCTTGAAACCACTCTAGTGTAGAATTTTCGAGAGTGAGGGGGAAGATTTTGCAGTGAACAGGCTCCCTGGCGCCTCTATAACGCATCATCAGGGAGAAGTGTGCCAGATAACGGTCTGGATCTCTGGTTCCGTCATACATCTTGAGAGTTGGCAGCTTCTCCAATGCCCTTGGGATTCGGTATTCGTCCACCCTGCGAGTGAAAGGTCCTTCCTTCGAAAACCCTCTTGAGTTTCGGGGGGAGGTGTCTTCATAGTCCAACTCATGATACCTGCGCCGGCCGGGGGATCTCCTCGCTGGCGATCCCCGGTGGTGCCTCCGATGGATATCGACCCGGTTCCTCGACCTCTCACGAGAATCATGGGATGCGCGTGAGGAGGTCTTGGAGCGGGAGTCGTGAGGCTGGTAGGTATCATCTGGAGGGGATGGTGGAGGGGTCCCTTGGAGATGAGTCTGATCCTCCATGCCTACGTCGTCGAGGGGGAGAGCAATGCCCGTGCCTTCGCCTTGGGGGGAATGATGGCGCCTCGAAGTCACCATTGTTGGAGGAAGGGTTCCCCTGCCAGGTGCCCTCATGGGCGCTGCCTGATGTTGCCATGGCGCCCTGCCAGGCGCCCTCATGGGCGCTGTCTGATGCTGCCCTGGCGCCCTACTAGGCGCCCTCAGGGGCGCTGCCTGTGGCTGTCTTGGCGCCCTGCCAGGCGCCCTCATGGGTGCCGAGTTGGGCATGTCCTTATCCCTCTGCTGGTCTTCCTGATGCAGCATAGCTTGAATGCGATTGGCCAAGAGATCCAAAAGCTGACTCACATTCGAAGGCTGGGCAGACTGACTGGTATCCTCGTCAGGTAAGGTTACGACGTTGCCTTCCGGAGTATCCTCTGGTCGGGATGCCGGTACGACAATGCTTTGAATCCGGGGTCTGCCTCTAGGAGCCATGGAGTAGCAAGAGAAAAGTTCGAGTAGTTAGTGATGTGAAAGATAGATATCTCCTACTGTGGTCGCCAATGTTCTGTACCTAGCAGTAATTTGGTCGGCTGCTGTTGGTAGGTCTCTTGCTGCCCTGGCAGGAGGTCAGTGAGCGCCCGGGGGGGTACCTGCAAAGCCACCCCGACGGTCAAGTCAGTATGAGAATAAACTAGTGAATTTGCAAGGGAAGAGTGTGTACCTTGTAAATGGCTATGCGAGCCGGTATTTATAGGAAATCGTGTCCGTTTGTGGATCGTCGGATCAACGGAATTGATCTTAACCGTCCAAGCGTGATTGGGCTTGTATGTTGTGGATAAGGGCCAAAGTGACTGGGCCAATCCATATCCATTGTTAAATGCACCTCCTGGAATTGCTAAATGGACCTCTTGGTCCAATCCAGAACAGTTTGAGATTTTAATTTTACAAAAAAGATATGTGCATTAATGTGGTTTTTTTATAAACCAAGATTTAACTCATTTCATTCAATAAGAAAATCACAATACATGATGGAATATGATTAAAATCATGGATACTAACATAAAGCCTAAATGCTCTCACTAAGTGGTGAGCAACTTGGTCTCCTAGCAAAACTTATCTTAAAGTTTGTGTGTTGTGTGAGTAACATTTTGCACCTAGCCAATAGTGAGCCAAATTCAGAGTTTGTGGAACAACGCCCTTGTACGCCATCAACAAATGATTTACAGTCGAGTTCTATAGTCACACGTGAATAGCTTAATGCAATGGTCCAATTGAAAGCTTCTGATAAGTCGTAAGCTTCTGCCTCTCTTGGTGGTGGGATCCTTTGACCTTGATTGTCTGGGCTGTAATAAATTCTGGTGATCATCTCTAAGACAACAACCAATTCCAAAACGGCCATTATCCTTGAGCAGTGCTGCATGAACATTGCATTTCACCTTTCCAATACTTGATCGCTGCCATGTCGTTTGAGATAGAATCTTGCGTTGTGCACATATGTTGATTCTGATTTTTTTTTATAGCATTTAAAATGTGCCAATCATCTTCAATTCAATGCCATACCACATTGTGGACTTTGGTTCCCGTCTCGTTAGTAATCAACGAAACAGTTATATTGTGGACATATAGCGCTGCAGTCAACACCCTTAGAAAAATTTTCTCTTGTCGGTAACACCCCTCTTACTGCCTTCCAAAGTAAATTTTTGATTTCCGGGGTATATTTAACTTCCATAATTTATCCCAATCTCCTGGAATTCTTAAGTGACTACTATCAATTATAGTCTCCATAAAAACATGGTATGACCCAACATTCAAAGGTAATTGAAAACTGACTTTTAATTTCTACCAATTATAGATGGCATCCCCAAAATAATTAAGTCAATTATTTTGATGTTTAAGCCAATTAAATTAATTTAGTGCTTAATTAATTATTTTATTAATTGAGTGCTAGATTAATCATTATTTGGTGTAGAGTTTTGAGAGATTAATAGATTGAAAGGGGTATTTTTGGGATACTAGAGTTGAGTGAGGGCATAGAGGTAAATTACCCCCACACCCTCACTTATATTATAAAAGCAAATAAAAGAAAATAAAAAGAAAGAGATAGTATTCGAGAGAAGAGAGAAAAGGGAAGAAAAAAAAAGAAAAGAAATGGAGAGAAAAGAGAGGGATATGGCGAATGAGAGAAGAGGAGAGGGAGAAGAGGATTTCAATGGAAGTTCCAATCTTATTTCACAAAAAGAATCACCCTTCCATCCTCTTCATTTTGACACCAAGATCCTCACAAACAACTCTCTCTCTCTCTCTCTCTCTCTCTCTCTCTTTCTCTTTCTCTCTCTCCCTCTCTCTCTCTCTCTCTTTCTCTCTCTCTCTCTCTCTCTCTGCCATTTTCGAATTTAATAGGGGGGTTTTGATGGTTGAAGTTCAAAGGAAATTATAGGATGGTGTTTAGGAGTGAACCCAAGGTTGGTTGATCGAGGATTGAAGGAGTTAGGGTTTGTAAATCAATTTGGGGTTTTATGTTTGAAGTTCAATTTGGAGGTTGAAGATGATGAATAGTAATTCTTGATGATTAGAGGTTGATGATGAAGTTCATAACATGGGTTGTAAGCTTAGGAATCAAAGTTGAAGCTATGGGATGAGTTTTGAAGCTCTAGGAGCTATGTTGGTGCCTAGGTGCAAAGTGAGTTCTCGCGAGCCGGAGGATTGAGTTGCGGAAAGTCTCGGAGTTTCGTGATTTTCATCACGATTCATGTTTAGGACTTTATGTTTTGAGTTTGATTGATAAAGTGATGTCTTTGATTGATTGATTGAAGTGACTTGATATGTTAAATTAATGTCTCGATTTATTATACGCGCCGAGAAATGTTTTCGTTTAAAAACCGTTGAAAATCATATTCGATATCAAATCCGTTTTTGATTGTTTGATGAATATGGTGGTTGGTTAATAATTGATGTGGATTGGATATGTATTGATGATGATTGTTGTTGATTGAATGTGTTTGTGGACTGTTTTTATGTTGGGAATTGACTGGGACAGGTATCGGAATTGATCGGAATGACGAAAAACGCAAAAATGGGACAAAACCACTAGCTGATAGAGACGCACGACCCGTGCGCCCAGGCGCACGGACCGTGCGCAGTGTTCTGTCTCAATTTTGAAAACTTGTCCAAAATGATTCCGTTCGATTCCAATCCTCTCTTAATCCTTTCCTAACACTTTTCCAATGATATTGGTGTTATAATACCATGATTTTGGATATGTTTTAAGAGGTTATGAAAAATGTTCTTGAGGTTTTAACCGTTTCGAAAAACCGAAATATAGTACACGTGAGAGGACATGTATTACATGAAAGAATGGACTTCTTGTCCGAGTTAAGAATAAAATATCACGACTTCGTGTCGAGTAACAGATTAAATGTCCGAGAGGTTAATAAAGGGATGAATAAATATTTCATCAAATAATTTTGAGGTTAAGATATATAAATTATATCGAATATAAGAGCCGGCCCAAAGCGGTTGGATATATAAATTATATCGAGTATTGGGTGACGACCCAATGTGGTTAACATACTAGGCGGGGAAGGTCATGAGCCCTAAATCTAGGCTCGTATACCATTAGGGAAAGTACTATTGGTAAATGGGTTCACCAGGATTACCATGTCTGGGGTCGGTGTTGTGTTAAAGTTATATAATACGGTTCACCGAGATTACCATGTCTGGGGTCGGTGCCGTGTTAAAGTTATGTAGTGCGATTCACCAGAATTACCATGTCTGGGGTCGGTGTCGTGCTAAGTTAAAGAGGCGTGGTTTATAAATTAAACCACGAGAAAGAAAGAAATTTTTATAATACGATTCATCGGGATTACCATGTCTGGGGTCGGTGTCGTGTTAAGTTAAAAATGCACGTGGTTTATAAATTAAACTACGAGATAAAAGGATTCATAATTGAACCGAGAGTGTAGTTAGTGGTCTCAGTAGAACTCACTGAGATTGTATCTCATTGTTTATATGTTGATGTTTTTACAGATAAACAGGGAAAAATGAAGACAAAGAAGCACAGATAGGTGACGTGCTTGAGGAGAAGATGGAAGACTTAGTTCTTTTGTCTTTGATTTTAGTTTCCTTGTTATCTTTGTAGTTCGATGATATGACTTGGATTTGTTTTAAGTTATGTAATCGTTTTCGCACTTTCTTGTAACGGTATTGAACACTAGGTCATGGTGATGTTGAAAGACAGGAAACCAATATGGTTTTTATTATGTTAAGACCGTTTGATGTAATTCATCAAAAAAATTTAGTAGTGTTCAATATCTTAAACAGGAAGTATAACTCTGATGTATGCTAAAGTGTATGTTCTAGCATTTCTACTTGTTAGAAAATTTTTGATTTCTGGGATATATTTAACTTCCATAATTTATCCCAATCTCCTGGAATTCTTAAGTGACTACTATCAATTATAGTCTCCATAAAAACATGGTATGACCCAACATTCAAAGGTAATTGAAAACTGACTTTTAATTTCTACCAATTATAGATGGCATGTGGTTTGGTTTGGTTAACTTCCTAAAAAATTGAACCAAACCAAACCAATGATTGGTTTCGAACATAAATTAAAAAAATGATATGCCCAAGTACAATTTCATATAAAACTTTAAAACAGTAGCTTTTATTTTACTTGATGAAAATATACATGCATCCAATAATTAAGACTTCCTTAGACAGCTTATTTTTTTTCTTTTTTACTATCAAAGTAGGGCGTCCTTAAACAGCTTCGAAATTAGATAAGAACATTTGACCAAAAAAAATTTAGATAAGAATGTACAAAGTATAAAAAAAAATAAAAGGATGGTGACTTTTGGGCTTCACTTAAGAGGCCTGTAACTAGCGAGACACTCCAACTCCATGCATGAAGTTGGCACGCGTTTTTTATACCCCACCTGGATACACTATACCCCCACACTGCGTGTGAAAACCTAAAATACTCCTACCAATTTTTTTTGTTCCCATTTTGTCCATGTTGCTTTTGCCAAACGGATTAATCTTTTAGTAAGATAAATCCGTAGTCTAAAAAAAATTCAAAACAGATTTATCTATTTAGTAGATAAATCTGTTTAACATGAAATTGCAAAACGAATTTATCTAATAAAGAGATAAATCCGGTTTTTAAAAATTGAATAACGGATTATTAGACAAATCCGTCTTTATTAGACAAATCTGTTATCAATTTTTTAGAAGACGGATTTATCATTTTATTACATAAATTTGTTTCGGACTTTTTAAAACCAGATTTATCTAATAAATAGGTAAATCTGTTGTGTATTAAAAAACAAATTTTTTTATATAAATTTTTAAAAAAAGGTTATAAAAGCACTACTAAAAATCCGTTAAAAAGTCAAAACTAATCTAAAAATTATAAAAATACCACTAAAAATCTAATAAAACCCAAAATAAGGTTATGCAAATTTTTTTAGATTTTTTGGAGATTTTGAAAAAATTAAAAAATTAATAAAAAATAGTAAACGATAGAATTTGGGATTTTGAGCCCCGTAGTCCCGTTAGAAGTCCCTTTTTCGGGTGTTATGATCCCTGAATTTTCTCGGATTTAATGACTGTGGTTTCGGGACAATCAGAGTAGGTTGCCCAAAAACCAATTTTTTAGCCGGCGTACAACATTGTCACGTGTTAACGAATATCTACACACTCAACAGAACCGAAAGACCACAGATATTCATATCTATTTTATTTATTTTTAAAAAATTAATTTTAATTTTTTAATAGATTTATCACTTTTATTCATTTATTATTTTACAAAACGGATTTATCTATTTATTAGATAAATCTGTTTTGAAAAAATTCAAACGGATTTACCTAATAAATAGATAAATCCGTTATTAAAACATAACAAAAACGGATTTATGTTTTGCTTAGATAAATCTGTTTTGTTATTTTTGAAAGCTGGATTTATCTATTCTAAAATTAAATCTGTTATGCATTTGTTTTCAAAATCAGATTTATCTAACTTAAAGATAAATCCGTTAATGTAATATAAGTGAGGGGCATTCTGGGAATAAAAAAATTTGTGGGGTATGAGGTCTCATAGTGGGTGTAACATCCCCAATTTTACATTTAATTATATTGCTATTTTTATTGTAAGCATTGGTTGTTATTAAGAGTTTAGTTTTAATTAATTTTTTTTTCATATCCATAATAGAAGTAACTAAGTGGGATTTTTTTTAAGTTATCTTTTGAATTAATTATGAGTCTAGAAACTCTACATTTACATCTTGTGGTACTCTTCAGGTGGGTCCCACAGCTGGTTTTGGCGCCAAAATTTCCCTCCTTCCGGTCAAAAGCTCCCTGCCAGTAGAACGCCGCCATGTGTCTTCCTTCATGCCACTCCCATGTGAACTTGTCATTTCCTTCCTGACCACTCCCACATGACTGAAAAGACTGGTACAGAGAGAAAGAGCAAAAACATTTTCCTATCTCTCCATATGCTTTCTTTCTCTCTCTCTCTCTCCTTCCTCCTCCATCAACTCCTTCTTCCTTCTCTTGTCAGTCTCTCTCTCTCTCTCTCTCTCTCTCTCTCTCTCTCTCTCATACACACAATGTCAAAGCCATTTTTCTCACAACATTCACTCCTCTTCTTTCTACTCCCTTCCGGTAACGAAAACGAAAATTTAAGAAAGGAAGAAACAGAAAACGGAGAGAAAGAAGAACAAAGGGAAAATAAAAAGGGGGAAAATCGAAAGACAAGGAGAAAGAAGAACAAAAATCAGGTTTGCATGTTCATCTTCTCCCTTTTTCTAATCTTGAAACTATTTTCATTTGGGATTCTTTGGGTCACCCTAATTTTTCCATTCGCTTCCAGCGTCGCATGCACACATCAGGTGAGAGAAAGAGAGAGGAAAAAAGAGAGAGAAAGAAAGAGGGAAAGGGAAAGGGAAAAGAAAAGGGTGTGACGGCCAAAGGGGAAGGTGCGACGGTGCGAACGGCAACGCGGAGGTCGTGGCTGCCGGCGACAGCCACCGGCTGTGGTGGTTATAAAACTTAGGTTCGATTTCACCCCCTTTCTCCTACCATCTCTTCATCTCTGTTCTCAAATTTTTTCCTGGTTTGGCCTTCTTCCTATTTCTTAAATTTGATTTTGGGATTTCTGTTGAACTTTTTAAACCTTAAATGTATTACTTCAAACATTAGTTGATTGGTTAGTGGAGGTTGGAGAAGAGTATAAGCTTCTTTCCGACACCCTTCATTTATGTGTTTCATACATTGATGGGTTCCTATCTGTTCACCCTGTCAACAAAGACTAGCTTCAGTTGTTGGGTGTTTCATCCATGCTCATTGCATCGTAAGTTTCTTCACCTTCTTTCAATTTTGCAAAATATTGTTCTCTTAATTACTCTAATCATTGTCATTGCATTTCTCTTTTTTATATACAGGAAGTATGGAGAAATTAACCCACCACATGTGGAAGAGTTTTGTTTCATTACTGATAACACATACAGCAAGGCTGAGGTAATTTTGATATTCGTGTTGAATTAGATCTTTGTATCTAAAATTAATGAAATTCTAAAAAAAAGATATATATAAGGTGAAAATCCTCTATTGATCACATTACTTGAAGATTTCAATTTTGTTCTTTGTGGAAATACTCTCTTACTTTTCCCCCTATGGTAATTGCTAATAATGTAGGTATCAATGATGGAAGGTGACATACTCAAGACCCTTATTTTTGAAATGAGCAATCCTATTGTTAAGAATTTTCTAAGGCACAGCAATAGCAAATATCAAACATCTAAACCCAATTGAAATATTGTGGGCTAATTATGTGTTGTTACTGTGATGAAGGAGGTTTAATGGGATTTCGGGTGAAAATAAAGATGTGAGTTTGATTACTCATTATCTATATTTTGATCATTTCAAAATTGTTAAGTGTTCTTATTGTTGTTTTTGGTTGTTTTTTTACCAGGCTCTGAGTTTGCAGTTTGAGTTTTTGAGTTATTATCTTGCTGAGCTGAGTTTGCTAGACTATGATTGTTTGAAGTTCTTGTCTTCGTTGGTTGCTGCGTCTGTAACATTTCTTGCTAGATTCAATATTTGGCCTGAAGTTTATTCTTGGGTGAGTATTTGATGTTATTGATATGGATATAAACGCGTTACCAAACTTACACCTGCAATTCAAGGAATTTATGAAGTTGTTTGCCTGTAGCAGACATCAGCCCTGTATGGATGCGTTGGGTATACACCAGTTGAGTTGAGAGAATGTGTTCTCATCTTACATGATTTGTATATGGTTAGAAGGGGAGGGTCTTTCCAAGCTATTAGAGAGAAATAAATACAAGCAGCACAAAGTGATTATTTTTTGTTATATTCTATTTTCGGTTATATTCCTTAAACTTCTATTATGGCAAGTTTACACAAGAAGCATGCTACATAGTCAGGGGCTGGTAAACAACTTTATTGAGAAGTCATTTCAATGCAGATTCCAAGTTAAAATGGTAAATGGCAGTCAACTTAAATGGCTATTGTATGCAATTCTGTGTGTTCCACTACTTTTAGGCTATGTATGTTATTGTTAGCTCAGTCATTAATGCGATACTTTCACAAGAATTAATGAGTAAATCCTTCCTACCTTTTAGTATTATCTTGAAGCTCCTCAAAAGGCTTTAAAGTCAATTTTCAATAAAAAGTTAGTAAAGGTCAATTTTCAGTTTTGCTTTTATCTTTTTCTTTAAGTCTATTGACATGTTTTCCATCCTACTATAGACAACAATGATATGAACCCGAACATATCAGATATGAAGGGGCCTTAGCTGAAAATAAATTGTACTTACCTGCAGCAAATCATAGTAAGGTACCTTACTTGGATCTTATCAAATAAGGATGTGAATCTACAATGTTTGATTGGTTCAGTTATACGTTAGTCAGCTGTCATGGTTCATTATTTTCTTATTCCTTCATTTGTACAAAGTTCTACTAAATTTTCATCTTCTTGGTTGAAGGCCAAATAGTATTAATGTCATGACTTGGTGCATTAATGTAGTTCTATTGTTAAATAGCCATACTGAGTTGCTGCTACAATTTTTCAAGTTTTAATTTGTGAATAGTATTGAACCAATGTTGTTTTGTGACAACATTTTCAAGCATTAATTTATTCAAGTGGTTTATTATATTTTCTTGAGTGTATGTTTAATTCTGTCGTTTAATTAATAGTAACTACTAAATCTATCACATAATGTTAGTCATTTCATGAATTGGGTGCCTAATATTCTTGAAAATTGAGGTTTTACAGTCTGGGTCTATAACTACTTCCTTGTGTTAGTGAATCTAGGCCAGCTTTGATCTTTGTAGCTGGTGGAGCATGACTATTTTGAAAAATCAATGTGGTTTTATTCAATTTCATGAGTTAATTTACTCCATCTGGTGTTCAGTCTTATTAAAAGCCTAACATTAATAGTCCTTCATTTTTCATGTTGAGCCTCCCCATGTCGCAGTGGCAGTGGTACACTGTCGTTGATTTCCTTAGGAAATCAATTTCATCCCCTTTGATTATATGTTGCACTTTAAATTTGGAAAACAACTTTAGGAGTTCATTACCAAGTTAGTTGCAGCTTAATGTTAGTGTTATAGTTTCTCACATATTTTGTTTTTGTTTCTTTTTCAACTCTGTTGAATTTCTTTTTTGATTTATTGGAGATGAATTTGTAACTACTATGATAATGAAATGTACTTGATTGCCTGTTTTAAGTGGTTGGAATCAATGTATGTGAGAATTTGTTTCAGATGCAGGATGTTGTGTATCTAACATCACCATAAGCTGATAAACAAAAGGCATTGAATTTTCTCAATGAAGCTAAAAGTCATTCCTTAATCACTATTATATTGTGCTATACAAATCAAAATGAAAATATTGGGATGAAGTAACTATGATGAAGGAAATGGGGGAGCTACTGTGATTTAAGAATCCCCATTATCCCACGACCTTATCTTTCTGACTACTAACATGTTTAATTTTTTCTTCCAAAACTTTAGTATGTACTCCAACCTTTTGTGTTTTCTTTGTGCATCTCAAAAGCTACTCATGATATGTTTGTTTTTGCCATCTAGCAATTGTGTTTTGTCTTTCATCTAGAAAAGCATGGAAGTGAGATTGTCTTGAAGGAAATGGAACAAGAAATCAACAAGACAAATTCCAGTATACAAATTAGCATGGTACGTATTTATTTGAGCATTCTTTATATTATTTTTTTGACGCAAGCATTCTTTATATTTTATACAAGGAAGTCTTCTATTTTTTAGGTAGAAGAGTTAAAGGCATGAAAGAATATAAATAACTTCAAACAAATGAAAATAATGACAGAACAATTGGAAATAGGCATATTAAATGCAGTTTGTTTTGGTATGCTCTGAAGAATAGACCAAATAGGATACTTTTAGTCTTGCGTAAGTTAATAATAGTTGGATTAATAAAATTTTGTTGCTTTCATACTTTAACAAAAAATGACAAGCACCCAAACACTTGGAAAACCCTCCCTAACTGCTAATGGGAAGAACTAAGTCATTCAAGTACTCTCTTTGAGTATTAGTAGAAATCCAACATGTGAAAGCAATCAAAGTAGACAAAAAAATCCCGACGGCATAATATATGTGAATTATTTTTAGGCGTATTCATTTTTAAATTTATTGAATTAAGTTCCTACCATTATACATTTGTTAACTATAGTTGGTCTTTGTCTATATGTGATTACATGATTTTTCCATAGGCAAGAACTTTCACAAATATTCTTTTGGTCTTTGCTCACTGATTGTTAACCATTGTGTTTGCAGCACAATTAAATGACGTGGAGTTGGAGTTGCAGTGGCAGTTTTAATGCTTAAGTTTTTTTATCATACTTCTTAAGTTTTGTTTATGTTCTTTTTTTTTAAGCAACTAAATTATATTAAAAAAGAGAAAAGGAAAACAGAAAGAAAAGAGACCAAGGGGGGACCAAACCAAAACCCAAGGCCAGAAAAACCGAACAAAGCAACAAAAATGAAACCTGGGCTAAGGCACCCAAAAACCAACCAAAGCAATAGTCCGAACAAACCAGGCCAAAAAGGCTGAAAATAAACAACACCTCAGAAAGTGACAGAAATTGAACTAGATTTAGACCGAAGATTGTAGCCAACAGTCTTTTTTTGCTTCTTCTTCTGTTTCTTGGACACAACCGGTTCCGAGTACCTCTCCGCTGAGTCAGGAACCACCGGGTCGCCAACATCATTTGGCGACTCACCCCACAGCCTACTTAAAATTTCCATATCAACCTTTACTGCAGGATTCGCGACCTCTGAGTCAGGAACAATCAAAACTTTGGTGTTTGGCATAGCTGCTTGCGAGTTAGAGACAACCTCCTCATCTGCGATATCCGCCCAGCTTTTTTCCAAAGCAGATGTCTCCACTGCGTAGGAAGCACCAGAATCAATAAGTTTGTTTATGTTCAAACTTAAGGCTTTATCTATGATTTTTGTTTTTGTGTTGGCACTTAACACTTGATCTATGGATTATGTTTGTACTCTTTGTAATAATGTACTTATAATGCACTAATTAAATGGTCACTTTAAGATACATTTCAAAAGGTCTTTTTAATTTCTTTGTATTTTTTCAAAGTTTCTTTCATATTGTAATCTAAACGACAAATTTTGGTATCCTGATAATTTTGTGTTAACTAGAGCATTGGCCCCGTGCATCGTATGGGTCAAAACGCTAGTAAGAGGCTTAAGCCTTAAAGTATATAAAAAAAAAAGAAGGATAAGAGGCTTGAGGGAAGAAATTAGGGATTGCTCCACTAAATCTCCACACCTCTCGGGCCATTCAAACACCACAGCCCACAATCTTCTTATTTTCTCATCCAACCATTAGAAAAACATGAAGCCCTTTCTCATTTATCATTTCATTGCTAGCAAAAATGGGATAATGATAGCTATGGAAGGATCTTGGTTGATAGAAGTTAGGGTTCTTATTGAGGAGCTAGAGAAGCTCAGCAACATTGGGGATTCCAACTCTTCCCCTAAATTCTAAGGTAACTTAGAATCCCCTTTTTAAAACCTCTGTTAGGTGTGCTTAGGGATTTGATTCATTTTGTATGTTGGGTAATAGGAAATGTCTACACTATTTTGTTTAGATAAATGAATTGTGGATATGAATGCAAGATGTTTGATTTAATTATTGTTTGAGAAATTCAACTTTCAGATATGTGGATGTTGTTGTGATGAAATGATTTATTTTATTTTATTTTAGAAGTTATTTGAATTATGGTTAGTGGGTTATAATTAAGTGTAATATATTGTGTTTGGCTGCTGGTTGGAGGTTAGGTTAGATGGTTAAGTTGAATAAGCAAAGGGCGGGGTATTGTCCCTCAAATCCGTTTTTTACGCTTTTCTGGTGTTTTGCTCATAACTTCCACTACACTTACTGTTTTGCGTCGATTTTTGTTTCAGCAGAAACTAGATTGAGTTTACTTCATAATGGGCACCGAAAGCACATAATTACATCAAGAATTGGTAGAGAAATCTGGGGTACAAATTACACATAAGAGCTCTAACTCGTATAGACCCTACTGTAGTAATTTGAGGATAACTCTCTGTATAAAGCTTAGATTGAAACGGTGTTTGTATCTTTGGAAACTAGACTAAATTCCCTTCAATTAGGACATCTATTTTGCTGCATTAGGTTAAGAATTGGTAGAGAAAATCATGTTATAATTTGAGCAATATGTTTTGTCTTGTTTGTGCACCTATGCATCTTCTTTTAATAAACTGTACTAGTTGGTTGGTTATCTTGAAAAATAAAAATCATATTCATGATATAGACATCTTAAGCTTTCCAACGGATGGTCATTGGCTCAAATCCGACACTGTTTGATATTTTAATAAAATTGCCGAAGTTGATGTATTGTTGCTGAAAATTCTGCATAGATGATTATGAGTATGATGACACTGGAATTGTGTAGAATTTTGTAGAATGGGTTCCGATTTGTTTAAAAGTCTGATCAACCATGATTGTTACATGAATTACCGTTGGTATTGAATGCGTAGCTAATCTGTGAAGTGAAATTTTTATTATCATGTATTCGATTTGTCGTTATTGTTGTGGAATACCGTTAGCTGCAACGAAGAGATAATGCAACCTATGGGTGAAATGCTCATAGCCCTTTTAGATTACCGTTTTGCGTGAGGAAGAGATAATACGGTCTGTGATTACCGTTTTGCCGTGACGAAGAGATAATACGGCCTATGATCACTGTTTGCCACGACGAAGAGATAATGTGGTCTATGTGCACATAGTATAATAAAGGCTAAAGTTCTCCCGGGGTCCCTTATCTTTATTTAAAGTAACGAATTAGTCCTTTATGTTTTTTTTGTCCCAAATAAGTCCTTTATCTTTCAAATTTTTGACACATAAATCCTTTTCCGTTAACAGTGCTGATTTATGTGTCAAAAAAAAGGATTTATGTGTTAAAAATTTGAAACATAAAGGACTGATTTGGGACAGAAAAGGATTTATGTGTCAAAAATTTAAAACATAAAGGACTGATTTGGGACAAAAAAAAGATAAAGGACCAAATCGTTACTTTAAATAAAGATAAGGGACCCCGGGAGCACTTTAGCCTATAATAAATGTCCTGTTTATGATATCTGCGATATACGCGCACAAAATCTTATTGTGATCTTTTTATGCAATGTGATTATTGTCCAATATTGTTGTGCTTCTTTCGTTATTATCTGAGAACTGTATTTGAATGAAAAACATTCGTATGTGATTTAAACTTTCTGTTGCAAAGAGGATTTTTCCATATCTTGCACACGGATATGGCTAGAAACATCAAGTAATTTTTTTTCCATATATTCTTTGTTACTGAGTTGTAAAACTCACTATGTTTGGGGTGATGTTTCCAGGTAACAGATGACATTGGAAAGCTGAAGAGTATATCCGGATTGCTCGTCAGTAGTCCAATGTAGAGTGTCAGTCACCAGATCACAATCAGAGTTCTAGCTTCAAGGGATATTATTGTTGGCTAAGCTAGTTATATTAAGCTAGATTTTTGTTTTACATGTATGAATCCTTCAAAACTCAAGTGTCATGCTAAATATTTGGAAGTTATGTCTTATGAAATTTTAAGGTGTCACAGTGGGGGTACAAAAAACGTGTGTCGTAGTTTAATTGGACGGCTAATCCTATGATATTTTGCGGTTCGGTTTGGTTCGGTTCTTGTAATAAAAACCGCAAACCGAACTGCTCGATTCACGAATGAAAAAAAGAACAAAACCAATTCATTTGGGTTTTGCGGTTTTTGGTTTGGGTTGGTTCGGTTTGCGGTTTTCTATTGGTTTGGTTCGGTTTTGAACACCCCTAGTCTCAACTGAAAAACAAATATATATTATTGATATAATTATTTTTCTTACATTTTGTCGTTACAAATGTCTTCTATATTTTCAAATGAATATTTGGTTTTCGAGTCACCACTAGGAACATCATATGTTGTCATTATATTGTTTTTTATACTTTTTTCTTCACAAACTAGCGTAGATTATTGGTATAATTTCATTATTTTTAATAAATCATACCCGAAAACTTTCGGAATACAAATTTTTATATATTTTCTTTGTAATAGAAAAAAAAATCATATTTGTCCTAATTTACAGTTTTTATTTAAAAATATATATTATCTTTTAAAAATGCATAAAAATGGGTTTATATATATATACACATACACACACCAAGTGGGTGTGACACAAGTAGTAAGTTCTTTGGGCCCCTTAAACATTGGTCACGTTCGATCCCTGGCTGGTGAGTATGGAGAGACATCGCTTGGGAGATTTCAGCCCTTAAATGAACTCCAATACCTCGAAGAATTAGTCTCCACGGAAGATACCTGGATTTACCCGATATATATATATATATATATATATATATATATATATATATATATATATATATATATATATATATATACTTTTCAGTTTTATACCCCCCCCCCCCCCCCCACTTCTACTTCTATAGCCTTTTCAAATTTCAATCAAGCAGACCACTATATACGGGTCAAAATCAATATATCTGAACCTAAACTATTCTTGAATCGATTATTATTACGTGGGAGTGGGAGCAACGTCTACAAAAGCTTGAACCAGTAAATAAAACTCCGAAGTCCAAACAAATGAATACAGCTAACCAATAAGGCAATAACACTTCCTACAACTCTATAGTCTATAGTACTATTACAATACACTTTCACTTCAATTTTATACTATATATAATATAAAAATAAAAATAACAAAGCACAATTAATTCAATTTTCTAAATAATTATTAACCTCATATATATATATATATATATATATATATATATATATATATATATATATACACATAAATAAATATATGTATATATGTGAACATACACTAGTACTTAATGGTTTGACTTCGTCTTCCACCATTGATTTCAGTTGCTTGGAAGAAGAAGGTGACCATGACGAGCAAAGCAAAGAAACCATATGTCACATTCTTATATTTAATGGTTCATAGCCGTCTGAATATGACCCTTATGATAACACCGTTTTCATTTCTATATTCTACACATATCAGAAATATTCAACTCCATCTTCAACCCTTATTGTTCAAAGCCAATAACAACAAGAATAAAGAAATGGGGTCCTTTTATTCTTTGCAATTTCCTTTTGGATCCCTTGAAAGTTCTCAACTTTAAACTCAACCATGTGGGTTCTAAGCTGAAACTTGAAACACTCTGATTAGTGATTGATTATCTGTTTTCTTCAGTCTTCCTTGCAATTTCTCTCCAGGTTCATTCAATTCCCCTTCCTTTTATATTTCTTTCTATGTTTTAATTTGGTTAGTTTGGTTAGTTGTTCTTGTCTCCATATATATGTTATGTTTGTTGTATTTTCAGTTTACCTTATAAACTCTCTCTATGTTGTTGTTCACTTTAGCATCTTTTTTTTAACTGATGACTGATTCTGTTTTTTTCCTGTACAACTAGAATTTTTATAAAGAATATTGAAAACATGGAAAAGAGGAAATTTTCTGAATTGATGTTAGAGCTGATAGTTTTGGCTGAGGAAGTTGCTTCTTTTGCTAAGAATTCTGAAATTGAGATTGATAGTTTTGCTGAGTTTGCTATGTTGGTTGAGAAATTGCTACCAATTTTGAGTGAATTGAGGGATAAAAACATAGTTTTAGACAAGCCACCTATTCGAAAATCGTTGGAATCTCTTGAGAACGAGTTTCGGCGTGCAAAAGCTTTAACAAAAGGCGCGAATTTGAGACACCCTATGAAGCAAATTGAGGACATGACACATGATATTGGTCGGTCACTCGGCCTTTTCCTTGTAGCTAGCCTTGAAGTGTCCACAGATTTTAGAGACAAGATTGGTAAATTACAAAGACAGATGATGGATGCAAGATTTGGTTGCAATTCAAGTATAAGTTCAAGTCCAAAATCAGATTTTGTCATAAGTGAGATGAAGATGATAGGGGAAATAGAAGAGGAAGTAATTAATGTTTCTATTGATGATGTTGCTTTGCAACTTAAGAATGGTAATGATGAAGAATTTGCAGTTGCACTTCTTAGACTAAAGGGGTTCATGAGGAGTGAAAAACTTGATGGTGTTTTGATCAATGAAGAAGCAACTATCGCCATTCTTTTCAAGCGCCTAGGTTCGTGTAATGCGGACAACAGGCTAGCCATAATTCAATTGCTAAGAAGTATAGCTTTTGGAAATGATGAGAAAAAGGTAAAATCCTGAAATTGAAGTGAAGATTTTGATTTTAGTAGTAAATGTTGGTCTAAATGTGTGCAGTCAGAAAATGCATGCAGTCTGGAGTCAACAATTTGGGTCCATCCGATCTTAATTGGACGGTCCAAATTTCAAATTTGGAATTCAATATCAAGCAAAAATCAAAAACTGTTTTTGAAATCTGGACTGTCTGATCTTCATCAGACGATCCCTAACTCACCGACTGCATGACTGCATGCCACTTTGACTGCACCTAATCCAAATTCTAAACTATTGCACCTTTAGTAATTTATCTTACTTTAGAAAGTGGTACACTGCAGGAAAAGATGGCAGAGATTGAGTTTTTATCAGCAGTGGTGAAGTCTTTGGCAAGAGATTCAGAAGAGAGAAGGGAAGCAGTGGCGCTATTGCTAGACCTTTCTGACCTTTCTGCAGTTCGAAGGCGGATCGGAAGAATTCAAGGGTGTATTGTTATGTTAGTTGCCATCCTTAATGGCGACGACCTGGCCGCTTCACATGATGCAGCAAAGTTATTGAAAATGTTGTCTAGTAATACTCAGAATGCACTTCATATGGCTGAGGCTGGCTATTTTAAGCCATTAGTCCAATGTTTGAAGGAAGGTAATACAGGAATTTCATTAACTGATACATATCTTTTGTTAATACAACTAATTTGTGGAAAATACTACCTTTGATCCTGGTCCTATTTATAAGAGAAAAATACAGTTTTAGGATCATTGAATATATGATGTATTTGCTACGTTCATTGAATAACTGATATATTTGGTAAATCAGACAATGATCATAACTCAAGCAAATTTTTCGACTTTTCCTTTACCTGAAAATTTGAAATCTTGTTATCGCAGGATCTGACATGAACAAGATCCTAATGGCTACAGCTCTTTCTAGATTGGAGCTCACAGATCACAGCAAACTTACACTTGGAGAAGATGGAGCAATTGAGCCACTTGTCAAAATGTTTATAAATGGGAAACTTGAATTCAAGTTATCATCTCTAAATGCACTACAAAATCTGTCAAGCTCCATGGAAAACGTGCAACGTTTGATTCGATCTGGAATCACAGGAGGTCTACTACAACTTCTATTCTCGGTAACATCTGTGCTCATGACTCTAAGAGAGCCTGCATCAGCTATTCTTGCAAAAATTGCTCAATCAGAATCCATTCTTGTTAGTGAAGATGTTGCTCAGCAGATGCTTTCACTTTTGAATCTTTTCAGTCCAGTAATTCAA
The DNA here is from genome assembly GCA_039519185.1 of Astragalus membranaceus. NCBI lineage: Eukaryota > Viridiplantae > Streptophyta > Magnoliopsida > Fabales > Fabaceae > Astragalus > Astragalus membranaceus. Next base: position 176,359,376 of record CM076848.1, on the reverse strand, counting down.
GGTCATCTATTAGAAGCTTTAAATAGCATGGCTTCTCATTCTGGTGCTTCTAAAGTGAGAAGAAAAATGAAGGAAAAAGGTGCACTTCAACTACTCTTGCCATTTCTGAAGGAAAATAATAACATTAAAATCAGAAGTAAGGTCTTGCAATTGCTTTATACTCTCTCTAAAGATATAACAGATGAATTAACTGAATATCTTGATGAAACTCATCTTTTCAACATTGTTAATATTGTCGCGTCGTCAACATTAGAGAGCGAAAAAGCTGCTGCTGTTGGCATACTAAGCAATCTTCCTGCCAGTGATAAAAAAGTGACAGATATACTTAAAAAGGCAAATTTGCTTCCCATTTTGATATCCATTGTGAATTCTAGTTCAGGAAGTAGCTTAGTTGAGAGTATTGCAGGCGTTATAATCCGCTTCACGAATTCATCGGACAAGAAGCTACAACTTTATTCAGCAGAACATGGTGTGATTCCTTTGCTAGTGAAATGGCTTTCAAGTAGTTCACCAATCACAAAATCAAGAGCTGCAATATCTCTTGCTCAACTATCACAGAATTCTCTTTCTCTTACTCTTAAGAATTCAAGAAAGTCAAGGTGGTTATGTGTTCAGCCTTCAATGAGTGCCTATTGTGAGGTTCATAATGGCTATTGCTTTGTAAACAGCACATTTTGTTTAGTCAAAGCAACTGCTATTTCTCCATTAATTCAAATATTGGAAGATAAAGAGAAGGAAGTAGTTGGAGCTTCTCTTGTTGCACTATCAACTCTTTTGCAAGATGAAATATGGGAAAGTGGTGTGAATTTCATAGCTAAGTTTTCAGGTGTTCAAGGTATTATAAAGTCTCTTGAAGTTGGTGATGCAAAGGTTCAAGAAAAAGGACTATGGATTTTGGAGAGGATATTTAGGGTTGAAGAATATAGAGTAAAATATGGAGAATCTGCTCAGGTGGTTCTTATTGATTTGGCTCAGAAAAGTGATTCTAGATTGAAGTCAACAGTTGCAAAAGTATTAGCACAGTTGGAACTCTTGCAAGCTCAATCCAGTTACTTTTGAAACAAACAAATCTTTCAATATATTTAGTAATATTATTATAGCAGTGATTTTGTTGTGTTCCATTCATTTGTTTATATTTTTTGGGTGTACATGCTTGTATTTTATCTGATTTTGGATGAGTCATATAGTGCCACTCTGGTGTCTGTATAAATTATTAGAATGAAAGATAGTAAAAAATCAACATGGAAATGGAACTAATTTGGTTTCATGTCAGGAAGGTCATTCAGACAAGTATGTCAAATTTATAGAGGTTCTCTCAGTTTTAAGAAGATTAATTTAGTGAACCTTCTCTCAGTTTAAAATTATAAATAGTAAGAGCAATATTTGATCATGCACGCAATGAAAGCAAGTAAAGAACACAACAAATTTTTAGAAATTTTTAGAGGTTCACCCAACTATGACTACTTCCTCTTCTCACTTCCGGTGAGTTTCCACTATTTTCCAAATTGTCTCAAACTTACTCTTATACAACTTCTACTAGTCGTTATCTGTTTAGAAACTTTCTTCTTGCTTCATGATGACTGATGAGATCCAAAGTAGACCTAGAAGGTTAGGATCATGAAAATTGACAAACAACAATTTTCTCACACAAAGTTTAAGAACAATTGTTCTTGAAAAGAAAAGAGAAGATGAAGAACATCAACAACACAAAATCAAAGACAAAAAAACTTACAAATATAAGGAAGAAGTATCAAAGATGGAGAAGACTTGGAATGGAAGTGGAGATTGATGATCACCACACCTTTCTTGGAAAGATGATAAGATCACTATCGCTAGGCTCTCCTAGCCTCAAGGATGTGAGCTTTAGGTCCTCATCTCAAGAACCAGGGAGAACTTCATATTGAACCTCACCTCATATGCATGTACTTGTCCTCTCACCTATAACTCTAGGTATTTGACTTTCTCTTTGCAAAATGAGGAAATAATTTCTTTCATCAAAGAAGTTTTAACAATTACACTTGGACTTAGAGTATTTATATTGCGGACCTATTGGATCCTAAACCCACAAACTAAAGTCCAATTCAAAACACAAAACAAGGTTCAAGGTCATTCCTTTCTATACAAGGCCGTAGCCTCCTACTAAAGCCAAAATGGCACAAAAATTACAACTCCTTACAATTATTAAAAAGGAAAGCAAAGTATAGGAAACACTAGAGTTGGTTATCTAGAAATTCCCTACTATTTACATGGTCACCTTCAATGTGCTCTTGTCTTAATGATCGGGTTGAGCACATTGAAGTATATTCCCTTGCATTCTTGTTTTTGGTCTTTTGAGATTTGTTCCTTGTGACTTCCATCCAAGCTCTGACGCCGACGTTGACCTTCTGACGATCCGACGTTGAAGACACGACGACCGCCGTTGCATTTGGTCGTCATTCCTCGTTCTCCGGCGGATACTTTTGAGAACGAGTTCATCCGAGTCCAGTTTTTCCAAGTACGGCTCTTTTCTGATCTTTTTATTTTGGTATAGACGTGTTTCTTGACTTAGGGCCTCCTTCCTACAGGGCGATCTGGCGAGGACGAGAAAGACTGTGAGGGTGTCGCAACTGCGTCTCGACAAGCTGGTATTGAAGATGTCTGACGATCGGCGCCCTATCCCAGCCGACGGGGCCGAATCTGCGTCTGCGTCGACCAGATCCGTCAATCCAAGAGAGCAACCGGGTCTGTGGCCAGCCGATCACCTAAACATCGTGAAGGCGGGACAGTGGACGAAGTAGCCGATGTTGTGTCCTCCAGAGGGGACGGTGTTGTGCAGGAATCTGAGGCTGTCTTTAACGGGGCGCGAAGAGATGCAGTCCCAGCAGCCGTGGTGGATCCGTATGGATGGGTATCTCGGGAGCTGTGGCGAATTTGCTCCTGCTCTGGTCCTGATGCCAACCTCAGCCTATTCCAGAAGTACATTGGCGAGCCGGGTCAAGAATGGTTATTAACCGGGGTCCCGGCGGATGAGCCGATATGTTATTCGCCCGATGATCTCATGTTTTTTGTGTACTCTGTCATCCTTTCTTGGATTGGTGATAAGATCACTCTATGGTTAGGCTCTCATAGCCTCAAGGATGTGAGCTTTTAGGTCCTCATCTCAAGAACCAATGAGAACTTCATGTTGAACTTCACCTCTCATATGCATGTACTTGTCCTCTCTCCTCTCACTCTAGGTATTTGACTTTCTCTTTGCAAAATGACGAAATGATTTCATTAATCAAAGAAGTTCTAACAATTACACTTGGACTAAGAGTATTTACATTGTGGACCTAATGGATCCTAAGCCCGCAAATTAAAGTCTAATTCAAAACACAAAATTGGCATATCAATATATACAAGTAAATGTGATATATACAATTCTCCAGCTAAGAATCATTACAGTAATTCAATGGTTAGCTCTCTACATGATACACAGAATTGGCATGCTCGACCGGTATACTAACTAGTGTTAGGGAGAAAACAAAAAAATGGAAGGCGGGAAAATATGATACAACAAAGAGCCAATAAAAAACGGCACATTATCAACATCCTCTCCTAAAGGGTAGCTCACGTGGTTGAGTGAAAGGGACATCGTTGGTAGAAAAACATAGGCATACGGGGTTCGAACCTTGCTCCCCCCTCCCCTCTAACAACTAACACACTAATTACTAACCACTTTGCCTATCTAAAAAAACATCCTCTCCTAAATACTAGGACATCTCATTCAAACAATAAGTTATAAATAGTCTGACACATTTCACACTTCAGGAAGTTAAACGCATTACATCAACAACATTGGTTTAATCAAGAGCTTATAAAAACATAAATGCAAATCAAAAACGAATATACCTTCATAGCATAGCAAATTAGGGGTGGACATCGGTCGGATCTGGTCGGATCCGGTCCAAATACCATCCATCCGAACAAAACCAATATCAGTGATATAAGGCCCACCACCGACCGTTTGAGCTAACGGATAAGGCGGGTAGCGGGTTTACGGGTGGCGGTTTCCGGCGGGTGGGTTAGCTCGGTGGTGACTGTCATAGTTTGTGGTCGATGGACATTAAGATCTCACCATGGATGGCCGAAGATGTAGATACTGCAACTAGTTTCAGGGACACCATTACAACCAGCCTTGTCTTAAATGAAGTTCAATAAAAAAGATAAAAGAAAAATGAAAGTGGAGGAGCAGCTAGCTATTGCTACTTTTACAAAGTTACTACTATTCCGGGCGGGTGCGGATGTTCTGTCCACCCCTATAGCAAATTGAAATATGGTAGTGGACAATTGTACAATTTTCCCTTAGAAGTTACACAAAATCGAAGTTCCCAAAAAGGATTGCATTACGACCATGCTTAGGACTATTGAATAAGCAATACATTTTTTGTCTAAATTTTGTGACCTTCTCCGTTGCATGTAAAATCTTTTTGCTTTCATAAAGTTTTTTTTCCTTTTGGTCTGACTCCTTCATGTTTTAGTTCAACAACTGAAAGTTTAACTTTTTTTGTACAAATTCAACGCAAAATAAAAGTAACCTATAGAGTCTTTTTGCTGTTGTACGAGGAACAACTCTCGTGCGTTACCCATTCCCATGACCAAAATTTTTCATCTGAGCCACCAAGACTGGGCCAAATATTATGCAACTGCTTCAGAGATTTAGGGAACTGAAAAGTAAAATAAAAAATACTGTGAGGAAGAGAGAAGATATACAAACTAATTTACATAATAATTATGATAAAAATCAACATTTATGATATACAAACTAATTTACATGCACGTGTATGTATGGCTTTGGATTAAATTACACAAACAATTCAAAACATAGCTTTTTGCTTCTTTGCCCACAACACTATACACGCCCCCAAACCCCACTCTCTCTCTCCCCTCAATTTTGGGGTTTTTAGTTCTGCAACTCAATATTCAAATTCTCGTAGTACAAGTTTCGATTCATATGGTATTATGTAATTGTTGGCTTTAGGTTTTGCTACCTTTTTTGTACTCTTTCTTTTTGAATGGGTTGGGAAATTTGATTACTCTAATAAGGTTTTTTTTATTATTGTTTCCTTATTCAATCGCCGATTCTAAATACTTTGAAGCTTGAATCGTTTCACTTTCACACCATCGTGGGATTTTGATTTTGGGTAATCAAAGGTTCATTTGTTTTTCTTCGAACGAGAATGGGTGATGTAGCGACCGAAAAATCCGGAGGAGGGATCCTTCGAAGTTCTTGAAAGAAGCCGCCACCAAAGTTTAGTTTAAGGGCAAACATTGGAAAATCCCTATTGAATGGATAAAGGGGGTTTGCGGACCAGGTTTAGGCTCGGGAGTCGTTTATGCGTAGGGAAGGTATTAGCACCCTACGACATCCTTCCTAAGGAAGGTTACCTTTTAACTAAATGTGCAAACATTTGTTACATCAAAAATAATGTTTTTACCCTTATACTAATAATAAGAAAAAGACTCACGAAACGGTTAGTTATTTTTTGTACTTTTTGAGAAAAATGAGAGAAATGAATTTAAAGGAAAAAAAAAGGTTTTTTTATTAGTGCAATTGACAGAGGTCGGCCGCCCTCTGGTCCTACGTATCTCCTGGTAGAGAATCAAATCGCACGTAGTTCTTGGGTAGAAAATGTTTGTGCGTTGACGTTTTTTAGTTTTCTTTTGAAATTGGAATGGGCGTTCGTAATGACCAAACAAGTAGGACTCAGAGTGGTCATTACTCGTAGCCTGTTTGAAAATCAAAATTGTTACTAACGATCAAATAAGCCGGAATCAGAGTGGCACCCACTAACAGTCCGTTAGAAAATAAGAGGTGTTCACAATATTCAAACGAGTTAAACCCAGAGTGACCATTGCTACTAACTCATATTTGAATAATGACTCGACTTAGAAACAATATGGCTACATTGTAGTTTTTTTTGAAAATCAAATAGAAATAGTGAAAATGAATAGGTGTTAACATTTGTTGGGCTTTAGAAAGAGTGAGAATAGAGAATGGGCTGGAACCCAACCCAAATCATTTTTAGTTAAAATAAAACATATTTTGTTAAATGTGGAAAAAAAGAAACTGCTGGAAGCAGCTAGTAACACAATAATAATAAATAAAAAACAAAATAAGTGTAAAAGAAAAAAAAAGGGGAGAGAGCGTGAGCCGTGAACTATTGGGATTGAAATCCCTAAAAACCAAAATGCTGCTAACAGCAGCGTAAAACAGAGAGAGAGGAGGCGATAAATCGTAGGTGAGAGAGAGAGAGGGGAGGAGGAGAATGGCGGAGGGGGACGGCGATTGAGGGAGGAGAATGGGGATGAGGTCGCCGGAGGGACGGCCGTGGTAAGGCGCCGGCGATGGTGAGAGAGAGAAAATGAGAATGAGACGCGTGAAGAGAGAGAGGGAGTGACGGTGATGAAGAGAGAGAGGGAGACGATGATGAAGACCACCGTGACTGTGTTGGCAGCAAAGGGTTCGCGATGGTGATGGGTGTTGACGACGGTGGTGCGACGCCGGAGAAGGACACGCACGGCGGCGCGATGGGACGACCGGTGGCGGCGACCGCTTGGTGGCAGTGACGACTTGGGCTTGCGGCGGCGCGAAGTGAACACGGAGATGAGGGGAGGATGACCATCACTGGCGGCGGTGATTTCGCAAAACAGGTTTGTTTTCTCTTGTTTTTGTTTTCTGATCTTCTTTTCCTCTTCCTCTCATCATCTTGCCTAATATATATTTTTCATTTAAGTTCATACCTACTCTTTGTTCATCATTTTTCGGATCTGACCTCTCCCTCTATCTTCTCTCCAGTTTTTTTTTTTTTTCAGAATCCCCTCCTTTATTTCGATTCTGTTTCTAATTGTTTGAGTTTTTTGTCTCCCCCTCTCCCCTTTGATTGCTGATTTCGTTTTTTATAGATGGAGAAACTTCAGTTTTGTTTTTTTATAAACTGAAATGTCTCCTTCAATTTCCTAATTCATGATTCTGTTGCTCTGGATTTGTGCTGCCCCTTTGCTTATTTTCTAGTTTTGGATATGCAGGTTTAAGCTATAATAGAGACGTGAGAGGGAGCAGAGGAGCAGTGCATCAGTTCTGCACTTTGCAACTTATGAACACACCAAGACTTCCTTCAAGAAAAACAAACATGGACACTACCCAAAATGAAGATGCTCCGTCCTATTTTATTGATGATATGCGTGTTGTGCATATAGAGATAATGGGGTGCTGAGCAAAATGAATACTTTGTGATAAAAAGAATTAGCTCCGTACACTGTAATATCATCTCTTATTTGTATTATGAAAGAATTATAAAAGAATGAATGAACTCAAGTCTTATTTTTTTTTGGGTTTTTACCATTTTCAACTTTGTTTTGTCTTTTCGCAAGATAAAAATAAATGTTAAATAAAGGCCTAAAAACTAAATTCAAAGAAGCAATATTTTTCTTTTTTTTTTAAGAGTTTTTAATTAGTCGGACAAAATTAGGGTATGACAGCTGCCCCTCTTTATTTATATTTTACTAGGAAATACGAAGGGTTTCCAAATTTCTCGAGTAAAATAGAAATAAAGATAAAAAGACACTAATTTTGTCAAGACTATTTTTTTATTATTTTTTGTTTTATTTTATTTTATTATTATTATTATTATTTTTTTTTTTAGAAATTCTTGAAAGATTGGGTTGACATAGAACAAAAGTAAATAAGGATCACTGGGGATCTGAAGGAGCATTGGGCTCTGATGGTCTAATTCGCAGTCGATGCTTGGCGCATTGATTGGAGTTAAACTGAAGGACCGACGAGGTCTGAAGGGCATGCCTAAGCCTGATGGACCCATGGGTCTGATGGAGCGCAAACTAGCAACGGTACTAGTAAAATGGTCTGCTTGGGGGGTGGCCTTTATCGAGCGGCCATGGGGCAAGGTCAGGTCGTTGACCTGATTTGCGCACCTCGAAGGACGTGCACTGTGTTTTTTAGGCGGACACAGCTAGTCTGAAGGGCCTGGGGCCGGATGATCCGTCGGTTGCTCGATAACGCGACGTGCGATCTGGATTGAAGGACCATTGTTGGTCTGAAGGAGCGCTTGGGCTCTGAGGGACCGCTGGGGGTCTAAAAGGTTGGTGCTAGGCTCAGTGCTAACATTATAATTTGAATCTATCTTGACGGGTACAAATATCTATATTTGACCGCATTTAAGGATGCAATGGATGATGTATGTATGGATGCAGTGTAAGCATGTGCAATGATCGATATCTGGGGGATGATGAATGAAATGGGTATACCATGGGTGTTGAACCCGATGGAATGAGAAAGTTGACAACGGTGCATGAGATGTGAATGTGATTGTAGTGATTAATTTTTGGTGTGATGATGAATGTAATGGGTGGATTTTTCCTTTTGCTTTTTCTTATTTATTTTGCTTCTTTTCTTGATGCATGCAATGCGAATGTGAATATGATGCGAATGTAATGCTTTGATGCAAATGCTATGGTGAATAAAGGAAACACGTGAATGCATAGCAAATGATATGATTGGTGATGTGATGAACGTGCAATGCGAAAGTAAATGGACTACAAGAGGCCTGTGAATGATGGATGTTGAAGCTGGTCGGGAACAGAAATTGATAAGCTGTGGATGCGGATGCAGATAACATGCGAATGCAAATATACTGTTGATTGCATGATGGAATGATCTATGCTTTGGTGGGAGTAACGGGTGCAATGTGGATGATTTTTGCCCTTTTGGTTTTCTCTTGTTTTGCCCCTTTTCATGAATAAATGAATGAATGAATGAATGAATGAATGAACGTGCACACGTAATGCTTAGATGAAGGGTTGTGGTAGCCGCATGACTTGATGTTGTATGATGCAATGATTGGATGTTTGTTGGGATGTAGACAGACTTTTGGTAATGACGGGACCGACATTTGGCATTTTTATTGAAGCGATACATGTTATGCGTGGCAATGCATGCCCGCATACGCAATGCGTAATGCACAAGAAGGAAAATTGTGTACGCCAAACAAATGGAATGTGAATGCATATACAATACTTGTATGAAAGAGTTGTGATGGGTATGATCAGATGCATGGCTTTAATTCTAGAATAATGAGGACATGTATAATGCATGATTTGTTGGTAACAACACTTTTTGTTTTTGTAAGGATGCAAAAATGTTTAATGTGAAACGAAACTTTTGATGCTGGAAACAGAGAGCTGAACATTTTGAATTGATCGTTCCTTGGAAGAAAGATTTTTGATGGCTTGGACTTGAACCCTGGTAAGCTCAAGATTGTCATCTTGAAAAGTGTGGCTTGCGGCAATGTATTAGTGCCCTTTCTAGAGATCGAGATGTGTATTTGCAGATGGGTTCTCATTTGGTTATGATGACCCATGATGGCTAAGCTTTCAAGTCTAAGATGTTAACTTAGAGGGATTGTCATTATTGTGGGTCTCTCCCTTTGAAGCATTTGCTTAATAAATATGAAAAAAGTGCGAATGCAAATGAATGTGTCAGTTGACTTAGGGTTCAAGAAATGTAGGGTATAGTCAAGTGTGACACATGAGTGGAGTGGAGGATGAGGTTTATTGGCTCAAACTTATGAGAGATAAGCTTGCCCCAAGGTAAAAATGTTTGATTGCTCCAATTTTGACTTCAAATAGTGGGGAGTGAAACTAAGGAGGACAATGACAACTAAGGATATAGACTGGTTGAGGGATTGGGAACTATGCATGTATTGGGGTGACGCGTGGCTAGGAATGAATGGAATGGGAGGTAGAAGGATTCTTTCGGGCCGAGGGATATGATGCCCCGGTCTACAAGAGGACAAGGTTGCCCCAATCCATGAAAGGTGAAGATTGCCCCCTCTCGATTGTGACAGGGGTAAAGTTAGAATAATGGGTTGGAAATTAGTCTGGTACGACTATATGAACGGGGTGAAAGACGAGGGTATTTTGGGGATGTTAAAAAATCTCCCTGAGTTTGAGTGGAATGGAGGGTGGGGGATTGCCCCATTTTGATATGATAAGTCAAGTAACTGCCTTAGTAGGGATTTGTGGTTTTCCTTGGGAAGGAGTCCACAAGCTAAGACAGTCAAGAGTTTTTGATTCGATGAAAATTCACTTTGTTGATGATCACTGTTATATTCTCTTGATGAACTTCGAGCGTGCAAGCCCTTTTAAGTTTTTTTTTTCTTATTTTCTTTTGTAATAATATTTTTCTCTTTGTTTTTTTTTTGAGCAAATAAATTATTCTGATTATTTTGTCCTATAGTATAAGCTTTGAGAAAAATGGAAGCAACCAATCACTGCTCAGAATAGGCCTTAGGATTGTAATATGGCTAATGACTAAGGATTCATGACGGAGATGATTACTTTGCTCCTGAGAGTGTTCGGGGTTGGTTGAGACAAATAATCTTTTATGCGCTTCACGGTAGAATGAACCTGTTTTAGGATTGTAGCGCATTTGAGGGTTTATGGAGGATAGGATGCTTAGGCCAAATGAAGTGTTTGAGGGTTTATTTCAGACAAGGATCTTTTATAAGCTCGATGGTGTGAAGTATCAGCTCACAATTTCTACTGCTTTGGTTTTCAGGATTTTTCAATCCTCTTTTTTTTGATTTCACCTTTTTTGTGATTTTTCTTTTTTCTTTTGAGCTGAGCGAGCTGTTAGATATGGGATTGATCCTCGTCTAAGGTGTTTGAAAGATTTTTGATTTTTTGGCTCGAAGTGGGTAGCAAAGGGCATTTCTTTTTTTGGATTTTTGGATATAGGAAAATGGCCAAACTCCAATTCAAATCATGGTTGCTTATTTTCTTGAAATCGTAACTATGGGACAAAACTTCATTTTAATATATTTGCTTTTCTTTATTTATTATTTTTTATGCCCTAATTTTTGCTCAGGCTGCTCTTGCGAGTTTTCAACCTAACGGGCTTTTCTTTTTTTGGATCTCTTTTGTGTTTTTTTTTACTCAAAGGACTTGCACGAGTGTTTAGAATGCTAGCAGAAAATCTTAGTGATCATTACTCTGCCCCAGTATGGAGCGTACAAAATGTTGTTCATGAAATTCCATCACTGGGGGAAGTGAATGTAATACTCTCGTGGGGACTGGGCCTTTTATGGATGGTTGGGTCTGGTTTTGGAAATGGCGGAAAGATGGGGGTAGTATAACTGACTCAAACAAGGGTAAGCACACGTGTCATGTTAGTTTATCTTGCAAATGCTTCGTGGAGAGTTAACACCGCTTAAGATTGAACAATTTAAATTGTTAAAACCACACAAGTTAACAAAATAGACATTTAAGCTTCTTATCAAAGGTGTGAGATATATGTTGGCTGGTGTCCTTGGTGGGGCACGCAGTGACTAAGGGTCAAGTCTATGATATGGTCAATATTGTAGTGACCATGGTGGTGAATGAGTTATTGGTGAATTCCATTGAAGGGTTAGGTGGGTGGATGGTTTCCATAAATGTGGTAGGCGTGAGTAGGATGTATATGGGATGAAGAGTTAAGAACTTGTTGTTGGTGAATCAAGTTAGGGTATGACAACATTTTCCAAGGAAGAGGAATCAATTCGAATGTATTTCCAAGAATGCATCGTTTCCCATCAAACAATGTGTAAACAAAAGATCTTATGAGTTTCATTTTTTTATTTTTTGGAAAAATTATTTGAATAAAGTAGAATGCATGAACATATGGATGTTGTTGTACACAGACAATGATGCAGGTGAATGAAATGCCTAATGATATCTAAAGCAAGTGTGTGATTTTTATTTTTTTATTTTTTTTTGTTTGAAGTTCAACCAGAGCGAGAGGCTAACAAAAAAACTATTGGATGATGAACGATGCAAGAATAGAAGAAGATGAAGCAATTCCTAATTTTGTTTTAATGCATGTGAGAGGATTAATGCCCTTGAGATGGATGTGAGAGGAATGAATGATTTTTGTTTTTGTTCTTTATGACGCCTGAAGGAACTGTTTTTGAGATGCATGAGAATGAATGACTTTTGTTTTTGTTTCTTCATGATGCATGAAGAGGAGTAATGAAATAATGAATGAATGTAAATTTTTTTATAATATCAAGGTGATATTATTTTCTCATTTTGGCGTGTGGCTTATGCAAGATGAAGTAAAATAAAAAATATGATATTTTGTTATTTTCTAGATGATGAGATGCATTTTGGTACCATGATAGTGAAAACGATGACCGTATTCTATTATGAATGCATGATAATTTTGTATTTTCTAGTTGAAAGACTAACTATGCTCACGCAACAAGAATAATCAAGTTAAACGCAGCTTGTGTCTTAATGCATGAAGGAACACATGGTGAAAAATGACGAAAATGCAGATGCGAATGCATGAAATGCGTGCATGAATGATCACTTGGAAAGGTCAGCTATTCTAAATGATTTTTGGAGACAATGCGGCACGTGACCGATGCAGAGCCTCTTTCATGTATCAGAATGAAATGCTAAATGCGTATCTATGAATGAGGCGAAAATGATGACGTAATTTTTGAAATGATGCATGTTGAAGCGGTATATAAACGATGTGTGGATGATTTAATGAAACAACCGTTTTTTTTTGGATGAGTGAAAAGGTGCGTGAATGCAATGTTTTTTTTTACATGTATATCATAATATTGCAAATGATGAAATGCCTATATTATCTAATGATGATTTTTGTGAATGATTATGAATGAATGGGAATGCATGCTAAATGAGATATTCAATCACAATTTTTTTAATTGTGATCATGTTTTTTATTCTTTTCTTTTTCGCGAAAAGAAAGAAAAATGCAATGTATGAACGAATAATGTTGCCTGATGCAGAGGCGAGGAAGGTGAATGAATGATCACTTGAAAAGATTGGCTATCCAAAATGATTTTTCGGAGGCAATGCAATATGATGATGAATAATGCAAGAAAGTGGCATCATTTTATTATTTTTCTTTTATTTTGCATGTCAGATGACTAATGCATTTTTATTTTTCTATGCATGAAGAGGAGTAACGAATATAGTATATTTTTGGGTATGCAAGATGATGAAAGTTGGACAACTATGTAGCGTCTTTATTTTTTTTTTTAGGAGGATGATATGCAAGTTAGTACCATGAGAACGAGATGTATATGAAAACAAGTTACTCGTTCTATGGTGATTTTTTATTTTCTAGCAAAATATAATGCCCATGATGACAGATATGTATGAAAAATGCGAATGCATGAAGAAATAAATGTTTGATTCTAATGCAATTATTTTCGCTTTCAGAGAGGTAGTGCAACATGTATGCAGACTCTTATTTTTGATTTATTGGATGACAAATGATACAATTATAATGAAATGATTTTTTTGTTTTATTTGGGAAATGACACATGAATATGGAATTGTTGCATTTAAACTGGGATGACCACATGAGGGAAATGATGTATGAATGTTATGTTTTTTTTTTAAAATGTAATTCAAGACTTTATGAATGATGTGGTATCTACACTGTGTGATCATGACTTTGAATGATTATGAATGAATGTCGGTGCCTATGATGCCATTGCCTTTTTTTTTGTGTGCGAGGAAACAAAATGCATGACACTTGCAGCGACTTTTTTTTTTAATGCGTGGAAAAGAGTAATGAACATAACCTTTATATAATATGGGGGTAATATTCTTTTGGTGTACGGATATGCAAGATGAACGCAATCTTGAAAAAAATGATACCTTCGCGATGCATGATAGTGCAATAACAATGAAATGCGTATGGAAGAGTGATTTTAGTATGAATGAATGATGATTTTTTTTGTGTTTTCTTTGAATAAAGTATAATGCATGAACACATGGACCTTTGTTGTACATGAGCCACAATGGAGATGAATGAAATGCGTGATGGTTTATCTTTTTTTTTTATTTTATGCTTCAACTAAAATAAAAAGCTAACAAAATGCTATTGGGTGATGAATGATGCAGTAATGAAGAAATTTATAATTTTTGTTTTGACGCATGTTGAAGGACTAATGCATTTGAGATGGATAGGAATAAATGACTTTTGTCCTTGTTTTTTATTTTATGATGCATGAAGATGATGCAAATAAATTTTTATAGTAGCAATGCGATGTATGCGTATGACAGATGATGCAACTAGGATAAAATGATGCATGTATGGAGAAATTTCGCATTTGGACTATGATGACAATATGAGCGAAATGTTATTGAATGTCTCATGCAATAATGATGTTGCAAATGACAAGATGCCTACACTATTTGATGATTTTTTTTCGATATTTATGAATTATGAATATATGATGAATGGTACGGTAGGGAAATGGCAATGTGATGCATATGATGAAAAAAATGATTTTATTTTATGATAATTTTTTGTATAATGAATGAAAGGAATGATGTCGTCTCGTATGCATGCAAATGAAGGAAGCATGAAATTTTTTTGAGTGATTTTAATTTTGGAGAAAAACTAACGAGATTGATAGAGAGGGTAAGTATAGTGTCCCTGTGTCCTAGGTGGGTCATGTCTAAATTGGGATTTTTAACATGATCTAGGGTCACTTACGTGATCAATCTCTCAGGTGGCTCTATTCGCTTCCTCACAAGGGTCTCCAGAGCTAAAATCCCCTTCATGATATGATCCACAACGATAGCGAGCTACCTGGTGTGGGATACCATGAAAGAGCGTACTCTGGTTGAGATTTTTATGAGAGTCAGACAGATAAAATCCAGAATGACTGTCACTAATAATCTCCGCTCGTCCTAGGTTATTTGCAGACCCGGGTATAGGGCCCCACTCGAAGGTGTGTGCAAAAGTGTAAGTGAGGTGTGTGATGAGAGCAAAATACTTAAACTAACCAAACTGGACAAGATGTACAACAATAATAACAAAAAAGTCGTCTACCCTAAGGTTCAATAATATAAAGAAATGCTAATAAATAAATAATATAAGAATAAAGGTAAAAACAAAATAAAATTAACAAATACTTACACATTTAGTTAATTTGGCTTGACTCTCTTAATTTGTCCCCAGTGGAGTCGCCAGCTGTAGCGACCGAAAAATCCGGAGGAGGGATCCTTCGAAGTTCTTGAATGAAGCCGCCACCAAAGTTTAGTTTAAGGGCAAACATTGGAAAATCCCTATTGAATGGATAAAGGGGGTTTGCGGACCAGGTTTAGGCTCGGGAGTCGTTTATGCGTAGGGAAGGTATTAGCACCCTACGACATCCTTCCTAAGGAAGGTTACCTTTTAACTAAATGTGCAAACATTTGTTACATCAAAAATAATGTTTTTACCCTTATACTAATAATAAGAAAAAGACTCACGAAACGGTTAGTTATTTTTTGTACTTTTTGAGAAAAATGAGAGAAATGAATTTAAAGGAAAAAAAAAAGGTTTTTTTATTAGTGCAATTGACAGAGGTCGGCCGCCCTCTGGTCCTACGTATCTCCTGGTAGAGAATCAAATCGCACGTAGTTCTTGGGTAGAAAATGTTTGTGCGTTGACGTTTTTTAGTTTTCTTTTGAAATTGGAATGGGCGTTCGTAATGACCAAACAAGTAGGACTCAGAGTGGTCATTACTCGTAGCCTGTTTGAAAATCAAAATTGTTACTAACGATCAAATAAGCCGGAATCAGAGTGGCACCCACTAACAGTCCGTTAGAAAATAAGAGGTGTTCACAATATTCAAACGAGTTAAACCCAGAGTGACCATTGCTACTAACTCATATTTGAATAATGACTCGACTTAGAAACAATATGGCTACATTGTAGTTTTTTTTGAAAATCAAATAGAAATAGTGAAAATGAATAGGTGTTAACATTTGTTGGGCTTTAGAAAGAGTGAGAATAGAGAATGGGCTGGAACCCAACCCAAATCATTTTTAGTTAAAATAAAACATATTTTGTTAAATGTGGAAAAAAAGAAACTGCTGGAAGCAGCTAGTAACACAATAATAATAAATAAAAAACAAAATAAGTGTAAAAGAAAAAAAAAGGGGAGAGAGCGTGAGCCGTGAACTATTGGGATTGAAATCCCTAAAAACCAAAATGCTGCTAACAGCAGCGTAAAACAGAGAGAGAGGAGGCGATAAATCGTAGGTGAGAGAGAGAGAGAGGGGAGGAGGAGAATGGCGGAGGGGGACGGCGATTGAGGGAGGAGAATGGGGATGAGGTCGCCGGAGGGACGGCCGTGGTAAGGCGCCGGCGATGGTGAGAGAGAGAAAATGAGAAGGAGACGCGTGAAGAGAGAGAGGGAGTGACGGTGATGAAGAGAGAGAGGGAGACGATGATGAAGACCACCGTGACTGTGTTGGCAGCAAAGGGTTCGCGATGGTGATGGGTGTTGACGACGGTGGTGCGACGCCGGAGAAGGACACGCACGGCGGCGCGATGGGACGACCGGTGGCGGCGACCGCTTGGTGGCAGTGACGACTTGGGCTTGCGGCGGCGCGAAGTGAACACGGAGATGAGGGGAGGATGACCATCACTGGCGGCGGTGATTTCGCAAAACAGGTTTGTTTTCTCTTGTTTTTGTTTTCTGATCTTCTTTTCCTCTTCCTCTCATCATCTTGCCTAATATATATTTTTCATTTAAGTTCATACCTACTCTTTGTTCATCATTTTTCGGATCTGACCTCTCCCTCTATCTTCTCTCCAGTTTTTTTTTTTTCAGAATCCCCTCCTTTATTTCGATTCTGTTTCTAATTGTTTGAGTTTTTTGTCTCCCCCTCTCCCCTTTGATTGCTGATTTCGTTTTTTATAGATGGAGAAACTTCAGTTTTGTTTTTTTATAAACTGAAATGTCTCCTTCAATTTCCTAATTCATGATTCTGTTGCTCTGGATTTGTGCTGCCCCTTTGCTTATTTTCTAGTTTTGGATATGCAGGTTTAAGCTATAATAGAGACGTGAGAGGGAGCAGAGGAGCAGTGCATCAGTTCTGCACTTTGCAACTTATGAACACACCAAGACTTCCTTCAAGAAAAACAAACATGGACACTACCCAAAATGAAGATGCTCCGTCCTATTTTATTGATGATATGCGTGTTGTGCATATAGAGATAATGGGGTGCTGAGCAAAATGAATACTTTGTGATAAAAAGAATTAGCTCCGTACACTGTAATATCATCTCTTATTTGTATTATGAAAGAATTATAAAAGAATGAATGAACTCAAGTCTTATTTTTTTTTGGGTTTTTACCATTTTCAACTTTGTTTTGTCTTTTCGCAAGATAAAAATAAATGTTAAATAAAGGCCTAAAAACTAAATTCAAAGAAGCAATATTTTTCTTTTTTTTTTAAGAGTTTTTAATTAGTCGGACAAAATTAGGGTATGACAGGTGATGCTTCGAAATCTGCTTGTGCTGATTGTTTCAATGAATTGATGTCGTCGATGCCTGGTTTTCGATTCCATTTCATGATGAGGAGCTTGTGATGTACTATCTAAAGCGGAAGATTTGTGGAAGAAGGCGAAGTTCAACGCTATTCGTGAAACCGATGTGTACAAGTGGGCTAAACAAAATCGGTTTACAACTGGTTCGAAAAAGAAAACCGGTTCAAAAAATGAAAACCGGTTTAGAACTGGTTCTGATCCGAACTTGATCCAATTTGAGAGAAAAACGGTTTTTTATGAAAACGGTTTTGATAACCAAACTGGACTGCATATATGGATCAGTTTGGTGCAGTTCCTACACCGTGCACACCCCTAGGGGAGGACGGATCGAGCTGGCTGAGACACAAAAGGTGCCACTAAAATGGATAACATTACCACAGCTGATATGACAAATAATGTCCAAAAACAGATTCTGGACCCATAGGTACTCTGTCATAGGATAAAATAAGTTATAGATACAAGACATCATAAACTTGTTATGTTCAAGTCCTTCAACAAGAATATAGACTCCAAAGTTTCAGATACAAACATGTATACATCTAAAAAAAATTGAAAACAAAATTCTAAGTACTTGGCTCTCCATTATTGATGGCACTTGATCCCCAAAGCAACCAGGTTTGAATGAACGGTTTCACTTCTCAAAACAATTGTCCCTACATAAATAGTTTTACAACTAAAAGCATTTAAAACTAATTTTTTAAAAATATTTAAAATATTTTTATTATATACTTTAAAAAATAAAAAGAAAAGAATTTTATAATTTTTTTAATAAAAAAAAACCTTTAGCGAGCTGTTGCCACCACCCACTGTCGCGGTGGTCGTTAGAGCGCCGTCGTGCACCGTCATGGGGTCGCCGGAGTATCGCCTCCATGGTGGTCGACGACCTCCACCGACCTCCACTTATTTCTTTTATATATTTGACAAATATTATTTTATTTTAAATTGTACATTTAAAAGTTAGTTTTTTATTGGAAAAAATTTAGGTTTTTATTTCAGAATTAAAAATTACTTTTTTTGTCAAAAAAAGTTTTTTTTTTATTTAATTTATTTTTTAATTTATGAATTTTTTTATATTTGTAGAGTAGTAATTCGATTATTTGGAAAAGTACTGAATGGCCCACAAACTATTCATAAAGTTAAATGGATAGATTGAATGGATGGTCGATTGATAGATGATTTTGCTACCCTTAACTAGTGCAAATTCTCTCATGTGCACGTCTTTTTGTTTTTTATTCTTTATATGAATTAATGTTATGCGTAAATAATAGTAAAAAAGGTGAATCAATAAAAAATGAAAAAACGCCAATGAAGAGTTATGAGAAGTTAAATAATCGCTCGTAAAGATTTATACATAAAGGATAATTTAGGAAGAAAAACACGAAACCAAAAATGTTAGTTATCACACCCAATTCTCTTTATATTGTGTAGATTAATACCCTTGTTAAAAAAATAAATAATTAATACTATATATAAAAATTATATTTATTATTATATTTTTGTTATTTATAAAAAATTATTTCAAGACAATAATTTTAGTGGAATCATGGATGAAAATTTTAACAGAAAGATTTGAAGAGTGAAAAAGATAAAGTAGTTAGAGAGGGTGGGGGAGAGGGTGGAGGAGGGGGGGGGGGGAGGGTAATGATATTTGTGAAAAATGAATTATATATGAAGAATAAATCCTCATTTACTCATGAAGAGCTTATGTTAAACAACCATGTGGTGCACAAAGTGTGAAAACTTCAAATTTGTTAGAAGTGTGAGCTAATGTTAAACATCCTCCATGTTCATGCGCTCCTTCTTGCACTCACATGCTCATGCGCTCCTTTTTTTTTGACAGTAGCTCATGCGCTCCTTATTTACACAAAAATAGTTAAAAAATTAGATATACTAAATAACTTTAATAATTATATACAAGTAAATGGTTATAAATATTTCACATATATGGATAAGTTTGGAAGCTAAAATTGAATAAACATTACGTTATTCTTTTAAAAAAATGATTAGATATCATGTTATTTTTGTTAGTGATATTTGTAACAATTTAGAAATCAATTTAGCAAACTTGAGTCTAGTTATTATAATTATAATTGTAAATGAATGTAATAGATGAAAAATAATGAATAGATATTATACTTGAAACTCGGGTTTACTAATACTAACAACTTAATTTTCGCTGTTGGAGGAAATGTAGTTTTAGGTGGTGATTCAAACCTAATTCTTTTGGAGATAGAAAAGGGGATAAAACAAAACATTGTAAATATGAGAATGTCACTCTAACTAAAATAGAAGAATTTCAATAAAAAAATAAACAAGAATGATTATTTTAAAAGGTATGAGCGGAAATACCCATAAGGGAAGTAAAAGTTAGGAACATGTTGTTCCTTGTGTATTGTATTGTATGCTCATCTTAGTAAATAGAGTAATAGACTATGTTATTGCCAACATCTGATGTGAGTACACTTTTCGGTTTGAATTAAGCCTTATTACTTAAAAATATTAATTAACTGTTTGTTTGTAAGTGGTCTTTGGGAGAACTCACTAAGATTTGTATCTCACACTGTCATTGTGGATTATTTTCAGAGTTAGCCGGGACAGAAGATGTTAGAGGAAGTCTCTAAAACCCAACCTGGTCTTGAAGATTTCATCTTAGATAGTTAGTAGTATTTGTATATAGTTAGTAGTATTTGTAACTTGAAGTTATATCATTCGAGTTATTAAAATCACATTTTCTAATTATTGTGAATGTGATTATCTTAGTTTCTACGGTTGAGAAATTATGATAGGATCCATAAATCATCTTCACTCAAATAGAAAAGTGAACTGTAAATTGATGAAAATAGGGTTGAATCAAAGTGATTCAAGACCCTAGACAGAATTACAGATGCAGAAAAATAATCGAAAAGATAACTAAGGCTCTTCGAGAGGCCTAATCTCTCCCAAGAGACTCTAGGTCTAATCCGATTTCTTGCATACCTTCTCAATTCCCTCCCACTACTATTTATAGTACTCAACTAACTCTCTCATTTTCCCTCCACTTTGCCACATAAGCAAGTGGTTACAACAAACACTTATTTCCCTACCCATACACTTTGTTCTCCCACCCTTCATTTACTTAAGATCCTATCAAATTAAGGTGTTATATTTATGGTATATCCAATTTATAATTGAACAAATAAACCGATTCGTGAAGTGAATATTAAAAGCCCAAGTCATCCCTGCAAATGCAATTTATAAGGTAAGGATTGTCTACACTCAAGTTCGGTACTATAGTACCGAACTGGTTCAGCATTATGGTATCATACCAATTCGGTACTATAGTACCGTACCGGTACAAAACAGAGCAGTATAGGAGTGTGTTCGGAAGCATGGAAGCATGAGGATGTTTTTGAAATATTTGAGGTTTGGGGTGAGTGATGAGTAGGGAGGGATGCGTAAGAAGTATGGGCCAAATATTTAAAACGTAGGCCATCACTTTTCCCACACCCCTCCCTACTCACCCCACACCCCCAAACCCCCGAAAACCCAAAAGTACCCCTAACTCAAAAACACTCTTTCTCCCTCTCAAACCCCTCACACCCAGCCGAAACCCTCTCCCTCTCCTTCACCCTCTTCGACTTCTCCCTCTCCCAAACCCACTCAATCTTCGATTTTAACCTTCAAACTCATTTTCAGAACATAAGGTACACAATTTATAACCTTCATTTACTTGCATTTTGCTTGATTTGCTGTGTTTTATCGTTTTTCCACTTCTGCATTTTCGCAAATCATTCGGTTGACGAAAACCGAATGCTCCTAAGGACGAAGCAAAACGGATCCATTCGGTTGAGGTCAACCGAATACGTTCGGCTGAGGTCAACCGAATCATACTGATACTATTTGTGTTTGATATGTTCGGTTGCAGGTATGATCCAATTCGTTACCCTCATTGAATGAAATGCTGGGAGGATTCCATTCCAAATGAGTTTTGGAGACTAGAGTTGCATTGTTCCTTTTATTTTGTCTTGGAAGTTGGCCCTTGTATTCGTGGTGTCAACAACATGCGCTATGGCAACATCCTTACTGATACGCATGCCATCTGCCAAGCGTATGGGGGTGTTGAGGGTGTGGAAGCCTCGTTAACATACTATCAGACCGGGAGCTTCAAGGTCGCCAGGATTATGCCTGCGGTTGCCTCTGATGGGAGTGGGAGTGACAGTGATACTGCGAGTGATGCTGGATCCGGCTCTGTTGTTACCTAGTTGTAGTTTTTTACTGTTATTTTGTTTATCAATAATTGTAATTTAACGTCACTGATTTAGTAATGAATAAATCTTGGGTTGATTATTTTTTGGTTTACAGTACCGTTTAAATAAAACAACAATTTTATTATTAAAAAACGTCACCGTACATAAAACTCGAAATACACGAAAATGATAAAATGACTGAAACTACTGAGCTGGTGGAGTTAAACGACTAAGGATCTCAGCGACGGTCCGTGTGGTTTCCACGTACAAATGCATATAACCCTTACATTTAAACAGGACATAAATGGACATCATTTCTTGGACGTCATCGTTGTTCTTGACATCCATTGTAGACCAGTGCACACGTCCATCAGACCAATTGGGTTTCCAATGAACTATACGAGTTATCTCTCGCTCGTCGCCCTCCACTTGCACCTTACCCAGTAGTTTATCTTTTAGGGTAGCAAATGTTATGTTGTGTTTAAGCCTACACTGCATTGTGTCTCGCCCCTCGAAACAGACACCATCAACTTTGTTGGTGATGATGCCCTGATGATGAATGATAGTGAGGGAAGAATCCTCTGAGTATTGTGTTAGGGGCATTTTTTGTGTTTATACGATTTGGTGGAGAAGAAGAAGTAGAGAAGGGGTTAGGGTTTTTGTGAAGTAGAAGGGAAAGCTGAAGCCCAATTTATAATAGGCGTGGGGAAACATGAGCCGTTGATCAAAATTTTAGATCACAAATTTGAGCCGTTTATTTTTTATCCGTTGGGTCACAATTTCCAAAGGAAATGCCATCCACTCTTTTTCCTGACACGTTTGACTGGTTGTGAGCCATTGGTTAAAAGTGTCGGTAGAATATGAGCCGTTCAATTTTTTTTTTTTATTTAAAAACCCCCGTATTCAGCTGCCTTGATCCGAATTTATTCGGTTGGGGTCAATCGAATCCTCTAAAACTGGAAAAAAGGGGTGTGTGCCAAAAAATACACCTTCGGTTGCCCATAACCGAATTATTTCGGTTGCCCGTAACCGAATCGGCGAAAAATGCGCGTTTCATTAATGACCTTTTGGTCATTTCGCAGGGTTAGGGGGTGTGGGGTGAGTAGGGAGGGATGTGGGAAAAGCATGGGCCAAAACGTCTGGGTCTAGTACAGGGCCGAGCCCATTATATGCATAATCCAACCCAATTTTTCCGGTTTTTGTCGCCTCAAGCTTAAAACCCTTCTGTCCTGGTTATCTAATTCTCTTCCCTCCTTCTTCCTTCTACCAAAACCTGCTCCGTGCCATTACTTCGCGTCGGCAATTTCTGGATAGCTAATTTTTACCGCCGCACCTGAAAACGGCTTAGCAACACGCCGTCGCGCCGCTATCGACTAAGTAGCTTAGGGTTTCTGTTTAGTTATTCTCAAAATGCTACGTAAAAATATCCGTTTGAGGAGAGAGTATTTGTATAGAAAGAGCTTGGAAGGAAAAGAGCGTTTGCATTACGAGAAGAAGCGCAAAATCAGAGAAGCTCTTAAAGGTTCCTTCTTTTCCTCTTCACTTCTTCTAATTTCCCCTTTTTTTTTTTTAAATTTTGTTTATAATTATTTTTTTTGTTTTGCAGAATGGAAGCCCATTCCTACTGAGTTGAGAAACGAAGAGGCGGCACTTCGTCGTGAAATTGATTTGGAGGATGAAAACCTAGCTGGTATTCTGTTTTTTCTCCTTTCCGATTTTTAAATGAAATTTTCATTTTAGTAATAATAGTTTAGTTGCTAATGCAATGAACTTGAGTATGACTATACTGTTATAAAATATTAATGTATGGTGGATTTTCTCTTTTGTATATAGTTTTCTTTAAGAGAAGTGACATTTCATTCAGAGAGATGTTTGGTATACAAATTGATTCCATTAGTTGTCCAAGAGCCAGATTGTATAAACTTTTCAACAGGCACTTTAGGAAAATAAAATTGAAATATTCCTACATTAATTACTGATTATGAGTCTTCTAATTAATAGCTTCCTGCGTAAGTTGAACTTGAAGTCAATTTCTACATTTCAATATTTTTGGAAGCTCTCTACCATATATAAATTTGTAAGGATTTTTTTGTCAAATACTTTTCTAAATGAAGAGTTTCTATTAGCGATAAGTTAATCCAAACCCGGCCTATGTCCCCGCAGATGTATACCACAATGAACTCTCATGAAGCCTTGTAAACTGTAATGGGGAGCCATATACAGAAATAATATCAGTATAAAACAAAATGTTTTCCTTTGAATTATGTAGTAAAAACAGAAAAAGTCCACTTTGATCAATTTTTTTTGAACTCGGCCTATGTCGTCACAGATGTATACAATGATGAACTCTCATAGAAGTGTTGTGAATTGTTATGGGGAGCTATTTAGAGAAATAATATATCAGTATAAAACAAAATGTTTTCCTTCGAATTCTCTATGTAATAAAAACGTAAAAAAGTCATCACTTTTTGAAATTAAAGTCTGTTTACATGACTTAAAATAATTCTGGAATGGCGGAGTTTTTGAGCCTTTGAAAATTTGATTATTATTATTATTACTATTATTATTATATCTCTCTTTTATAAACCTCCTTGCATCATATTTTCTCTCCTTAATTGTGTCCTTCAATATGGGGTTTGATTTGGTTTGTAATTTGTGGATTTTTCCACTGTGTGCTCTACAAAATTCAGTCCCAAGAACAAACATTGATGATGAGTATGCACATGCTGCTGAGAAAGATCCTAAAATTTTGCTTACCACATCCAGGGATCCAAGTGCTCCTCTTCAACAGTTTGTAAAGGTTTGCTTGTTTTCATTGTATGTAGCTATGTATTGCTGATTGTTTCAAATATTTTATTTAAGTTATACTATGTTTTATTTATTTGTTGCTATACTGTGACAACTTATTATATCTAATGATCTTCAATTCTTTGTGTAGGAGTTGAGTATTGTCTTTCCCAATGCTCAAAGAATGAATCGTGGTGGTCAGGTTGGAAGCTTTACCATTTTACCATCCATTATCTTATTTTCGAACCCATTGTTCAGTATGCTTCAGCTATTTGGTGAACCTTATTTTCAAAGTAGTTGCATTCATGGTTGTCAAATTCTTGAGTCAACTCATAACTCATGGAATCACACGAGTATTCTTGCAAAGTGTAATTTCACATGGAATTATAGTTTCTTTGGATAAGAAACTTAGGAAATTCTGAATTACTAATATTTAATTGCATCTCAATTCTGTTTTATTTGGTG
Organism: Astragalus membranaceus; assembly: GCA_039519185.1. Lineage (NCBI taxonomy): Eukaryota > Viridiplantae > Streptophyta > Magnoliopsida > Fabales > Fabaceae > Astragalus > Astragalus membranaceus. Next base: position 176,334,512 of record CM076848.1, on the reverse strand, counting down.
TAGTTTAAAACTGTTCCTCATATATGTTTGATAGTAATTTCCCCCCCAGTATGACTACAACTTAATTATTTGATTTTCCAATCTTGAACAGTATGGCTGTGTTTGTTTGATCTGGTCAAAATGTAATCTTTGGTTGATTTAAGCATGATAGCACATATAGCTCAAATATAGTCATTTATTAATCCTAAACACCTCGAACAAATAAATTATAGTTATACTAATACTAATACTCAATGATCCCTTTTGATGTGACTATTTATATTTATGCTTCCGTTTCATTTCAGGTTGTTTCAGAGATTATAGCATCTTGTCGGTCGCACGACTATACAGATGTTATCATGGTTCATGAACATCGTGGTGTGCCAGATGGTTTAATTGTTTGCCATCTACCATATGGTCCTACTGCATATTTTGGATTGCACAATGTGGTAAGTTTAGGTCTTACGCTGTTTACTATATGGATTTTAGGGGACTACACGTACTAATTTGATGTTTCTCGAAGGTTACAAGGCATGAAATTAAAGACAAGAAAGCAATTGGAACCATGCCCGAGGCTTATCCACATCTGATTCTTGATAATTTCTCTACCAAGGTATTCGTAAATCAATATGTGCTTTTATTAGTTTTTTGCATACTTTGTTCACTGCTAATGTCTGTCTGTTCCCTTCATCCCTTCATCATCACTAGGCATTCTGATAAATGTTGACCTTTTAGTACCGTTGGTTCATATCCTATTCAAATATGGAAAGATTGTGGTTCAAAACTGTTTTTTGAGTAGTAAAAACAAGTTGCATTGCATTATTGGATAGATGTAACATTAAATGATATAGGTTGTACCTTGATATTATAGCAAACAAAAAAAACATGAGAAAAAAGTTTGAGAGTAGTTCACCAAGGTTTACATTGAAAACACTGGTAATTCATGATTTAGCATCTGAATTTTCTTATATTGCTTCTGTTCTTGTTTTTTGGTTTTTTTTTATTTGCTGACTGTCTTTAAGAAAATATGCTTCTGCAAACTCAATTTTATCAAAAATAATAATTACACTATCTTCAAGAATGATAACACTGCTTTTGTGCTAAGTGCCGACAGCTCATATTACTTTCTTTTGGCTTTAAACAGTTGGGTGAAAGGACAGCCACCATTCTAAAATATCTATTTCCAGTGCCAAAACCAGACACTAAACGTATTGTCACTTTTGCCAACCAGTCTGACTATATTTCGTTCAGGTCAGTCAAATGTATCCGGTTTTATCATTTTCCTTCACAATTATTTGTTCAAGTTATATTAAGATTTTGTGGTTAGGGTTTGTTTTCTTCTCATTTGAAATTTTGTGCATACAGGCATCATATATATGAAAGACATGGGGGTGCTAAATCTATAGAGTTGAAGGAAGTTGGTCCCCGGTTTGAAATGCGGCTATATCAGGTTTGTATTACAATTAAGTTCACTATTGATTGCTTTGTTATTAGTGATGTTATGATGATCCTCCATTACATGCTACTAAATTCAAGAAAAACTCCACGATTTCCATTTGCTTAAAGATATTATGTCTCAACTCTCAATTAAAATAAATTTATGGTATGAAAAAATCCTTATAAGCTTATAGATGTTTATGAAGAAGTTAAATGAGGCAGGCTTCTGAAAAAAGTAAGATACAAACGTTAATTTTAACTTATACAACAATGTTTACAAAACTCAATTAATATGATCTAAACTGTCTTAGGCTTTCTATACTGTACCTTGGTTTTTGATGTGTTTATTATTGTCGCATTCACCTATTTGGCAATCATATTCCTAGGTCGCTCGTCATTGAATATCAAACCTGTTCCTTATCAGATCTGACTGTCAAAACAACTCTGATTATTTAGCTCCTCATGTTTCTTCAACTTTTTGCAGATAAAGTTGGGAACAGTGGACCAAGTTGAAGCTGATACAGAATGGGTCATCAGACCTTACATGAACACAACTAGGAAGCGGAAGTTTCTCAGTGAATGATGCAGGCATAATAATGATATCGTTAAACCATATTATGCAATTTAAGCTCGCATTTCACTATGTACTTTAAAGGATGTGCTTAGTTTAGGTGGAACGAAAAATGATGAATTTTGGAATGGCAATTATTTAACACCTGGGCACAAAATCATGAGAAAATGAAATGAAACGTGCCTCTTAATTTGTTCTGAGAATTATTTGTAAGAGTTTAATTTTGATACTTGTATTGTATGTGTGTTTCATCATGTCCTCATACTTGATTTATAAATCCTAATTATCTTGGCAATTTGAATTTGTTAATTACTAAGCACTTAAACTGCACACGTTCTTCTTCATAGACACCTCCGTCCTATTTGTACACAAAGAGCTTAGGAGGCTGTCATAGCAGAAACAAATAAACATCTGCATATATGTTGACTTTGTTCTGGTATTTGTTGCACACATAATAGACCCCACATGAATGCATCTCGTTGTGTCAGCTGGAATGTTTGGACCATGAAACAATTCATCCACTAGCGCTCTTCTGGCTTTTCTTCATTCCACAGACTCCATGCCTGAAATGATACAAAACTAGAGTAGGGTTCAGATCTGTTCCAGTTTTTCACCCATTGGTGGTTATGTTAAGTATGTGTTTGGGGGAGCTGTTTTAATAAAGATGATTTTCAATGAACTCGATTTTGTAAAATTGAGTTCAAAGTGAAGTGATTTTGTGTGTGGATATTTTACCTTGAAAGATAATTCGATGTAAAACTTAGTGTAAAGCTCTCAACCAAACACAAGTTACCTTTTATCAATACTAGGCAAGCCTAATTTTCAAACCTTAGTGAAGAAGGCTTAATCACCCTATTGTTATTAACCAATATTTTAGTTGAATGAGTTCACCTACCTTGTATACTGGTCCAAAACAACCATGTCCTAACTTTTTACGGTTTGAAAAGTGATTTGTTGTATTAGAGATGGTTGAAAAACCAAATATTGTTGATAACTCCACATCTTCTTTCTCCCTTTTGTACTTGTGAAATACTTTTAGCATCCCTAAAACGATAGGTTAAAAGGATATTTTGGAGGAACATGAATGAGACTTTAAAATTGAACATTACTCTTCATTTAATATTGGAGATTTGGAGTATACCGCCAAGAGTCAAATTTTCAATTTGAATTCACATGACTTTGTTAGCTTCGTCCTCTTTACAAATGTAAATGCGGCTAGTCCGAGAACCATGATGAAACCAGAGAGTAAAACATTTTTGTTTATGGTAAATCACATTTCACTCATGTAAACTTTCTGGTAATAACCAATGCTCGGTTGAGTCATGGGTATCCTGAAGTAACAAAAGTTAATCCTCGTAAGGTTAGGGGTAAGGCAAAAAAAGCGTGAAGCGTGCTTATAAAAAAAAGTAACCCATTTTGGTTACAATCTTCCTCATCTCTGTATTCTTGAATGTCCTCGTGAATTTTGCGAAATGTGACGAATGCAGAAAATATGATTCTAACCGCTATTTAGTCTCCTAACAACACTCTTAATTGATTCGTGCCTATCAGAGATCAAGCAGAGGTTTGGCAAGGGTGTTACAAATGTCTGCAAGCGTTGGGAAAAAAAATCACTCATCGGATGTCTCACCCCTTACAAAGGTGTATGCTATTGGAATTGTGTTGTTCCTACCATCCTGCTCGATAAATAAGTTCGACCACCCTTTTGGAGTTGTCAGGATGAATCTTTGACTGAATAGACCAGATAGGTCCATCTAGATTTTTGTTTTTTTCACTTTCAACATGGACGAATTGGTGCATGCAAAGACAACACCTTTTGGGTTAGTCCTTTCAGCATTTCCATTGTAATATACTTGGACAAACAATTCTATTGGTGCCATGATTGTGCGTAGGAAAGTTTAGGAGAGGAATTCGTAGAAGAGTTTTGGGTTCTGGTGGTGCAGTGAATGAATGGAGGATGGTGCGTATTTATATTGGCTGGGTGAGAGGTGTTGATTAATAGGTTTGTGTACAGTTCAAATGGTGAGTGACCAAGTGTTGTGTTGAATTCGTAGTAGAGTCTTGAGCTCCGATCCTACACTCCTCACCTCCACTACTATTTTTGGCACATAGGACGGAGTAACTAACTTTGTCCTACAATCCTCACCTCCACATTTTTTCTAGCACATAGGGAGGAGACATCAATGTCTTTGATTCTACACTCCGTACATCCACTCCTCACCTCCACATTTTTTTCTGGCACATAGGACGAAATGTCTTTGGTCCTACACTCCTCATCTCCACTACTTTTTCTGGCGCATAGGACGGAGACATCAATGTCTTTGGTCCTACACTCCTCATCTCCACTACCTTTTTCTGGCACATAGGACGAAGTAATTAATTTATTTGGTCCCGCATTTCTCACCAGCACATCTGCTTCTGGGGCGTAGGACAAATACATCAATGTCTTTGGTCCTACACTCCTGACCTCCACTACTTTTTCTGTAACATAAAACGAGGGTGAATTTTTTATTCTGGCACAACGAAATAAATCTGAATGATTAAAATGATTTCGCTGAATGTGTCATTGCATATTTGTATTTAATAGGGAAAAGAGTGGTATTATGGTGTTCAATACATGAAAGGTGGTAGAGTGGGATATAATAAATTTATTTGGTGTACAGTGGTTTTTTGCCACATTTCGTTTCATTGTAATTGTTCTGTACCTAGCAGTATTTTGGTCGGCTGCTGTTGGTAGGTCTCTTGCTGTACTGGCAGGAGGTCAGTGAGCGCCCGGGGAGGGGGGGTACCTGCAAAACCACTCCGACGCTCAAGTCAGTATGAGAGTAAGCTAGTGAATTTTCCAGGGAAGAGTATGTACCTTGTAAATGGCTATGCGAGCCTGTATTTATAGGAAATCGTGCCCGTTTGTGGGTCGTCGGATCAGCGGAATTGATCTTAACCGTCCAAGCGTGATTGGGCTTGTATGTTGTGGATAAGGGCCAAAGTGATTGGGCCAATCCATATCCGTTGCTAAACGCACCTCCTGGATTTGCTAAATGGCCCTCTTGGTCCAGTCCAGAATAGTTGCCCCCAAGCCGAGATTATTCCAGAGGATGGTCTTGGCTTGAAGGATTTTCGTCGATTTGTCAGGTTTGTGAAGTCGTGTGGGACATCGTCCTTGTAACGACCGTGTCTTTAGGTTTTTACTCTCTAGAGTAAAAATAATAAGTTTTATTCTCACCTGACTATCTTCTATAAATAGGCGAGTCTTTGTCTTTGTGGTCCACACATAACGAAATTTTGTGGAGGAGTAGGGATCAAGCTATCTTTGGAGCGCCTACTTGAAGAGGAGAAGGGAGGTAGGATCCACTTGCTTCAACGTTTCTCCTCCTCGGTAAGTGTTGGTCTTTGTTCTCGTTTGCGTTGTTGATGGCGCCCTCGTGGGAGCCTTGGGCGCCTTGCCATGTTGTCTTGGCTGCCGCCTCTTGGAGCAGGATCTGGCGCCCTTATGGGAGCCATGGGCGCCTTGTCTCGTTAATATGGCTGCCGCCTCTAGGAGCAGGATTTGGCGCCCTCATGGGCGCCATAGGCGCCTTGTCTCGTTAATCTGGCTGCCGCCTCTTGGAGCAGGATCTGGCGCCCTGGGCGCCATGGGCGCCTTGTATCGTTGATCTGGCTGCTGCCTCTTGGCGCAGGATCTGGCGCCCTCATGGGCGCCATGGGTGCCTTGTCTCGTTGATCTGGCTGCTGCCTCTTGGCGCAGGATCTGAAGCCCTCATGGGCGCCATGGGCACCGTGTTGCGTTGCACAAGGGGTTCGCAAAAGGGGATCCGGCGCTCTCTTGGGCGCCCTGAGGCGCTGCTTTGCACAAGGGTTTGCGAAAGGGGACCCGGCGCCCTCTTGGGCGCCCTGGTGCGTTGCTTTGCACAAGGCTTTGCGAAAGAGGATCCGGCGCCCTCTTGGGCGCCCTGGGGCGTTGTGCTATGTTGTCTTGGCGCCCTGCCAGGCGCCCTCCTGGGGGCTGCCTTGGTGTTTTGCTAGGCGCCCTCATGGGCGCTGCCTGCTTGGGTCTTGGTGCCCTGCCAGGCGCCCTCCTGGGCACTGCCTGCTTCGGCCATGTCCTTGACACTTTGCTGGGCGCCCTCATGGGCGCTGCCTGGTTCGGCCGTGTCCTTGGCACTTTGCTTGCATTTTATTTGTTGCTTATCTTGTCTCTTAAAATTACTCATGGGCGCTTTGTGCTTCAACATTGGTGCCCTGCAAGGCGCCCACATGGGCGCTGCCTTGGGGCTTGACGCCCTGCCAGGCGCCTTCATGGGCGCTGCTTGTTTCATCATTGGCGCCATGCCAGGAGCCCTCATGGGCGCTACTTGCTTCATCACTGGCGCCCTCATGGGCGCTTTGTGCTACCACATTGGCGCCCTCCTTGCCAGGCGCCCTCTTGGGTGCCGGCTTGTGTGGACGTGTGCTTGGCACTCTGCTTTATTTTTGTTTGTTCGTCCTGTCTCTTAGCCTGTTTTTCTTCTCTATGAAATTTCAGGGCTTGCTTGGCGCCAAGGGGAATTGCTTCTTCTGTTCTCACCAGTGTTTGTTCAACATTTCCACGAGCTTTGCCGCTTCTAACTTACTAAGGTAATTTGGGCTGACCTTTAGCTTTTATTTCTAGCTTTCTTGTTTTCGAGCATGTCTTGTTTTGTGGAAGTCTCCATCCTCAGGAGAGGGGGTTGTTGATGAATCCCCATCATATGATGTTTTTCACTGCAAAAAAGGGGAATTTTACTTAATAAGTTGATGAATGAATGGAAAGTGTTAGGAGAAAATTAAGAAGTTGTTTTATTTGGGATTTAATTGCTTTGCAGTGTTTATGCTGGGTTTTGTGGTGTTTTTGTGCCCAGGGACTAGGTGAAGAGAAGAACGAAGAAATGCAAGCATACAGGCTCAAAAATACAAGGAAATAAGGTTTCGGCCAAGTTGCGCTGAAGCTGCGCTGAAGCTGCGCTGGAAGCGCAAGTGAGGCGCAAGAATCCACTGTAGCGTCCTCATCCGCGCTGAAGCTGCGCTGGAAGCGCGAGTCGCGCGCGGATTGACAGAAACAGTCACGCAGAGTTGCGCTGAAGTTGCGCTGGGAGCGCCAGTGAGGCGCAAAACTCCGGAAAACACATTAAATCAGGCCCAGCACGCGTTTTGAAGGACTTTTGGACGTTTTTGGAACCCTAGAACTGAAAGAGGAGCGATTCCGTCTGCCGGCTACTGAAGAATCAAGACTTGGGAACAAGGATTGAAGCTTCATATGTGTTCATCATCATCTTCCACTTGTAATTTTCTTTATTTCTCTTCATTAATCATGAATAGCTAAATTTCTTTATGTTAGGGATGAAGGAATATTGATGTAACTCTATTGTCGCTGGTTTAGTATCGTATTTGTACCGTACTCTCTCGTATTTTGTGTATCGAATTTCTACGCTTAATGCTTTTTATGGTTGGAAAACTCATACAATGATCTTTTGTTCAATTATGAAATGGGAGTTTTATTCTTGAATGTTTGAATTTCGATACCTTCAATTTGTGGTTTAGGAATAATCTATGAGTTGTAGTATATTACAAATTCTTACTTTAATGCTTGTTGGTAATTAGAATCACCTAAGGGATTAGGGCTTTTAGTTATCGACAAAGGACTAGTTACCTAAGGAACTAGGAATTGGTTAATGTTGTGAGTTTGATAGCAAGATTAGAGAGAGAGATTAACTTTCAATTTAAATCAGTGGCAATAGGGTGAAATCAATAGGAATTCGTCCCTGGCATTCTTTTCCATCATATTCTTTCAACTCGTTTTTCGGCTTTTTATTATTAAAAACACAAAAATATTTAATTGCTTTACTTCGAGCTTGATAGCTCAACAATTATCAAACAAACCCCTTTTAATTTGGTTTCTATTAGCTGTTGTCAACGTCTTAGTAAATTGACTTCGATCCTTGAGGACGATATCCGGTTCTTACCGATTTTATTACTTGAACGATTTGGTACACTTGCCAATATCTTAACAAGTTTTTGGCGCCGTCATGGCGCCGTTGCCGGGGATCGAAATTACATTTACTAGTAATTCGAAGGCAACTGCTAATTCGAACCCGTATATATTTACATTCACTTTAGTTTTATTTCTGTTATTTTTTGTTATTGTATATATATTACACAGTTTGCTTTGACACTTGTCCGAGTTTCTTGTGTTCTCAGTGCATGCGCGGAGCTGTTAATCCTAAGGATTTACTTTTCGATCCAGCGATTGAGAAAACCGCGAGAGCTAATAGAAAGGAAGCAAGGAGCAACAATCGGAGAATCTTCTGTGCAACAAACTGTGACTGAAATTATGGGAGAAAATCCACCACCAGCTCGCACTCTTGGCGACTTTGGTAGAAGAAATCAAGGCGTCCAAGCATACACCTTCCAACCTGTGGGAGCTGCGGCATTTGAGATCAAGTCTTCGATCCTCACTGCCTTGAAAACAGAACAATTCTCTGGGTCTGATGCTGAAGATCCAAATCAACACTTATTTCAGTTCTATGAAATTTGTGGGTCCACAAATCCTGCAGGAGTGACTGATGACCAGAAAAAGTTGCGTCTCTTTCCATATACTTTGACTAGGAGGGCTAAAGATTGGTTAAACACTATCCCAGCAGGAACTATTAACAATTGGGGTGATCTAGAGAGCAAGTACTTAGAAAGATTCTTTCCAATTTCTAAGTTCATCAAGAAAAGGGCTGAAATATCAAATTTTGAGCAAGGAGATGCTGAGTCTCTTTATGATGCTTGGGAAAGGTTCAAACTGTTATTAAAAAAATGTCCGGGGCATGGTATTGATGACTTTGTTCAGTTGCAAACTTTCTGTCATGGGTTGCGACCTCAAACAAGAATGATGTTAGATGCCTCAGCTGGAGGGTCTTTGGGTACTAAAACTGAAGCTGAAGCAAGACAGTTAGTGGAGCATATGGCTTCTAATGAGTACCGGATTCAAAATGATAGAGGGGCAACAAAGAGACCTGGAATTTTAGAGTTGGACGCTAATAGTGCTGTGTTGGCTCAACAAAAGGTAATGTCACTTCAAATTGAGGCTCTCACTAAACAGTTAGCTGCTGCTTTGCCAGGTGGATCTCAAACTCCTGTAACCGTTCAAGCAGTGCAAACGGGGGCATGTAATTATTGTGGCAGAAATGCTCATGAAGGTGACTGTGCAACTCATGGAGATAACAGTGAACAGGTTAATTATATGAGCAATTTCCAGAAGCAAGGTGGAAACCCTTATTCTAACACCTACAATCCTGGGTGGAAGAATCATCCCAACTTCTCTTGGAAGAATAATGATACCGGAGGGTCACATCAGCAGCAACCTAGTCAAGAACAAAGAAAGCCATCTCCTATGGAGGAAGCGTTGACTCAGTTTATGCAAATGACAAAGACAACCTTTCAATCTCAAGACCAAGCTATGAAGAATATGGAAAAGA